>CM076064.1:5180000-5655000 GCA_038088235.1 Zacco platypus | reverse complement strand
AAAAGCCACTTTTTCTCCAGCTTAAACAGAAAATTCTGATCTTCCTGACTTAAAAATATTATATTATATTATATTATATTATTCAAGGTACAAGTCAAGTATTTTAGTAGTTATTAGTTTCTACCACTTTCTTTTTTTTTTTTATTTACAAAAGTCATTAAATATTTTTTTTTTTTTTTTTAGAAAATTTAGAAAATAACAAACGTTTTTTTTTTTTTTTTTACACAAAGATTATCTGTCCGAGTTTATAATTTGCCTCCCTCTGTCATCGTTTTTTTTTTGTTTTTTCAGGCTTCATGGTAAGACTTACCGCGTTACGGCTTCAGTAACGGGTCATCGGGGTATGAATGCACAATGAATATGAAATATGAATGGAGTTACTTGTGTTCCTGTGCACCTGTGCCTTAGTGTAGCATCAGCCCAGAGTGTCTGGGTACCAGATGAGACTCAGCAGAATTGACCTAGGTGAAGCTGAGATATTCAGAATCATGAGTTCACCACAGAGAACGTCAGGTGGTTGAGGTGGTACATTAAGGCACAGAAGGTGCTGTGCTCTAACCAGTGATTAGGTGAGGAAGAGTGAAAGCACGATTTTCCTGTCTTTTTCTCTTCTTTTCTGTTTAAGTCTAGCGGCTGTTAGACAGAACATAATAATCACATCTTGACTTCAAAAGAATTGATTTCTCTGTAATCCTGTCATTTTGAACGCACATCCTCTTAGATGTCTCTGGCTTGTTCTTCTTGTGTCCCAGTTATCTTAAGTGCCCTTTCACAGGTCAAGATAACAGGCGAATACATGAAAAATGATTCTTATGTGCACATATAAGGATATTTCTCTGTTTAATGCTCTTTGAAATTTACAAAAATGTCACTGAGGCATGCCCTTAGGACAAACTCATCGAGTTTAGAGTTGTTCAAAAGGTGGTTCAATAGGAAATGCATCAACAAAGGTTATTTATTCTTATCCTAAGGCATTTTGGGATGGCGATTTTGTATTTGATTCAGAATTCGATTTCAGTGTCATAGTGATACACTAGAATGGGTGGTCCAATCTGAACTATGCTAGCTTTACTAGATTAGTCTGATGTTTGTCTGATTGGGATATCAGTCCAGCTGGATTTTAATTCCTCATAAATGAAAAGCAAACATTAATTATTTGCTTAATATGCACGAAATGTGAATTATAGTGTGCTGCAAGAGAGTTTGAATCTGAAAAGAAGCATGACTCAAGGTGACTTTTTGATATTTTTTATTTATTGATAGACATCATTTTGTTCCTATCATTCAAACTTATAGAGCTTTAAATTCACACGTTGCATTGCACTCTTTATGTGTGTTAAAGGGTTAGCTCACCCAAAAAATGAAATTAATGCACTGACACTCATGTCATCCCAAACCTGTAAGACCTTCGTTCATCTTCGGAACACAAATTAAGATATTTTTGATGAAATCCGAGGGTTTCTGAAGCACACATAGGCACCTTTTGAGGTCCAGAAAGGTTTTAAAGACATCGATAAAATAGTCCATTGGTTCAACCATGTTATGAAGCGATGAGAATACATTTTGTGTGCGAAAACAAAACAAAAACAATGACTTTATTTATCAATTTGAACAGTTGTCATATGCAGTTGACGTAGTGAACGCAGATGTTTACATCCGAACAACAGCTCAGTATTGGCCGACGTCGTACACGTGAGCAGCATGACAATAGTTCAAATTGTTAAATAAAGTGTTTATTTTTGTTTTGATTTTGCGCACAAAGGCATTATCGTCGCTTCATAACATTAAGGTTGAACCACTGCAGTCACGTTGACTATTTAAATGATGTCTTTACTACCTTTCTGGAACTCAAAAGGTGCGTTGCTGCCTATGTGTGTGCTTCTGAAACCCTCAGATTTCATCAAAAATATCTTAATTATGTGTTCCGAAGATGAACGAAGGTCTTACAGGTTTTAGGGTGAGTACTCAATGACGGAAATTTCATTTTTGGGTGAACTAACCCTTTAAGACGAACGCATGTGTGCACTGCTCCTGTAATTGCTGGATATAATAACACAATGGAGCCATTGAAAAATAGAGGACGATATATATCACAGACACAGCGCAGCTGGTCCATGATCACTGGTTCTATTGAAAGCACTTCACATCCCAAGCAGATTGTGAGTGTTGATGTGACAGCTCTCAGTAGGGTCAATTGTATGCCTGAAGTGGGCTGAAATCACAGAAAGGACCTCCGTTACTCTACAGTGTAAGACGTCTATTGTACGAAGCCGCACTTATGGATATTTATGTGTTTTCTTTCACACTGAATTTATGTGGACATTTGTAGTAAGCAAGATGTGTGTCGCTGAGGTTTTAAATTAATGATTGTAAATTATTAAGTAGGGACGACCAGTGACACATGGCGAGTTGTAACACAATCTGTTTAACCAATTAGAAATGTGCTACATGGTGACATCACTATCATACTTGACCAGCACCATCCTGAAGTAATAGCAGAAGATGTAAAACTGTGTAGTTGTAACCAATTGTGTGCACTCCTAGGCCTTTACTTTAAGATGTTTACTGGTGTATTTTGTGTAATGGTTCAGTTTACATGAATGTGATTAATTGCAACAGCGCTGCAATATTGTTTGATTGAGGTGTTTGTGTTGGCAAAAGCTTTTGTCTGTGTCATATTGTACATGTAGCTTTATGTGTCATCTCTAACTTTGGCAGTAATGTTGCAGCGTTGCTTGCAAACTGGCCATTGAAATTTGCTTAGATCAGTATTGACACTTTAGTGTTGGCAGAGCGGCATTGTCATTGTCGCCGTTTTTCTGGAGTCTAGCCATCTCATCGGCTGGCTTTTTTTTAATCTATTGAGTTTGAATCATCTGACCTTGTTCAAACTAGGTGGTGTATGGGTAGTTTTGGCATTAAGTTGCATGCGCTGTAATGCTTTTGAATGGGTATCTTAGCATTTTAGCGATTCCGATTCTGCTTATTGATTCCAATTCCAATAAGGTAAAAAAAGTCAAACATTTAAATATCGAACATATTTTTCTGCAAAACATACTGTTGCTGCTGAATACAATAAACAACAATCAGCTGCCTAAAGAACACTTACACAAGGAACTTTTGCCTAAGATTTGAACAGAAATACCACAACAAAAACAACTAGCTTAACTAATATAAATTTCAAACATTTCAAACAAATAGTTTCCCCCAAACAAATGCTTAATTAATCCAATAAAGCACTTACAAAATTAAAGAAACTCAAAATTTCACAAAATAAATCAAATGACTTAAGCCTTTAAAAGAGGTCAACAGAACAAAACTGAGCTCAAATAACTAAAGACATGACAAGCAAAACTGAACTGACCCAACTAGCCTAACTAATATAATATATTTTATCAGTAATAAAATAATAATAATAATAGTAAACAAATTAGCAAAAGCACAAATACATACAAATGTATCAAATATAAAATCACACTGCATAGTTTTCTTCATTAAGGTTTATTAGGCTGCTGTCACCTTAATTGGGCTTCATTCAAAAATGAAAATTCCGTCATTAATTCGTCACCCTCATGTCGTCCTACACCCGTAAGACCTTCATTCAACTTCGGAACACAAATTAAGAAGCCGGCAAGATAATTAACACTTTCATATGCCTAGAAAGCTACTGAAACGTATTTAAAAGAGTTCGTGTGAGTACAGTGGTTCAATCTTAACATTATGAAGTGACGAGAATACTTTTTCTGCGACAAAAACACAAAATAATGACTTTTCAACAATATCTAGTGATGGCTGATTTCAAAACACTGCTTTGAAGCTTTTACGAATCTTTTGTTTCGAATCAGTGGTTCGGAGCGCCAAAGTCACGCGCTTCATTAAATATAGAGCCATGTCACTCGAGATATCTTCAAAGGAGCGAGCAAAGATCATCCATCACATATGCAGATTGATATCTAAAAGTTTATTTTAATTCTCACTAACATTTGACAAGCAATGAGGCCTGTTTTCCTGTTTGTTCATGTGACAATTGTTTCTCAACTGTTCACGTTCACTTAAGACAAAACCGACTGTTTTTTTACGAGGATATTTTGACATCATTTTGTGTGTATTTGTCCGGTGAAGCGAACATATGCGAATGCAGGAATCGTTTAGAGGAGTTGAGATTCATGTGTCTTATTATGCGGGTTCTAAAATGTTGAATGGAAAGGATGCACTTTATGTATTAAGGTTCAATAACATAGTTGCATGGCTGTGAATGCATCTGTCAAGTATTTAGGCACACTGTATGCCCCCTCCCCCTCCCCCTCCCCCTCCCCCTCCCCCTCCCCATCCTCTTTTTTGAAAACTAAAATATGGTCACCCAATTCCCTATTTTCTCTGCCCGCACCTATATCAACCCTGTAACACGTGCGTGGCTGTTAAAGAGACAGAACCAAGAATATACTAAAACATAAGAAGTAATACTGAAACATATACATATGAAATATCAATGTTGCCTCTTAAAGAAATTTACAAAAAATATAATTTAAGTTATTACATGCAAATTAACACTCTAAGCAACAATTATATAAATTATTGACATATTAAATTCGTTTATGCAAAAATTACTTTTCTGTCATCATTTACTCACCTTTACGCCATTTCAAAGGAAGATGTAAAGAAATAAAAAAAAAAAAAAAAAGTATAAATGACACAAATTTCATTTTTGTGTAAACTTTCCGTTTAACCCCATGAAGTTTACTCTATCATATTTGATACACAAATGTCTAAGGTCTCTAAATGATCAATACATCACAGACGTCCCTTCAGGTCTTGTACCTGTGTCTTTTGCTGTGAAATTTTTACAGATTTTTATAAAATTTAAGTGTAACTTTTAAATGTAAGAATACATTTTTAGTAATAATTCAAGATTAACACTCACTGGACTGAAGTTACGTTGATTTATTTTCAGAATTATCATGTTAATATGATTATTGTATTAAATATGATGCCTCTGGCTTTTGAGGAACATTTATTTGTACATCTCTCAATCATCACTGCATTGCATATTACATGTTTGCCCCCACAATAAAAAGCTTCAATCAAAAAAGCATTAAAATATCATCTTACTAAGACATATTATTGGGAGATATAGAAGGACAACTGATATTTAAATGCATTGTATGAGTACTGTCAAATCTCATTGATTTACATTACAAGCTATCAAAATTGCATCTAACTTTTTGGCCATATAAATATTAGCAACTATAAATATTGTAAATATTTCATATTTTTTCTCAGTGTGGCCTTCTGAATAAAATGTAGGAGTTTTTTCCCCCATATTCTCACTATATCATAGTAAGCCATGATGTATATAATTAAAATTTTTTTTTTTTTAAATATTTTATCTAATGGCTCAATCAAGCACATTTTATATGCCAGTATTCATGTCTTACAATGAGAATGCTTTAATTCACTTAATGCTTTTAATTCAGTGATTTGATAAGGGATTTGACTGAATGTGACTCCAATTACAACGGCGCTAATTCTCGCCAAGTATGCTGCAAATCAATGAAACATTGTCTCTCTCCACTCAACCAATAGTGTTATTGTTAAAGAGGAAATGAATGCCTAGTGTCCTTTGTCTTAAGACCTTGAAAGCGATTGGGGGGCTCTTCACGTCTTTGGCTTCTGATTGATCGCCCGGGTTCATCAGAGGTGTCAACAGTATATAGATTTGCCGTTTGGTCACGGTGACGTCCCCTCACGATGTTCTGCTCTCACCACGTGAATCAGGAGAAGAACATCAGGGAAGACAGGAGAGGATGCTCCTTTGTTTGGGGCTGGTGTTTGGACACTGGCACAGAATGGCTTTTGATGGGCCGACCTGAAACGATGTGCCCTGTTTGGACCACTGTTACTCTCTTCTATTGTTGCAGATGACATGCCAACATGTGGAGGCTTCCCTCATCTGCTGAGCGCCTGACCAATCCAACACTGCCTCAGTGTTCTCCTCTACTCTCCGAATCACACAATAACTTCCTAACAGAGACACATGCCCCTACACACCGGAAACAGCAGTTGTGTGGAGAAAGTGAAAACAAATACGGCCTCTGAGCCAAGTGAAGTCAAGTAGAGTAAGGCACATTCTTATTGAAGATGTAGCCTTTTTTTCACTGAGCAGGATATAATTACTCTAAAACTTGATTGTTCTAGGTATTAATTATGGGATGTATAAAGTGAGTACTTTTACATGCTATCACTTTCTCAATGCTTTAGCCACTTTTTATCTTATGACATAAAAATGTATGTCATTGCATTATATAACAAAATATTAAACCTAGTCACTTTCATTTTTTTTTCAAGCTACTGAAGGAAAACATTTTCACAAAAAGATTTTCAAGTTTGAAACAATAGTTATGATGAAGACAAAAAAGTAGTCCATTAATTTTTGGTTGAGAAATGTTTGTGGATTCCATAGTCATCATTCATGTGATGAACAATACGTGGTTTGTTTGTTTATTTATTATGTTTTAATGCAATGAATGATCTTGCATGATTTTTGTTGTTCTTTTTCTTTTCTTTTTGCTACTTTTTAGGGCTGCATTTTTAAGTAATGGAATTATTTTGGCTGTACTACACAGTTACTTATCTTAAAAATTAAGCTAAAAGCTAACATGAAAAGAATTGTGATAAAATCGTGGATCGGGATTCTGTTTGGAAAAAAATTGTGATATTTTGTACCATCCATTGGTACATTTGTGTAATTAATGTGAAAGGAAGGTATTTTGTTTCTTCTTAAGCCCTATTCGGTCGGGAGTAGTTTTACAAATTTTTCAATAATTTTCACCTGATGTCTGTGATTTCATGTACCGATTTGGATAGTTTGTGTGTTCTGCATGTGGGCATTACAAAGCTCATGTGCTGTGTTTGTATGCGTCATTCATTACTTATATCTCTTTTAATTTATTCATTTATACCATTTTATTTTATTATTAAAACCCTATTTAAGTAAACTTTAAGAGTTGTAAACTTCACAAGTGGCTGTTTATAACAAACCCACATATGTGAGCAGCGAAATCATAAATAGTTTTGATAGTGTCCAAATACTTTTTGGGGCCACTTTAATGCAGCTTCCCATAATGCAGTGCGTGAATGAATCTCAATGTCTTTTTTTTTTTTTTTTCAGTGATTTATCAGCTTCGGTGTAGTCAGCATCTAATCACTGCTTTTGTGTCTTCATGTCATCATTTTATACAATCTGGATTAATGTGACAGCTTGCCATGCAGCTCATCGCTTTTTCTTTCCCTCCTTTTTCTGACGTTTATTTATTTATTTACAGCTTAGTAAAGTAATGAGAGCCCTCATGCTGTTAGTCACACTTTTTAATCTGTCCTTTCTCACTAGATAAGGCTTTCTTCGTCACATAATGTTTTCATCCAAAACCTTGCATGGATATAGTAGATTGTACCTTATTTACAGTATTTACACATTCAGTAACAGTTAATGGATAAGAAGAGTGTGAAATAAGAGATGATTGGCTACTGAAGACAAAGAGAGCTATAGTTGGGACTATTTCACAGTATTTTTCTTAATTCTATTTCAGAATATCATCTGTTGTGATTGGCCCTGTTCTAAAACCTAGTGAGGTGCTTTGCTGTGTACTGTCTACAAAGACACCTTCAAAGGCAGCATCCCAACTGAATTTAAACCTCATTAGTTACAGATTTTAAACTTTATTCATATGCTATCAACAGGGCTGGGTAGGTTACTTTTAAAACGTATTTCACTACAGATTACAAATTACATGCTTTAAAAAGTCATTTGTAACGTATTTCGTTACATTACTCAAGTTTAGTAATTTAATCTAAATACTTTAGAAGACTTTGGAATACTAATAAGTGTGGAACAAACACAAAAAAGGTAATTGCAAGTTTTTATCTCACAATTCTGACTTTTTCCCTCAGAATTGCGTGATATAAAGTTGCAATTGCGAGTTATAAAGTCAGAATTATGAGATATAAACTCGTAATATTGAGAAAAGTCAGAATTATGAGACATAAACTCACAATATTGAGAAAAGTCAGAATCATGAGATATAAACTCACATACTAAATTCACAATTGCAAGAAAAAAAAATTAGTATTGCAAGTTTATATCTCCCAATTCTGACTTTATAACTTTGAGTTTTTTGTGAGTTTAAATCTCGCGATTCTGAGAAAAAGAAGTCAGAATTGTGAAATGCAAACTCACAATTGTGAGGTGAAAAAACAAATTGTGAGAAAAAGTTGCTTTGACCTTTTTTACAATTATAAAATGACTCACAAACAACTATCACAAAACATGAAAACAGTCAAAAACATGAAACTTAACTCCGCTTTTTCAGACTGTCAGAGTCAGAGAATCACCAATTTTCTGTTTAAATGACATTAAAATTCAAAGTAATCACTTTGTTAATCTAAAATACTTTTCAGATGTAACTGTAATCTGATTACCACCCATTTAAAATGTAACTGTAATGAAATACACTTACTCAAATTTAGTATTTTAAATACGTAACTAAGTTACTTGGATTTCGTTACTCCCCAACCCTGGCTATCAACTATATGAAAGTATAAATAAGTAAGATAGTACATTTTAAATTCCATTTAAACAGTTTTTTTTAAAAAGTTTTGGACTTGAATGAACTTAAAATAATTTGAAGTTTAATTATTTGTTTAAAATAGAGATTTGACCTTTATTTTCTGTATTTTTACTGATACGGATGTGCGGTGGTGTAGTGATAATGTGAATAAAGGATCATAATCACTGTAATGGAACATATATAATATAATTTAAACAGCTGATTCGATTTGCTACATTTCGTTTCCCTGGCTGTCATGACGGCCTCATGCATGTATTCAATGTGAATCAAGCCATTTTAAGTCTTCTTTTTGTAAGTGGTCTGTGTTTTACCTGTGCTTGCTTTGTGCATGTGTGATGTTAACTCCACTACCTGTGGCGATCTCAGTGTGGGAACCTGAGCAGCCCCGACAGGATGTGGAGCACAGCCCTATAAATAAATCACATTTGCAATGAGTCACTCTCCACGCTGCCTCCGGGGAAAGAGACACAGTACGCGTTGGGGGTGGAAAGAGGGAGAGAAGGAGAGTAGGGGAGGAAAAAGAGACCAGGCAAAGCTCATCTACGTCGGTCAATGCCTGATATCTGTGACGTCTCCGAAACCTCCACGTGGCCAGATGAAAAAAACTCTTCATCAGGATCTGACTGTTTCATTCTAAGCCTCAAGCCTCTTTTTGAGATGAGAGTGAGAGAATTTGCCTGGATGAATGAGATTCGCTAAATCTCCCTGTTAGGAAGCTGCACTCGAAGCATGTGACGTACCTCCTTGTGACGTCCGTCCCCTCCCATACGAGATGCACCTGCCTGCACTATCTGTTATTCTACACAGGCTATGCATCATTTAACAGTAGTATGGCCCATATTTTATTATTATTTTAATAAAAGTTTGATTTAGTGCTGTTTTTATATCTATTTAAAAATGCTGTTCTTTTGAACTTCCTATTCATCAAAGAACATTGAAAAAATGTTTCCAGAAAAATATTAAGATAAGAAGAAATGTTTCCAGTTTATTAGAATGGTTTCTGAAGGATCGTGTGATACTGAACACTATAATAATGATGCTGAAAATTCAGCTTTGATCACAGAAAGAAATATTTTAAAATATATTCACATAGAAAACATTTATTTAAATTGTAATAATATTTCAAAATGGAGCTTTGGTGAGAAGAAGAGACTTCTCTCAAAACACCCCATTTTGAACGGTAATGTGCATGTTCATGTAATTTAGGAGAAAGATGAAGACTTGACAGATGACGTCTAAATTGGTGTGTTTGGAATTAATCTCTGTCACACAGATCTCATTAATCACAAATCCTCTCTGGATAGAGGGATAAAGAGGAGGGAAGTGCAGAACAGATGAAAAAGTGATGGGAAAGGGCACTTGAGCAACAGGAACATGTTCACTCCAATGTTCTCACTTTGATGTTTTTGATTTGTGATGCAGTTTGACATGTTGCATTCCATTAGACATCCAGTATCAGATTGTCACTCGTACACTCTTTGTGAGGGCAAAAAAAAAAACCTTGAGAAAAACTGGCATTGCAAAATTCGATTTTTCTGCAATTTGAAAAAAAAAAAAACATGTCAACAAATGTCTGGAATAGCTATATTTTCAAAGAATAAATACTTCTTGAATGATTGGGCTGATTTTGTTGGGAAGTGATTTGCATAGAAAACAAAAAAAGCGTTTTTTTTTTGTTTTTTTTAACTGAAAAATGATTTTTTTCGAGTGTTAGCCATCCTTTTATTGTTGAGCTATTTGGGAAAGACTAGCAAAAATTGGATATTCTCACTCGCTTATCCCCAACGTAAGCTGGGTTCACATTGATTTTGGCCACAACTTGGCCTTCAAATGTTGAGAATCCTAAAAGATTCCTCACATCCTAAGCCAAAATCTGAAGTCTTTGCTCGTTAGTTCACCGACAGCCGAATAATAACCATTGCGAGCAAATTTTACCCCTGACGAAAGTCTGGCAGTGTCAGAAGATTTGACGCACAGTCCTGCAGTGTGACTTCTCTCACCACTACCATCAAATCAAAAACCGTTTTCATTTTTTCCCACATTTTTCTTTTCAAAACGAGCCATGATCAAAATTAACTCTAACAATTGTTTTCGTTTGCTAGCCACCATTTCAATCCCGCATGTAAATGCAACTCACAGTCACCGAGCGTGTCGCGGATCGATGATGTAAATCTTCTTGAATGCATCTGTTTTTAACACATCTTGACTGCCGTAGAGTCTCACATTAATGACAACTGAGATCCTACAGCGTGACAAGGTGTTTTTTTCATGGCAGTCAGAAATATATTTTCAGCCTTGACATGTTTGTTTATGTCTTGTTTATGTATCCATTCCTTGCACAGTAACTATTATCCACACGCTTCAACAGCAGTCTTGACAGAATGGTGCTCTTCACATCATAGGATTCATGGTGTGATGCTAGCGCTATATATCTACGCTTGTCACATGACTGAATGTTCTGTGCTATTTTTGACAGCGAATGGAGAGTCTGGATGTTTATCCTGCAGTCAGGCGGGCATGTGATCCAGTTTTAATCCAGTTTAGCCCATGTGTGACAGCTTTGAAAAATCCAACAGATTCTGCACTTGTGTGAATAAGTGTTGGATTGGGTTTGTGGCGTATGACTCACTGAAAACATTGCTGTATGAGCTGCTCATCTGAAAAGGGAGAGAGCTATCGTTGTATCATAATCTCCAACATTTCTCTTGTGGAGGGAATTTGTGATTATACCAACCAGAGTTTAAAGGAATAATTCACTCGAAATGGAAATTCTGTCATCATTTATTCACTCTCATGTCGTTCCAAACCTGTACAGCTCATGTTTGCTGCTCTTTTCATTCGAACGAAAGTGAACCGAGACTGTCAAGCGACAAAAATGAGCTCCTTAAAAGTATTTTCCCTTTCAGTGCAACTGTAATTTACTTTTACATACAGAATATGGAGCATCGAGCATCATTTTATGAAAAACGTGTGCTCGGACATTCTAAAAAATTACTACTTTTGTGTTTTCCTGCTGAAGAAAATCATTTGGGTGTAATATGATGAATAAATGATGATAGAATGACAGATGACAGAATTGAATTATGTACTTTTTGTTCTCAGTGGCGTTCTAGAAGGAAAGAGCGCCTTCATTTTCTCCAATACATAAAGCTAAATCAAATCTCCCGTAACGTTGTTTTATTAATAACCTGAGTCATTTTTCTTGGAATATGCTGAATTTGACAGAATACAGTTAATCTGAGATTATAATCCAGATGGTGGACAGAGGGTTGTTCACAGCCGTTCCAAATCCTCCATCGGTTAATTAAAGACCCGGGGCTTTTTGACTGAGCAATTAGCCTGAATATTACAGTGCAGGTTTAATGAAGTGAATAGCAGAGGTGTGTGAGTGTGTGCCAGGTACATGCAGCTGGTATGTCTGTAAGTAATCAGACAGCAGGGATCATTTAAAAGAGCAGGACACCAAACCACGTACAAAGCTCACACACATCCGAAAGCTGAGGGCAAACATTCCAGTGCTGTGTGTAAACCCCTGGACGGAGTGACGTCCCTATGCTGCTTTGCCCACGTCACTGACGCTGTGGAGTTGCATCAGCTGCGTCTCGCTGGTTTCGTGTGTCGTGGGGGTGCCAGATTTCTCTGTCTGTATCTGCATCTTGCTTTTTTGTCTCATTGTGTCTTTCATTTTACTTTTGTGAATAAGATTCTTTGGTTTTTGGAGACAGAGAGATGATTATGCTCACGTTGCTTGTGTAAGCTTGGGTAAAACCGTTTCACCCTTGAAAATCACGCTGTGTTCGCATTAAACACTGTCCTAATGTCCCCGGGACAGATGTACTGCTTTTATGTGTTATTAGTATTAAACCTCATAGGTGCACATTTTTCCTAAGATTTATTTTTGGCGATTTTTGCCTGTATTATGATAGGATAGTATAGAGTGGACAGGAAGGAGAGAGAGAGAGAGGGAGAGGGGGACGGGATCAGGAAAGGTCCAGGCACAGCGCTGTATGACCACGAGGCCATCGGCACTGGAAACGTACGTTTTTTTTAATCAAACAAATTGTGATAGTTGTGATAAAATCCTATAGACCTACAGTACACTACTATTCAAATATTATTGCTTTTACAATATTTAGATCAAATAAATGCAACCTTGGTGAGCAAAAAAGACTTTAAAAAAACAGTAAAGGGGTCATTGTTTTATGTTTCCTGGGGTGCGCTTATAATGTTAGTATGTCATAGTTTAGAAATAAAAGGCATTTTTCCTCTACCTCTCTCCTGCCCTCTGATTTGAACGCTGTGTCTGTGGGGTGTGTCTGCTGTGAGACTTCTGATTGGCTAACATCTTTGCAACATGAAATGACTAAGAGATTCGGTAAATAAAAGGGGAGTTTTGGCGCGAGACCAGAACTCAGTCACTGATAAACTTGTGCTGTTTGATTGACATCTCCAACACACACTGTTTGACTAACAGCTCCAGCGATTGTAAAGGGAGCGTTCTATATATAATTTAATCACCGTTTAAATAACAGATTATTTTCATCCTACTAATAGAAACAACGTGAAGTTGACCGTTTAGTCAATGGTTTGATTTACAGACACATAGACAAAGAACATCTGACTGTACAGGAATCATTACATATCAGATCAGGCATTGGAATTAACACAGTTACTTACATGTTGTTGCATTACTGTCAAGTCCATATCGTAAACGTCTGTTTGCAAAGTCGATTGATTTACCAAAGAATCCACATTGAAGTTTACCAAATACAGATCAATAAAGCTCAACTGAGACATTCACATTGTTGAAAATGAATAACCATATTCCTAGCATTAGAATCCTTTGAAAGGTAATGTTATTTTTAGTCCCGTATCGCTCTTCTCTCCTTGTCACCTCAAGTAAGTAAGCGTTGATTTCCTCAACTGTGATCATAGTCATAGATACCTGCTATGGGACATTCCAGGATCAGGCCTGGTGTCAATAAAAGCTTTTGTTAGACTAACAAGGATGTTTTCAGTTCTGAAACTTACAGGATATTTTTATTGAATGATTAACTAACCTCTTATATATCAAAAGCTCAAGGAAAAGTTAATTTCTCAATTCATGACCCCTTTAAAGACATGGATGGGCTCCTTTGACATGGGCTAGTTAGCAACCACATAGAAACCTCCCAGAACATCCTAGCAACCACCTAGAAATGGCCTAGCAACCACTATTTTTAATCCCTTTTGCTCTTAATCCTCTCTGTTTTCTTTCTCTCCACCTTTTTGCTGTAATCCATTCTTATTCGATTCATTCCTCTTTCTCGCTCACGTTTTTGCTGATGTTGAATCCCGTGACAGAGAGGGACAGTCTTAATAACAGTAATTTATGGACACTTTAAACACATTCGTAGGTTCGTAATGAACATTGATGTGCCGTTGCAGCACTTCTAATGAGTGCTTTTCACAGACACCGAGCTAAATTAGCTCCTGACACCACCAAATCATGTCGCAACAAATTCATGCTCTTTTGCATGTGACTGCTTGATGTCATGCAAACATAATGAGTCCAAATTAGCATGTCCCCATCTCAATTTGAGAACGAGGGACATTGTTACGCAAGTAGGGACGCAATGTTATGAATCTTCGGAAGCGTGCGTCTGTACTAGTTTAGTGTAGATGAGCAATTGAAAGCAGGCTGCACAGAGTATTTAATCCATGAATAAACTTCTCATTATTCAAGAAACTTAAGCTATGACCTAGTTGGCGAGGCAGTTTCATCCCCAGTGTGTTTAGGAGTTGCCAGACATCGGCGTAGAATGAAAACAAATTCTGTTTGTGTTTTTCAGACCCGGTTGAAAGTCGTCACAAATTCTGGCGCAGAGCAAACGAAACCGCTATTATGTGTTTAAATATGCAACAATGGGACCAGTTGCAGTTAACTCATTTGACTCCGCCCAAAGCCTTGAACTCCTCCGGCCAATCACTTGTAACCGTCTATTTGTTACGGGCAGACCACTGTCTGTCTGATTAGCGGAGTGCATGAAGGACAGGCTGGTTCTCCATTCAGCGTCTTGGCACAAACCTCTACCTCCATCATAGGTCCGCTTCCCATTCCCAAATTTAAGGTTCACCATTTTATTTTTTTTCAGTTTGGGGGTCCGATGAATTACCTTTTCAGCCCTTCGAGTGCCCTGGCGAGTTTAAGCCGAGGAGGCCCCACTGATATAATGACGCTTGGCACAATCACCCTTCTGTTCCTCCAGCCCTGTTCCCAGGAAACAGCACAGCATGCACAATTGCGTACCGTGCTTTGCTGCCCAACCACATTGCTCTCGCCGTGGCTGCGCAGCAAGCCGAGTAACATGGTATCTCACTGGATAGCCCAGAGTTTATCTTCTCAGAGTTCACACCGATTCATTTTCTGCTTGGTTATTAATTCACAATTTTGGGGCGTTGCGGGGAAGAGCGAGGGGGCAGAAGGGAGAAAAGGAGCTGGGGGAACTTGAGGTTATGCCAGCCCAGAGTTTCAAGCATGAAGAGAGCATGACTGTTATGTTAAGCTTCTCCTAATTAAAAGCAAAGGAATGGGAAGAAAGCAGTAAAAAAAAGGGGGAGATGAATGGACAAAGAGGGCCAGAACTGGTTCTGAGCTGGTCATAGCTGGTTCTGCTGGCTTTCATGGCCTTCCTCAATGGGCCCACTGGTTTGGAGTGTAGGTTCCCTCCCCTCCTCGTTCCCCCTACTTCTGTTTATGCTTTGTAGCTAATGTGATACTAGGGCTCTGTCCTTTCAAACCAGTATTGGGAATACCAGGGGGCCAAATGGGAGCCTGGAGACGCATGTCAGCTTGTGCTTTCAGGACTCAGCACTCCAACAGGTCCATCATAAGCAGCCACAGGGAGCCAGGCACCAAAGAAGACAGGAAGAGACCACAAAAACAGCTATAGAGACATCAGGAGCCATATAGTGAAACGAGAGAAGCGAGAACAACACCTCTTAGTAGAGTCAGGAAAGTGATGACTTATTCAGTTCTATGGTATTGGTGCGAAAGGTTACCGGCTGTTTTGCAAAGTTAATTTGGCAGTGGCAGAGATTTTGATGGAGCTGTTTTGTCACGCATTGGGGAAGAAAAACATGTGAGAAATACAGAGACATAGAGAAAGTTCTGTCTGTCCATGAGGGATATTAAGTCTTTTAATTTAATCTTAATATCTTTCATGTTTTGTCAAGCCATCATTCAAAGTTTATCCTGGCGAACGTTTCTTTTTGTTGTTAAAAATTACACTTATTGCAGTTATATGAACTTCCTTTTCAAATTTAAATTGCAGTTCTATTTCAAATTCACTTCTAATTCAGGAATTGAATTGGACCTTGAAAATCATTCTCAATTAAATTCAGAATGACGCACAACCGTACAGCACACTGTGTTACTCTACCAAATATCAGGGTCTCATAACTGAATATTATTCACATAGCTTGCTAGAAACAGTTTAACCAACTTTTACTGACTAGTTAAAATTCTCTTCAAACTGTTTTTCCAAGACCGTAGTTGACATGAAAGACAAAAAACTGACCATAGATAACGGCAGTTTACATAAATGTACACTGTAGCACCCCTAGTGGCAACATTGAGAAGAATGAACATCATGCTTGAGCTTAAACATGGTTTGTGTAACATTAGCAATACATTATTAGCTGTTTGATAACGTAGTCAAGCCAAAGGCTGGTCATATTAATAACCATTATGTGTCCTACATAAAGAGCAATACATAAAATGCATTACCATTCTGATATATTTTATTCTAGCCTGTATAATTTGCTCTTCTACTTCTTCTGAATCAGTTTCTGGTTCAAACATATATGGCTTTGCATATTCATGGATCTGCATGTACTAAATGAAGCAAGGGTGTAGAGTTACATTCAAGCTATTGAAGAAATTATTTTCACAGTAAAAAAACATTTAAATGTATAATTTTGGTGATCAAAGATGAGTTTTAAGGGATAAAATTACTGACTACAGGGTCAATTTAATCAAAAAGATTAACTTGCTGGAGGGGAGAGGACAATAACCTCTCCCCACCAGCAACCTGCCACCCACATGACATCGCAGCTATTAGCAAACAACAACAATCCACTGATCCAATCAATTCCTGATCGACAAAATCAAGTGCTGCTCTACAATTTTTTCTCTCATTTGAGAAGTTGTTTCCCTTGGATATATACACTGCCTGGCCAAAAAAAGTCGCTTTAAATAGGCAAATGCTTAAGAGTCTATGACCGGATCATTATTGCAGTGATTATTATGCTTCTAGCATGTTATATGTTTGGCAACAGTTCTTCTAACCCTAATTGATGGAATGTGGAGCTTCTCATTTCTTAAACAACCATGTCGGAAGACACATCATATTCCAGGATGATAATGTCAAGATTCATCAGACTCACACTGTGAAAGAATGGTTGGGAGGGAGCATGAAGAATCATTTCCACACATGAACTGACACCTCTGAGTCCAGACCTTAAATTCATTGAAAGTCTTTGGGATGTGCTGGAGTAGACTTAATATCAATATTGAAAATACAAAAATTGAGGCACATCTTGATATAAATAAATGTTATGTTATTTCCATCAAGAGGTGTTTCGGGCCTTGAGAATCACATTACTATCATATTTCAAGGCCTTACATAATACATATCTTCACTGCTCCATTTTAGACAGGTGAACACATCTCCTTTAAACAAGCTGGGATTAATATACTGTTTTTTTACATCCTTTTCTTATAGGAAACAATAGACCGACACAGTTTCTCTATAGATCTTCTTCTCTCACACATGCACACTTGAAGACCGAAAATAATCGCTCTGAAAGCATGGAGCCTGCCGAGATGAACACTATCCCCAACGGGAAGGGGCACGAAGCTGGTGAGGAAACGACTGCGACTGCAATAAAAAGCCAATCAGAAGATGCTGCTCAGTAAGTATTCGCTCAAGGGTGCACTATAATGTCTGTCTAGTTCAGGATGGTTTATTGTCAGTCATCCAATGTGTTTAGTTATAGAAATACAGTTTCGGTTGGTATAAGCTTTATCATTTAGTCTAGTTTGTAAGATTTTGGAAAAAAAATGAGCTTTAAACTTATATTAGTGCATATATTCAGTATTCATGAACATTAGTGTGTGTTTTTGCAGTATCTTCCAGCTAGCCATGTCATCCTAATAAGGTGAAGCTTGTCTGTCGTCACAGTCCTAAATGTCACTGAACAGCACAGTTCAGACATCACTGGCACATTCAGTAGCACTGTTATGCTCTCTCTAAAAAACTATGTTCAAAGCTCCAATGTGTTTGTGATTGTGTTGGTGTTTATGTGTAAACTAATGTATATGGGTGTTTCTTAAACTACAGGAACTTTCTATGACAACTTTAGATTTTATTTATTATTTATTAGATTTTATATTGATTTGCCTTTTTCTCAGACCCATTCAATCTTAAAATATGAAAGTCATTTAATAAATAAATACATATCATAAAAACATACGACAGTATAATACAACAATGCTACTGAAAAATAATTAGTGATGCACTGAAATGATTCCAAAATCAACAGAAATATTTAGTTACTGAATAAAAAGCAGATTCAGAAGGACAAAATCATTGATGTTTAATTAGCGCTTATATATACAACTGGTACTTGCGAGCTGTGTGGAGGCTAGGTCTGTATTGACACTATCGATTTTTCATTTTTATGGATCTTCAACCGTGATTTTTTAGTCAATGCTGTTTAAAACGTTGATGATCTAAAGATTAAAATACTTACTTTTATTTAAAGTTTTGATTTTACGCAAAATAAAACTGTCCCTCAGTTGTGGTATCATTTGAAATACAACTAAATTTGTTGATACTAAAAAAGCAGATTTATGATACATAAAATGCTATGAAATTTGCCTTAGCAAGACAAAGGAGTCTGCAATTTAATTTCATAAATGTTTCCAAAATGCGTAAAAATAATTTTCACCACTGAATGTTGTCAAATGCTAAACGTAGTGTGAGATATGGTGGCAATTCAACTTTTATTTTGAAAAAATGACAGAACGCTCCTGTGACACACGTTGGCTACTGCTAGTAGTAAAAAATGATTCGTGAGAATGAGAAAAGTTCCCTGCCAATGACGTAATTTTCCAACTTTCCGCGTTTTCACTGTTATATGGTAGGGGGTGCTATTTTGCATCTTCTGAAAGAGTACTGAACCTCTGGATCAAAATAGACAAAAAAGGAGCAGAAACAAGAGATAAAAACATGATTTTTGTCCAAAATGTTGCTTTTGTATAAAACTTAAAGTGTTGATAAAAAAAGAATGCATAAAGGTAGAATAACATGTTTTTTTTTTTTTTTGTTTAAAAGCAGAGGTTCTGTTCTTTCTTTTGATATATTCCAAAATATCAAAAGTACCACAAAATATTTTGGGGGCCATGAAATTTTGGTGAAAATTTTGGCTGGTAACTAAATACACGCTGGCAGGGAGTAGTTGAAGAAACACCTATATGTAATTTTATATGCAAAATAAAATCACCCTGCATGTAGATGAACTGCCTACCTTCACTATAAAGAAATGAAATGTTTCTCAGCTAGACTTCACTTCCCCCTGACTGTGGCCACATACATTCAACAGAGTGTTTAACTAAGGATGTGTTCATTATGATTTCCTTGTCTCTTGTGCTTTCGTGGATGCTGCCCCTACACTGCTCTTTAGGGAACTTGTACCAAATAGCACAGAAAATGCCAGGTACGTCATGCAGAGAGCAGAATAGTTGCAGACAAAAGTTCTGCAGCTACAAATCATGCATCTATAACTTAAGAACCCATCCACAATCACTGATTTGGTTGTGTTAACACTTCCTGTTGTTGTTAAGAGCTGTTATTGCTCTGCCAAACAAGGCAATCTCTAATGGCTGTTGTATGTGTCTTTAGTACTGACAGAACTCCAGGTAATGCAGAGGCAAACCTGCCAGAAAGCTCAGAGTTCCTGTCTAATGCAGATGACAAGAAAACCCCTCGCTTCACGGATGTAAGTTGAGCTTTTGGTAAGATTTCATGAATAGCAATATGCGACAGTGTGTCTCCTTCAGATGAGACCATAATGCTGCGAAGTGTTTCAAATATGAATTTGTGGACTAACTGCTCTGTTTTTGTTCATGCTTAGTTTGAGGGAAAGACTTCTTTTGGGATGTCCGTCTTCAACTTGGGTAACGCCATTATGGGAAGTGGAATCCTGGGATTAGCGTATGCCATGGCTAATACAGGGATTGTACTCTTCATGTAAGTTATAGTTTTAGGTCAAACTGTATGCATTCAGATTTTAGGGGTAATTCCTTAAAGTGCTTCAATTATGATATTTTAAAGGTTACTACTTTTGTTTTAGAGGTCTCCGACAATAGGTTTACATGCATCCAAGGTCGAAAAACAACGAATTAATTACATTTCTCATAATATTCATTGCAGCATCACCTCTTTTCTCAAAGTGTCTGAAACGGTTCAATAAACAATTCCTTTCTAAGAGCCTACTCTGCTCTGATTGGTCAGATGGCCCAGTTTGTTGTGCTTACAGTGCATTTCTGAAAGGAAACCTCCATTGCCAGATCTGAATTTCAGCTCCAGAGGCTTCCTCAGCACTTGTGTTAGTGATGCGAACAGTAACTGTGGTTCTCATTCTGAGTTCTCATCCTTTGGAAGTGCATGCAAAGTGGATTTGCTTTTACAGCAAAAAAAGAGCATCTTCTCGACATGTCGACAACCTGAACCAAACTCTTCCAGGCCTCAGCTACAACTAGTGTTTGAGGACGGGGCAAAGTAGACATTGTTCACTAGCAGCCAAGGAGAACATAGTCTGGTATTACGCAAATTTGTTACAAACCTATATTGGTTCTTGCAGGAAGTAAAACTGGAATTACTGATGACACGTTTCAGGCAGTTCAGAATCAGTTCTTTCTTTTCGGAGACAATAACTTGTGCACTTTGGAGTGAATCTTTGCAGATCTTTTACATTCACAAACAGCTGCATTACAAACTGCATGAAAGGTAATATCTGAAAAAGCATAATAGGGGCACTTTAATGGAGAACAGATAATTTACTTTGAGCTAGAGTTAATAAAATCATTGTGCATTTGATACATCATAAACCACTTTGTGGGGAAACATTAGAGTCAGAAGTTATATAAAATAAATTCTTTTAATGTAATAAATTCTTTTTTATTACTGTTACGTTTTTTTCTTCACTATTAAACATAAAGGTTCCTAAAGGCGGTTTTCACAGCGATGCCGCAGAAGAGAAAAGTTTCACTGAAAAGTGACATTTTTAAAAGTTTAAAAAACATAAACTAAAGAACCTTTTACTATAAAGAACATTTTGTGCAGTGGAAAGGTTTCATGAGTTTTAAAGGTTCTTCATGGAACCGTAGATGACAATAAAGGACCTTTATTTTTAAGAGTTTACTGCTAGTCAAACATCTGATATTTTATTGAGAACGAAAGCCACTGTCGTCATTTTTGAATATATATCCTAATGAGTTATGTTGTGTATTAATATGCTAATTGTATTGTCCTCATGCTGTTAAACCAGTATAATTAATTATATTAATGAATGCTTGTGAAGTAATCCCTTTATCTTACAAAGTGTTTGTCTATCCTTGACTACAACTGAGCAAGACTGTCATGATGTTGTCATGATCTGGGTTAAGTCCCGTTCTCTGAACTGGTTCCCCTGCTGTATTAATCCTCCACTAAAGCAGCCTTTATTTGAAAAGTCAGAATGCCGGAGAGATTTGTTTCCTGACTGACCTTCAGTAGAGCTGAGCGGGCTGCACCAGGACACTCACTTTGCATGGGAGCTCCCGTTCACTCCAGGCACGCTGCATTACTTTTGTTCAAAGAGTATGATCTAATCATCTGTGCTACTTAACATGGGCTGTACATTCTTAATGAAAACTGGGCTTTAATCTGGGTTGAACAATGTACAGAGGATTTTTTCTTTTATTTTCTGAAAGGGCTTTGGGTTTGAGCTGTTTGGTGTGACTGGGGTTCTGCGATATTTGGCACACTTGCACTTTCCGTACTCCCGATTTCTGTGCATGTGGTACCTGTCTGATCTGAGAGCCGTTTGCTCCAGTGTCGATTGTGGCTTCGGGCTACTCATAAATCAATCCCAGACTCAATTTAATAATACCGCTAATATTCCTTTCAATAATACTGCAGCTCTTGGGGATGAATTCATAAGGTTTATGAGAGTTACCATAGACCTTGCTATGAAGATATCGTAGAGTCTCATACTTTAAAATATTATTGTTTGGTTGTATATAGATGAAGATGGAAGACAGACTATGAAAGGTTGATATTGGGTTTTGCTGTGGTTAGACTTCAGGCTTGATTTTGCTATGTCACTTTGAATCTTGGCAGCAGTTCCCTAGAGGCGAGAGAGGATCCACATCTCCCAGAAATACACAACATCACAAAACAAGGATGTCTCTTGAATAGCCAGCATCACAAAACAGTGTGTGGAGTTCCTTTTCTTCATTTCAATCAAATGTAGAGCTCATGGAGACTCCTGTATAGATTTTCATCCTGAGAAAAAGACCACAGTAACCTCTCATTTGTGTCCTCTGGAGTTTCACAATAGATTTCTACAAATTTTCATCAAAAATCAAAAGTCAGATATTTCAGTATATGAGGTCATTTCTGGTGCAATACCTGAAGACTGTCTGCTTTACTTTTATAGATCTATATTTTAAATAATATCTCAATATCTAATCATCTAATTTGCTTCTTTTTCAAGAAATTTTTGGAGAAACATCTGGGATTGTGTTATTACATAAATGTAACATAACTGAGGACTCCATTAAGTCTCATTTGATTGTCTTTGAAAGAGCAGCTCTTTGAGAAAGATTATGACAAACAACAAATCCTCAATTTTTTGTCTTGAAATTCAGCTTACTGTGGCTTACTGGGAAATGTTATTGCTCAAGGACAGGCAATTATTTCATGTTTCTGGAATAAAAGACATGTTTATGACAGTGGGAGCAAGAATTGTGTCATACGAAGTAAGTATGGCAACAAAACAAAAATGAACTGAATATCTGATAATGATAATTTGCTGTAGCACCATGCTCGATTAAATGTTCATATATTCTTTCTTCATTAAAATAATCTTTAACAGCCCCAGTGACACAGTGCTGCTGGAGTCTCAATTAACAGGGATTTGATTTCTCCACTTCTTCCTCCATTTGCCGAGGATGTGTTTTTACATCAATTTAAGAACTGATGAAGCTACTCGGATGAAAGGTCTTCAATAAATGGAGAAACACGTCCAGATGCTCCAGAGTAAATTGTGTAAGATACTAAATTAACAGTAAGTCAGGTTCTAATGAGGCGTTGTAGCACTAATAGCACTCGAGTCTGTTCTCAATCTCAGATTTAACTCTCTTGTGGTGAGCTCACTGACAAAAAAAAATCACTAATATGGCAGATAGGTCAAGAGAAATACTGATTATCATTCATTCTGTACTGAAATGAATAGACAGAAAATGTTCATTTAATTAAAAAAAATAAATAAATAAAAAAAAAAAATATATATATATATATATATATATACTATTCAAAGGTTTGGGGTCAGTAAGGTTTTTATTTTTGAAAGTAATTAATTTTTTTATATATAGCAAGGTCATATTTAATTAATCAAAATTAACAGTATTAATTTTTCTTTTATTTTGTTATGATAATTGATATTGATAATTATAAGAAATGTTACTTGAGC
The DNA here is from genome assembly GCA_038088235.1 of Zacco platypus. Classification (NCBI taxonomy): domain Eukaryota; kingdom Metazoa; phylum Chordata; class Actinopteri; order Cypriniformes; family Xenocyprididae; genus Zacco; species Zacco platypus. The sequence continues at coordinate 5,631,595 of CM076064.1, read as the reverse complement.
ACATAATCATTATATTATTATATACTTTTAGCATATTAAAATCATTTATGAAGGATCATTTGACACTGAAGACAAGAGTAATGAATTTGATGAAAAAAAAAATAGAAAATTGCCATCACAGGAATAAATTACATTTTAAACTGTATTATAATAGAAAATAGTTATTATTATTGTATTGTAAATTGTAATAATATATTAGTATTTTTGATCAAATATATGCAGCCTGGGTAGGGATAAGAAACCTTTTTTAAAAACAAATTGTACCACCCCCAAGTCATTCATAAATACACAAACATTGTGTGTATAGATAGATAGATAGATTTGACTGATTGATTGATTGATTCCGTTCTTCCATGCACAACTTGTGCACTATTTGCGTGGAAGACTTGCTACATACAGCGTTCAAAATCAGTCACTTCTTAACTGAGATTCCATTTCGATTAGGAAGTTTTCGAAGTCAGACTAGGTTGCTTTAGTTGCTAAATTAAGAATTTTTTTGCATCTTTTGAAGTTTTGATAATATCAAATATTTCATCACAATCAGCTGCTAAAGAAGTTGATTAGATGCTGAACTGATCGCATAGTGTCTTCATTCAAGCCAGCTGCATCCATTAACACACTGCAGCTGGTGAACAAATCACATGTTCTGTCTTGGTTTCAGCAGATTTTTCATAGCTTTTTAATCTCATAACTCTGCCTCGTCCAGCGCAATTTGTTAGTAAACCCGAGCGATTAGCTGTACTAATTGATCTGTACTTATAAAAATATGACTGGAATGTTAGTCAAAGCTGGGAGTTTTGATGCTGAATATCTGTTTCAGAGGTCATGTGAGTCAAGGCAGCAGCGCTTTCAGCAGAACTGCACTCGTTGACTTCTGCAGTTCAGCCACGTCATTTGGAAAAAAAGAAGGGAAAGGGAAAACGTGAGAAAGTGAAGAGTTGAAACGGAGTGCTTGGCAGAGAGTGGTTAGGCCTGGTCTGTACAGATGCCAAGACATTCTGGAACTGGGACTAAACAGGACATTTTTATGCAAGAAAAAGAGTCAGTAGAGCGAGTTTGGGATTCACAGCTTGAGATGTTTGTCCAGATGTTGACAGCTGGAGGGTGCCTTTGCGTTTATGGGCTATCTGGCCAGTGATTACGCTGTCTAGTATTTTTCCACCTTACTGAGGCTAGAACCTCTTTTCAGCTCTTAGCATTAGGCCTGCAACTATTTGATCTATCTATCTATCTATCTATCTATCTATCTATCTATCTATCTATCTATCTATCTATCTATCTATCTATCTATCTATCTATCTATCTATCTATCTATCTATCTATCTATCTATCTATCTATCTATCTATCTATCTATCTGCCTGTCTCTGACTATTGTCTGTCAATCTATCTATCTATCTATCTATCGATCTATCGATCTATCGATCTATCGATCTATCTATCTATCTATCTATCTATCTATCTATCTATCTATCTATCTATCTATCTATCTATCTATCTATCTATCTATCTATCTATCTATCTATCTATCTATCTGCCTGTCTCTGACTATTGTCTATCTATCTATCTATCTATCTATCTATCTATCTATCTATCTATCTATCTATCTATCTGTCTGTCTGTCTGTCTGTCTGTCTGTCTGTCTGTCTGTCTGTCTGTCTATCTATCTATCTATCTATCTATCTATCTATCTGTCTATCTATCTATCTGTCTATCTGTCTGTCTGTCGTTCTATCTATCTATCGTTCTATCTATCTGTCTGTCTGTCTGTCTGTCTGTCTATCTATCTATCTATCTATCTATCTATCTATCTATCTATCTATCTATCTCTCTATCTATCTATCTATCTATCTATCTATCTATCTATCTATCTATCTGTCTGTCTGTCTGTCTGTCTATCTATCTATCTATCTATCTATCTATCTATCTATCTATCTATCTATCTATCTATCTATCTATCTATCTATCTATCTATCTATCTATCTATCTATCTATCTATCTATCTATCTATCTTTGTGATTTGAGTTAAAATACCCCATGTGTGGTTTAATTCTCCTACCTTTCAGTTGAACACAGGCCGTTTATGGGACTTTTAAGTGTATTATAAATATAACACATAGCCACAATGGGATTTGAAATCAACATTTGGTTCCAATTACATTTATTTAATCTTTTTTGTCTTGCAGAATTCTTCTCACTGCTGTTGCTGGTCTGTCTTCATACTCAATTCACCTGCTGCTAAAATCTTCCGGCATTGTGGGTGAGTATTTCATTACACTGTCCTGAGACCAGTTTTAAACTCTCTTCTGTAGTTAAGATTATGATTTGGATTGGAAAAGCTGTTCCTGAACCTTTGCCCTGAGCTAAAACGAAGAGCTGGTTTAGATCGAGGTGTCGGCTGATGTGACATTGGTTTCTCTGTTGGCTCAGTGACCATCTGCCTCACTCCTCTGTGAGAGATTTTAATTGGCCAGAATATTTCTGGTGTGCATTAGGCTAAAAATAGATAAGCGTCTGCTGTGCTTGATCAATTGTGGCTGTCATTGTCAGTACTATATCAGCTATAAGCCCATGGCTACATTGCCGCCCCAAACCCATGTCAACCACATGGTTACCTTGAAAGAATGACAAACCTTACATATACTATGATATACATATTACTTGATGATAGACATTGTAATAATGAAAATGACATAATAAATCAGAACATCTAAGACTATTACTTTGAAAAAGGCGTGTTTGTGATATTATTATGATTATCATAAACTGTTTTAAATGTGTTATATTAAATTTATATACTGTAATTAAATATTTTTGTTTTTTACTATAGTGTTGTATATTACTACCAATTGGGCAATTTGTGGACTTCATGTCTTTTTGCTTTGTTGTCAGGCATTAGAGCTTATGAACAACTGGGCTACCGAGCCTTTGGCACACCAGGCAAGATGGCTGCCGGCATTGCAATCACCCTGCAGAACATTGGAGGTGAGACACTGTCAAACGTTACATCTCAGGAGACACAATGTATTGCTTTGTGACCCTGTCAAGGGCACAGCACACATACAGTATACACCTCTGCAAAGAAAGTGACTGGACTCAGATTGATAGCATTGGCAATTATTTCTCATTTACACTCCAGGTCATTGCTTTGTTATTTTTTATTCCTTCATCCTCATGGTAACCTTTCCTCCACTAAAACTTGAAATATATTAATATTACTGTCCTACTTTGGCACACAGATTATATTTAGCATAAAACACACACACACACACACACACACACAAACACACACATATATATATACACACACACACACATATATATGCAAATAAAGAAAAATATATAATAATAATAAGCAAAATATAATCTGTGTATATATCTCAGATAGATAGATCTTGATATCTCTGTACCCTGCCTATGTATAACATTATCATTTCTTATTTTTTATGAATTTTTCTTTTAAAATTTCTCAGTAGTTTTTAAATAACTTTGTCATCTAACTGTGATTTGATCTACAGAAGTGGAAAAATACCCCGAGCTGGTTACCGTTTAGTACATGTTTATAGAAACTAAATATAGAACTGAATCTCTTCTTTATTGTGACATTTGCTTCCAGGATAATAACCACAATCCCCTGGAGTAGACAAATACGTCCTGGATTAGGGTGTTTACTGTATGCGTGTGTGTGTATGAATCTCACTCTCACAATCACTCTCTCTTTCGTCTCATAGCCATGTCCAGCTACTTGTACATTGTAAAGTACGAGTTTCCGCTGGTTATCCAGGCTTTTCTCAGGGTGGACAATTTATCAGGGTGAGTACACATGTCTGTGTTTGTTTAAAGTTGTGTTTTAATTCTCAGAAAGCAACACAAATACTTCATCTTGTTTTTTCCACTGTTTATTGGCCACATCAGGATTCTAGTTTTACACGTGACCCGTTTCAAGCATGCTAGGGTACAGCACACAGAAGGACTCACTAGAAAGTCAAATAAAGCATGAGATCTGTTTAATGTCTCTAATTGTTTCTACTAGACAACAGTGACATTAAAGGGAAACCAGATGCTTCAGATGTTCTCCTGAGAAAAAGACCTAGTAATTTTGTACAAGTCTGTTCTAAAGAGTCAAAAAAGGCCTCAACAATGTCTCAAACTGTTTACGTCATTAAAAGTCAGAGATTTCAAGACAAGAGAGCAGACGTTTCTTAATTTTATTGCTCGATACACTTACATTCTTATAAATAAAGGTTCTTTATTGGCATTAATAGTTCCATGAGGAACCCTATGTCCATGAACATTACCACTTTATAGTGGAAAAAAGTTCTTTAGATAATTTAAATGTTATACTTTTAAGAACTGAAAGGTTCCTTGGGGAACTCAAAATGGTTTTTCTAGCATCTCTGGGAAAACCCACTTTTGGACCCTTTATTGTTAAGAGGCCATATGTGCCCTTTTACAATTTTGATTTTGAATTTGAGGTCTGCTAGAATTCATGCTTGAATGTGTAAAAAACATATTATTTATCACCTATTTTGCAGCACCTCTCTTCCCACTCTGTCAGTAACGTTCAATTTAATTCCTGTCTCTATGAAGCCCCTCCTTTAGGAAAAAGCACAAAAAGCTCTTTAAGAGGCTGTTCGTGTGGAAAACGCACAGCATGCGCGGCGCGACTGCTTCACTTCCATTATGAGCGTGCCTACCGCGCGCCTACATTTGAAATAACGAATTTGAGCGTGCAAAAGACGCGATTTGTGAACGGCCCCTACTGTATGCAGAGTCTTCTGTATGCCAATAATAGTCTCATTTGTGTAAATCCTTAGCTATTTTATTAAAAACCTGACACAGTTGAAACTTATATGAAACTAAGAGCTACAAAATGTCATGAAAAATGCAAAAATGTCCTTTGGGAAGAAAGATACTAAGAGAAAGAATGAGAGATACCAGTGTGTAGGAAGGTCTACTCTAAAGGTCAAAAGGAAAAGGGTTGTTTTATTAGTTGAATCAGTAAAAGCACCTCTTTCATTTCTTTTTCTTTTTGACAAATACCAGCCTTTCATTGCGGGCATGAGGTTGTTAACACTAGCAACCACATCAGTTTTGCCCCTGGTAATGATTACTGCCAATTTGTGAATGTGTGTGAGCTGTGCAGTTTCTCTCTGATCAATTGGTCCCTGAGGATTTTTGAGTCACACAGTAGAATCCTTTGGCATAATTGTGTAAAAGTGAGTGTGTGTAAAAGAAAAACTATGATAGATGGACTAGATTTGGTGAGAACATTTGCTTTGTATGCATGTGAAGGTCAAATCTCTCCATAACTATAACACTCGCTTGCCCAGCCAAGGAAATGTGTGTGTATGTGTATGTGTGTGTGTGTGACGGTCCGTGACGCAAGCCGACTGCAGATGCGATGACTGGAGCACGGCATGACAGAAGGTCTGTGCACACACTCTGGAGGACACCTCAAAAACTCCACGGAAACGACCTTTGGCTGCTTCATTTGAATTCCTCACCTCTCCAGGCGAGCGAGGAAGATCACAACGCAGTAAACAGTGACTATTCATTTCAGTTTTAGCAGGCAGTGCACATGAATCTACATGTGACAGTTTTTGTAAATTAACACCAGCAGGAAAGTTTTATGAAAGGACCTTAGTTATTGGAGACACCCTATTTAGTTTGACAAAAATGAAAACAAGGGTGACTATTAATCGCGATTAACCATTTGACGGCACATATTATTGCAATTTAAAATAACATTTTTCCATTTGAATATATTTTAAAATGTAATTTATTCCTGTGGTGCAAAGCTGATCATTACTCCAGTCTTCAGTGTCACATGATCCTTCAGAAATATTTGCTAATTTGATATATTGAAATATTTCTTCTTATTATCAATCGATCCAGCGGCCTCGTTCAGATCCCACAACACTCGGTCCAGCTCTGCTTCACACTACAGTAATGTTAATAATTGCATTCATGAACATGATTTCTGCCCGAGTCCTATCCCGATTCTTTTCCACTGGCTGTGAGGTGAAGACCACATGTCCCAAGATTGTGCGCTCAAACTTGGCGTTATCAAGCTACGCCTTTGTTTTGAATAGACGACCTCTAGCGGACAAAAAAACTACATTGTGCACTTTTAATGGATATTCTAGTTAGAGATTGCAGCACATTTGTAACAACTATTTGGTTCTGATATGTGAATGATAGCAATACAGGTGAAATATGGAAAGCTGTTGTTGTTTGCGAAAGTGGCCATTTTCTTCTTTTCCTGTCTTGCTATTTGGCAGTACCACAATTTGCACACTGTATTTTAAGTCACTTTGGTAACAAAGTTGGTTAAAAATATGCTTGTAAATGTGCCCATTCATTCCCAGACATGTCCTCATCCCGACTAGACATGGAGGGGTGGGTGGGGAGCAGAACTGTTGAGAGGAAGTAACTCACAGTGTTCAGACTAGTGTTGGCATGCCTTTCAATCGCTGACTCACACTACTGCTCATGTGAAAGTCCAGTTGTAGAGAGTGAACATCACACACACAAATCCTGAGCCAACCAGTACCAGAGTCAAACACTACCACCTCCAGTTTAGCTCGACCTCCTGAGAAAACTTTGTTTTAGCGCTGTTGACCAGCTCTCAATGTACCTGGTATCGTTCACCTCATTGAGATTGCAACATCTCCACTTAATAAAAATTCACACTCCGCTGAACGTCTTTGGCTTGATGGAGTCGCTCTATTGTCTCATATCAAGCTGAATTTCCGGACAGGGTACAGGCTTTCCTTAAGAAGTCTCTCAGTCTTTGTCATTCAAGGCTTCTTTGAGAGATGCCATGTTTTTGGTCTTAATGGGGGGCAGAATAACAAGATTAGCAGCTTTAGGACGAGTTAAGAGAGGGAGAGGATTTCCCCTCTAAAGTGGCCTGTGGTAGTTGGAGCACAAGGTTCCGGACCTAAATAGCAGCTCAGTCACACATCACAAAACATTTAAAAGGAAGGGCATTGATCACGGCCCGAAATGAGCACCACCTCGCTGTGCTGGTGTTTGTCCAGTAATGTGATTTATGCACTTCACTATAAGCCTTTTAAAAAACATACTGTAGTAAGCATTCTTTTACTGTAATAATGTGGAAATGAAATGCCGTAGGTTAATAAGAGAACTGTTCCATTTGCAAATACACAAGGGGAATGTTAAATGGGTCAATATTTATTAAAGCAGTAAGCCACTCGAAGCTATACAATGATTTTATTACAATTAATGGGTGTTGTTTGGCCTGAAACACCTTTAAGCATGGTAAAATCATTGTATCACACATAATTGATGGTGTGCAGCAGCAATAGCAATATGATTTAAAAATGGATACAGTGTATTAATGTATCCGTATTAATAATAACAATAAACAATTCTTCCATAAAATAAGCTTGTTCCATAGCCTAATTGACTCATCCAATCTCTATGAAAAATAGAGGTTACCAGTACTAAAACAATTTTTTAAATTATTTTATACTTCTCACTTTTCATTTTAATATTAGTTAAAGTTTGAGTAATTTCATGTGCTTTTGTGCCAAAACACCAAGAAAACATTTCTAATTTTAAGTGTTTTAAGTTTTTCATCTAATATTTTATTTTATTATTTTTATTTTAGATTCATTTCAGTTAACTATTTTTAATACACTGGTAAGAATGATCTCTGAGCCTCGTTTTTATCTGACATACACTTGTTAATAAATCAAATGAAAAAGATGTAAAGGAAAAGCTCTGTGACTGTCACACAACTTCGAAGAGTGAAATCTAAAAATTGTCTCATTGACATTCCATTGTCAATGAGGCAAAAATGACAGTCCTTATTGTCTTTATTTTTTTATGGAATTGTGAATTCTCAATAAGTTATCAAGAAAGAACAAAGAAAGTTAATTGGGATCCTTTTTATAATTCTTGTTTTGTGTTTGCCTTTCTTTGATTTGTTTGGCAGGGAGTGGTATGTGAACGGAAATTACCTGGTCGTCATTGTATCATGCAGTGTCATCTTGCCGCTCGCTTTAATGAAGCAGCTCGGTAAGTTTATATTCATGTTTTACTGAATTGTAAGTGTATTCAATCTTAATAAAGGGCTGGATGTGACCAGGTCAGACTGTTCATAGAAATGTTGTGGGTAATTGCTGTATACGGTCACTGGCTCTCATCACACTGTGTGTTTCAGGGTACCTGGGCTACACCAGCGGTTTCTCTCTCAGTTGCATGGTCTTCTTCCTTATTTCGGTATGTTTGCTGACCACGTCAAAGAAATATTTCACCTAAAATGAAAATTGTTTTATTTGCTCACCCTCATCTCATCTCTCTAGCTTTCATGTTTTTCCCCCACACATAAATCGTTATTTTTATCATTCATTATTAAAACACTGCTCTAGACATTTTGTATCATACAACTGTTAGTTCTGTTAATCAGCGTGTTTGTTTGCTCCAGACAGACCATCAGTTTTTGTATTAGATATTACATCGATACACCAGTAGATGGAAAAAAGTGACTTTCTTTTTGTGTGAGTCACTTCATTCCATCCATTTGAATCAATTCATTCAATACACTGATTCATTTGAAACTCCACTCCTGTGTGTTGCTCGGAGATTCACTGCTTAATTCTACTGTGGCTTTCTAGTTTCATTGGCGGATCAAAAATTGACAAATTCCCTGGCAGTATCGTGTCTGAAATATAAGCCACTCTGTATTTACCATTAACAACATGAGCAAGTAATTGATGACAGAATTTAAATTTTTGGGTGCTCTATCCCTTTAAATCTGTTACATTCAGATGCCATGTGCTGCTTAGTATTCCCATCATGAAGCGGTACTCTGCTAGTTTGAAATTCCTCTCTAAATAATGTGCTGAGAGCGTGAAAATTAATATTTAATCCTGATACAGTTCTAATTAGCAGCTTCTAAATCTTATTGTAAACTGGGGGATTTTAGGATATGCTCATCTCTTCCACCAGCAGAATGAGTGTGTGATGTTGTGTGCGAGTGTCTAGTATTTTTAGAGTGGGGTTGTGTTCGGTGCACCTCACTGACCTAGTTTTGGAGGGGAGCTTTAATCTGTGCACACGGCTCTCACTCTCTCTGTCCTCATGCTAGTGTGAGCGTGTGGCATTGGCTTTGCAACATCTTCACACTGGATTTATGAAACCGTCTAGTCTTTACACCATGGTGCTGTATGAATACAATAACATTTCTTTTCTCTTCTCTCGATTCATCTTCCCTGCTGTGATGGGAACATGCACAGAAAAGACACAATGGTGACAGAGCCACCCTAGTATTCTCTCTTTCATCTGACTGGTCATGTGACACGGAAGAATAACATAAAGCAGTCATATGTACCTTTCAGGATTAAATGGGTCATATCATGAGAAACCATGCAAAAGCATGCTAAAATGTATGAAATTTAAAGCAAGTTTCAGAACTCAAAAACACCATCTTTTTAAACTAAGTAGTAAACAAGATTCGGCAAATCAAATTAATTAACAAATGACTACATGCATATTTTAATGCATATTTTAAATTTTAACCCTGTAAAGCCGGACATATGAAATAGTAGTCAAAAAAAACAAACATTTTAATGGCAGTTTATTGAATCCTTACAAAATAAAAAATATAAATGACTTATGTATGGTACAGGACAACATGTAAAAAAAATGTGATTTTATTCAGAGCCCCAAACTGAACACAAATATGCAATTTGGTGCAGTTGCTGTAGTCAGATAGCTTGTAATGTAAGTCAGTGAAATCTTTATTATAGTATATATACTTAAATAAAATTCATTTAAATATCAGCTGTCACTTTATATCTACCGATAATGTCTTTGATGCTCACATTAGAGTTTTCTAAAAAATAAATATAGACAATAAAGTAAATCTCAGTTGCTTCAGTCCAGTAAGTCTTCATCTTTAAATATTACTAACAATATAAGAGTTATTCTTACGTTTAGTTTAATAAAGATTTTACAGCAAAAAGACACATACAAGACCTGAAGAGGGACATTTTCAAAATTACACTAAAAGCTCTTTTACTTGCTAGAAAAGTATAAAATATCAATCAGACAATAGCAGGCATGTAGTAGATTGTGTTTTCTTCAGCAAAGTTTTGATCATGTTGACATTTTAGATGCCTTAGAAATTTGCGCATCAAACATGATGCAGTAGGCTTTATAGGGTTAAATGCATAGCTAGGGAAGAAATGTCCTGGTTAATTATAAGGGACAGAAAGTGAGTTTGAAATGTTCATGAAAAACTTTTGAGTAACTATAAGTGGACCCTAAGGAAAAAAAAGATTAAAAGATATCAACCCTTAAAAACTCATTGTGAGATTAGCACAACCTATCCAAGATTTAATTATTGAATCTCTTGTCTCCCTTCAGGTGATCTATAAGAAGTTCCAGGTGAAATGTCCTTTTGAAGACTACGCCCATAACAGGACGGTTTTGGGCTTTAACACAAGTGTGGCGGCTGACCCCGGAGGAGTGGAGATGACCCCTGGAGGTGACCCTGCCTGCACCCCCCTCCTCTTTAACATGAACTCACAGGTATGTCATTGAGGAACTTAGGATCTGAAATCATGCTGTGACATTCTTATGAGTCTTGTGATATATAGTAAGACTTTAAGCGAAATCAAATGACACTGTAGTTCCCAATAATCCGTTGCATGACTTGCATATATGTGGGCTTAATCCAAACAGCCGTTCGGATATCAGTTCTCAAACTACATGAAAATCTGGATTTTCAGCTTATGTTATCATAATGTATTCACATTTCTTAAGCACAGGAAGTTTGGAACCTTTGACGGGCTGTGGTTTTAAAGATTATTGCCAAGTGGTTTACTATGGCAAAGAACTGGCATTTTTACTACCTCTCTTTTTCTCTCTAATTGTAGGAAAGAAAAATCATAAGCATCACTTTAAAAATCATAAACATTTGCCAAAATGAAACACCCCCAAATACAAATTCTGTCAATGTAGTCTTAGCTCAGTACAGGCTTTTTAAGCCTGTACTCAGACACATCCATATTTATTCTAGTCTGTGGCGTATTTTTCTTTATTATTCATGTCTCTAGCATTAACGCATCCTCTGCAAATCCGTAAGTGTCAACTCACACATCTCCTTGTGCAGTTTTCCCACATATGTCCTTTAATGTCAGAGTGATGAGTGTGAAAATCTGTTGTCAGGAGTGTTAAGTTCAGTCCGTCTCCATATGCACAGGACCGGCATTTTTAATGAGTCCAGACCTGAGCTCGGTCCAAGTCTGACTTAATCACAGCTACAATTAGCTCTCTGAAATGTGCCACAGTGTTTAATGGGCTTTAAAGTGTGGACTTTGGGTTTTATGGTTGCTGCTGTTGTATCCATGGTGATGTGACGTGGTCTGGTCTGTGCGTTTTATTTTTTTTAGACGGCCTACACGGTTCCCATCCTGGCATTTGCGTTCGTGTGCCACCCCGAGGTGCTGCCAATTTACACGGAGCTGCGCAAGTAGGTGGCAAGTTCTTTCACAGGTCTGGAATCAGAGATGAGTCAGAGTGCGCATATGGAGGCTCGTGCGCTAAGCACTGCTACCCATCTGCTTCGCTGTTCAGAGAGCTGTGGTTTACCAGTCTGAAATTAGCATATTTACATAGACATTAAACTAATATTATGGGTTCAATACAAGCTGAGCCCAAACGACAGCACTTGTGGCATACTTTTTTTCATAATTTTCTTATAAAAAGGCAAGATTTTGATTACAGCGAGGCACTCTCTTGTAAACATTTAAATGCTGACTGTCTTAAGCGTACAGTGACAAAATTATAACAAGTTGAAATTATTTTCTTGTGGTAATCAACATTACGTCACAAAACCCCAGGTATTCCTTCAATACGAGACTTGTTTAACATTTCATTTTAAATAGACATCGAAATAGACAGTTAGAATGAATATTTATTCCTTATGACCACTTCAGAGATTTTTTGAGGAGACTTAAATATGTCTGACGTGTGTGTTGACTGTATAAACTTTATAGTTTGAATGTGCTTAGTCCATGAGTGTTTTTTTTTTAGTCACATCCTTATATTTTTCTGATTTTAGCCCCACAAAGACAAAGATGCAACACGTCTCCAACATCTCCATTGGTGTCATGTATGTCATGTACCTCCTGGCTGCTCTGTTCGGATATCTGACCTTCATCGGTGAGGCCGATTACCATCATTTACTCTACTTAAGATAATAAAAAATGAGTACTAAAGATAAAAAACTGTACTGCAATGACAGCAAAAAGTGACTGAGAAGTGCTGGGAATATGTGTGTTTAAGTCCACCAAGCTTGAACAAGATACAAAATTTAGATTAGGAAATTTCTTTGCCACCGGACGACCATCAGGCAAAGGCATTCACTCGCGAAAGGTAAATGTGCATGGGATTATATGCCTTGATTTTGCTGCGAGTCCATTGATAAGGCTTCAGCTACAGTGATTAGCATCGGGGGTTAAGCCCCGTTCACACCAAGGACAATAACTAGAATGATAATGGTAAACATATAGTTTAAAAAAAAAACGTTCTAGATATAAAAGAATAGCAGAGTCCACACCACAACTATAATGATAACGGCACAGAGAAACTATATTGCTGAACTCGCTTTCAGAACGTTTTTTTTCCGGCTGATAAATTATATAAATATTGACAGCCAATCATAATCCATCCTGCTTTAAAGCGCTCAATCATTTAAAGTAGCAGATGACTGTAATGCGTGCTTAGAATAAACAGAACGATATCGTCTGCGATTTGCACAGCAATATAGTTATCTTTACAGTTATCGCTCTTGGTGTGAACAGACCTTTATTGTGTTGAAAAAGAGTTAGATGTAGCAGATATGAAGGGAGCAGAATACATTGGACTATTTTAAACCAGACAGAGTATCTTAAAATGCTTAAAAATAGTCAGAGGGATGTGTACATAAACCAAAAATGTACAAAACTCTGCACATGGAATGTAACAACATATCCTGTGTGAACATCCTCTAAGAATACACATAGAAATGCAGATATTGTGCCAGTGAATAGGCTTCAAGTCTTTAACTGGTTCCAAAAGTTTCATTTTGTTCACGATAACAGAAGCCAGGCTGTCGTCTATGTTGTAGATAACATTCCGATGTTTTGGATGTGCTAGGATTGCTAATACAGAATGAATCAAACATCTAGAGGCAGAGTTGAAGAGCAATTTTGGCCATATGTTACAGAGCATGAAGCAGCAGGAATGGGTAGTTGTTGAAGGTCATTTGGTCATCCAGGACAGCTCCCTGCCTTTTTACACATCAGGAGACAACAGTGTGAGTCAGCTGAGATGGAGAGAGTGGAGGAGGTTTTGTTAAGGAGAAAGAGTTGGTGAGACCTGTCAAGATGGATGTGCTGAGTGGTCATTCAAGTTAAGATGTCAGAGTCAGAGTTGAGTGTGACTGCAGTGGTAAAGAGGGAGAAAAGAGAGCATTTCAACAATTCAGTGTTGGATGCATGGTCATGTTGGTGCAGTGTTAGCCCTCCATCTAGTGGCCATTGTGCATTAATAAAAAACATTACTACTGTGAGCTAGAAAAGACTAATGGTTCTCAAATTTGATTTACAAATTTAAAAAACAAATTGACATACACTGCTGCTGAAAAGTTTTGGTTTGGTATGTTTTTTTATTTTTTTTATTTAAAGCAGTCTCTTATGCTCACCAAATCTGTATTTATTTAATCAGATGTACTGTAAAAACTGCAATATAGTTAAATGTTATGTCTTCTACGGAGCCCCTAAAAGGACATGGTGATTGGAAAAAAATTTGAGAGATGAGAGAAAAATTTATTTGGCAAAGCTTTTGTATTCTCAAAATGTTTCACGTTCCCACGAGGAACTTTGTGTTCGCTTGCAGAATGTTTCTGTTCCCCCCAAAAAACTTTGCGTTCACTCGAACTTGACTTATTATTTTTTTTCTTCCCATCTCATATTTTTTTCCAGTACCATTTCCACCACTCAGGGGCTCTGAAATTTTCTATCTTATTATATTTTAAAACACAATTTTTCCTGTAATGCAAAGCTGAATTTTCAGCAGCCATTACTCCAGTCACATGGTCCTTCAGAAATCATTCAAATTATTCTAATACACTGATTTGCTACTCAAGATACATTTTTGAATATTAACAATGTTAAATACAGTTGTGCTTGCTTAATATTTTTGTAGAAACTGTGATTCATTTTTTCACTATTCTTTGATGAATTAAAAGTTTAAAAGAACGGCATTTATTTAAAATGGATTTTTTTTTGTAACAGTGTCAGTCTTTTGATCAATTTAATGAGTCCCTGCTGAATATAGTATTATATGGATATCTTTCAAATTAATAAAGCTTTCTGACCCCAAACTTTTGAACATTGCTGAAAATATATAAAACAGTTATAGATGACAAAAAGTCCCTAGATTGAATGATTTAACTGATTATCCAACAAATAAGGATATATTAACTCAATGTATTAACATTAATTTGATTAAGGCCCGGTTTCACAGACAGGGCTTAGCCTAAGCCAGGATAAGGCCTTAGTTCAGTTAGGGCATTTAAATAGCTTTTAGAAAAGTACCCTAGAAAAAAAACATAACTAGTGTGCATCTTGAGACAAAACAATGGCACTGACATATTTTAAGATGTGTCAATGCAAGTTGCTTTCAGCTCAAACATGCATTTTAGTCTAGGACTAGCTTAAGCCTCCTCTGTGAAACCGTGGGTAAATGTTTCTTTTTTTTTAATTCAGTGATTTAATTCATTTAATTCAATCTAACTTCTTATCTAGCAAACATTCAGCTTATTTAGGTTCAATACCTAAAAGTACCAGTCTTATTTCATTTCAGTAAAATAAAATATTAAGTCTTTTGTTTTATAGTTTTTAGGTGGTCCACAATGTTTGTTTTACTGTTGAAATGGTCTGCCACCTGAAGAAGTTTGAGAACTACTGATCTAAAGCAATGAGGACTGTAACTTCATTTTAATTATGGTTGGATAAACCTTTTTAACTTTTTACCTTTTTGTGTAGATAAGGTGGAAGCTGAGCTGTTGCACACCTACAGTCGAATTGACCCGTATGACACACTCATCCTGTGTGTTCGTCTAGCTGTGTTGACTGCCGTCACGCTCACAGTACCCATCGTGCTGTTTCCTGTGAGTATTACACACACACACACACACACACACACGTTGTGTTTTCATTTTTTATGGGGACATTCCATAGGCGTAATGGTTTTTATTCTGTACAAACTGTATATTCTGTCCCCCTACACTACCCCTACCCCTAAACCTACCCATCCCAGAAAATGTTCTGCTATTTTAGATTTTCAAAAAAGATAATTCTGTATGATTTATAAGCTTGTTTCCTCATGGGGACCAAAAAAATGTCCCCACAAGATCAAAATTTACTAGTATTACTATACCTGTGGGGACATTTGGTCCCCCTAACGTAGGGAATACCCACACACACACACAGGTTTGTTTTGCTATCATAGTGAGGACATTCCATAGGCGTAATGGTTTTTATACTGTACAAACTGTACATTCGCTCCCCCTACACTACCCCTACCCCTAAACCTACCCATCACAGAAAACATTCTGCATTTTTACATTTTTAATAAAACATTGTTTAGTGTGTTTTTAAAGCTATTTGAATTACGAGGACTCGTGAAATGTTTACGTCGTAATACCAGTGTAATACCCATGTCATTATGCAAATTTGTGTCCTCATAAATCACAAAAAGGCATGCACACACACACACACACACACACACACACACACAATATCACATATTAAACTTTACAATTTTAAATAATCTTCATCTTATCCAGTTACAACTTTGAATCAGGATTGGATGACAGGCAGTATTTCAGTGCTTTGTTATTTAATATCTTTTCTCAGGTAAGAAGAGCAATTCAGCAGTTGTTCTTTGCGAATAAAACCTTCTGGTGGCCACGTCACATTGCTATAGCTGTCACCCTCCTCACTCTCATCAACTTACTGGTCATCTTCGCTCCAAACATCCTGGGCATCTTCGGGATCATTGGTAGGTTGGGGCCCAGTGATGGTGGATTCTTGATGGATTCTTTTTTTCTTTTGAAGTTCCATTAGTATGAAAAAAAGCGTGAGAACAGTGTTCGTAAGTGACTCCATGGCAACCTCAAAGACCTCACATTTGCTTTCATCAGCACGTGCATTAAAGTCTCAAACTATAATACTGCACGCATAAATCCATCCCCACCAGCATTATTAATCACCTTTGGAATGTGTATATAATTATCTACAAATCCCATTATGCTTTTCCCTTTATTACATGATTTTTTCCTGGTCTCACACTTAACTCGATAACACTAATTGTTCTCCACTTCATGTGAGTTTGACCTACCTCAGAGAAGAAATGACACTATTGTTCTGTAAGACCCCGACCACTATATAACCTGAGAAACGTCTCAATGACTAAGGCTCATGTAACTTCAACTGCTTTAACTAAAGATTTTCTGACACAGTATGACTTATTCCTGAGGGATGATGTTAGTGAAGGTTCAGGTTTACATTAAGTAAGTAAGTGTCTACATTACTGCATGTGTTCATTGTTCCACAGGTGCCACGTCCGCACCGTGCCTCATCTTTATATTTCCAGCTGTGTTTTACATCCGCATTGTTCCCAAGGAAGAGGAACCTATGCGTTCACCGCCGAAAATTATTGTAAGTACTTACGGACGTACTGTATTCGATTCCTCCCCATTCATCCAAAGTGGGATCTAGTTTCTTGCCTCTTGTAGGAATGTAGATGCTTTGAAAACTTTCACACCTTTAGACTGAGATTCTCTGAAAACTAATCATTCTAAGAGCTTTGTAAATCCCTCGGGTAAATCTTTGGTGTGAGCCAAACTATTGTAAACTAGTTCCTCTCAAGTTACAGCAAACTGCAGAAATCTGGAGATGCTGAGCGAAACCTGAATGTAGAATTCTAGTTTTTGTGAAATCTCAGGAAAAAGGATATAATGAACCCCCTTTATCTGAAGAATAAATGTATTTTGGTATATATATTGAAAATGAAAACCTTTTTTAGGGCCATTAATATATATATATTTATTTTTCGCATTGTTTACATGACAATCAAGCACATTTTCTCTCTCAATTCTCATTGTTGTGTGTACAACTGTAAATTATTTAATTTATACTCATTTTAATAAAAAAGATTGACATTTACATGAAAATGTCACAATACAAAAAAAAAATCTTAATGTTCTAAAAAAATTTTTTATTTTGTTTGCATATTTTATTTAATTTTTTTAGCTAATATAATTTAATTTAATTATTTTACTTTATTTTATTTTGACTCAGACATTTCTTGACCCATTCATATTTTTTAGATCACATATTTAAATGGCCACATACACAGTACAGTTTCAGGCATGACAACCATTTAAATTCCCTAAATTATCTTTCCATGTGTATACGGAACACAACTCACTCCCGAAACCGCTATGATTGACACCGTGGCAACCATAGCAAGGTTCTGGCGTTTTGTGTGTTTGGTATCCACTATTCTGTCCAAAGAAATATTACAGTGACAAAAACTCAATATGTTCAGCATTTTTAAATATAACAGTTTTGTTTAAGGCTGGAGTGTCCACTTATTATAAGCGATTTTGGGCTTGTTGATTAAGTTTGGCTTAGTTCAAACTTAATGTTAAGTTTGAGTTCAAGTTAAATTAAGTTCAAGCTTATGGAGCTATTAAAGTCAACAGGTGTTCGCAATATTTTGGTTTTATTTGCAGCATAAAGCATTAGGATTTATTTCGGTTTATTGTGCGCTTGTTCTTGTTCGCCGTTTTTCTAGGAAGATTATGAATGTTGACTCATTCTTACCAACTTTCCCCGGGATTTACATAAAGAAGAGAAAAACATTTCCAATGAACTTTTAAATATATCATTAACAAATATGTTCATTTTGGTTCCGTAAAGACTGCATAGAATTTTTGTAAATCCGTTTGTCACTACCTGCATTTTCAGGAGTTAATTTAGTTGTAGAATGTGATTGACAATCAAATTTAACTGCAGTGTTTATACACATGAAAAGAGCACAATACAAAAATCCTTAACGTTCTGAAAATGAGCTTGGTTTTTTATGCAAAATGTATTTCACTTTAACTGACCCTGACATTTCTTAATAATATACACCCAATCATATTTCTTTTTTGATTTAATCACTTTGGCAGCAGTGTTAATACTCTTGCCTCTCTTCTTCTTTTATAGGCTGCTTGCTTCGCCATTTTAGGAGTCCTATTTATGATAATGAGCCTGAGCTTTATCATCATCGATTGGACGTCAGGGAACAGCAAAGGAAACAGTGGTCATTAGACGTCTAATGGTTTATGCTTTTAATATTATTTTCGGGTCAGTAGTTGGGGAGGATGCATAATCTCTCACTAGATCAGTCACTAGATTCCTAGCTTTAGTTGCATTCAATCAATGCATTATTTGGCCTTGTGACCTGCATGTGCTGTAAATGGGGTGTTGACCCATCTCAGGCATTAATTCCATTTAAAGGCCATCCGCTTCCAAAAAGAAGTGGTTGGGGAATGCAGATATTAATTTTAAAGCTTGATACGTGGGGGGGGGAGATGACCAGAGCTAGAAAATCAAAGCCCGTAATAGTATGTGCCATAGGAACAGCACATGCAGTCTGCAGGGTTTGCAAACAAAAGGGATTTTGCATTCTAACCAAACAGACTCATCAGCTGGCCCAACCTCCCATCCGTTCCTTCATATTATGATCTTTCACCTTTACCCTTCGGCCACATTCAGATTAGAATCACAGTAAGCGCTCAGTTCTGATGGGAGGATTGGTGGTTATTAAAGTTTCGTCATATCTCATTTTAGATATAGCAATACTCAGTGCAATAGCTGTGAGATATCTGACACTGAAGGCTTTTGAGAGGCAACACACAACCTCGTCCAGAATCCTGACTTGATTTGGCTGCAGTCTATTACACAATTTAAAATTTATGCAAGTTGTACGTACAGTACAGATGTATATGTCACATTTTTATATGAATTTATAATGTTTATCCTTTCTACAGTATTTAGAGATAAATATATTAGCAGATATACGAGCATATGATATATATATATATATATATAGATAGATAATAGAAGAATATTCCAATTCATCTGGTCTCTTCAAGGTTATCTATCACATCCCTTTACAATATTTGTGACTATTCAGCTAAAATGCCATCTTTAAAAGATTTAGATCTAAAAAAGAAAAAAATGACAGAATTATCCAACACATTTTGAATATTTTTAATGAATACTGCTGGTTGCAATGGGAAAGCACAGATTGGAAAGCACAGTTGATCATGGGTCAGTTAGTAAGGATCACATGATTCCTACCGACAGACTGATTTTGAAACACTCTCTGGATTTATATGCAGAGAAAACCAAAAAAAAAAAAAAGAAAAAAAAAAACATTCACAGGGTCTTCTCCTTGATTGGAGAAACAAATATTGTGCATTGGTGCACATAAATGTTTTAGTTACAGCGCAAAATGGCATACATGTGGTAAATGTTGCTCAGCGGAAAGCTGATCGTATTAATGTTTTGCTCCTAGTTTTGCTATTAACCGAACTAGATGGATGATTTCGTAGATCGGTTCCCGATCACAGTGTCATTTGACGATTATCGAAACCTTAAACTGTAGCACTTTCATTTGAAGCACAACAATCTTTTGACCTAGTGACCCAGTTAAGACTTATGACATAATCATAGATTAATATATTTTGTAGACAGATATCTGAACAAAGCCTATGTACTACTAACTGTAAATTGTTTGATGAAAAACAAAAAAAAACAAGTAATGTGTGGATGTCTAACATGGTACATGAATATTTTAATCTTTGTAATTGAAAATCGTTATCCTAAATACTATAAATCAATCACTTACTGGCCCATAATGATCTAAATGGTAACACTGTGGTGTTTTATTGTGTGTGTATGTGTGTGAATGTGTGCGTTCTGTCCTCTTTATGCGTACGGAGAAAGAATATTTCAGTCAGTGAATGTACTGTAATGGACTATAAGATGTCTAAATGAGATGTGCATTTAAATTGTGGTACTTTTTAATTCATTTTGTCTGTTTAATTAATGTTTAATGGATAGACCAGCCACACATAAATAAATCATCATATCTGTGAACCAGTATCAGCATAATTACATATCTCGATATCTTCTTTCAGTGTTTTAAATGTCCCTAGTACTGCATCAAGGGCCTGTCAGACAGCAAAGCACTGTAAAATATTCCAAATTACAATGTATTACGGTTTTAAGAAAAGCATCCTTGTTTATCATGGCCCTCTGTGGTGTTTTGGATATACTGAGAGAAATGAATGATTTACTGATTAAATATGTGTGTGTTATTAAGTGCATCAGTGAAATAACCCATGGAGATCATTGTTCATTTTTTGGTAAAGAAGCGTTTAAGTGTGTTTTCTGGTTATGGTGACATGTTGTCTGTAGTGGTGTAATGCCTCTCACATCAATGTGGTTTCTCAAGCACAAAAGTGTCCCATTGTTTTAGCGGTGTGTGTTAATGTGTGTTTACAAGCCTGAGAACTAAATGTGCCAGTTGTTAAAGAATTGCCAGTATCTGTCTTTATCTAATGGCTCAAAATGATTCCTGATTGCTGAACATGAGTTTGAAGCAAAGTAGAAGAATTTCACTCCAAAGTCAGACAACAAATATATAGTATACTAATATATATATATATATATATATATATAAGTAAATCAGCATATTAGAATGATTTTTGAAGGATCATGTGACACTGAAGACTGGAGCAATGATGCTGAAAATTCAACTTTGTGAGTTTAATATATATATATATATATTAGGGCTGTCATACGATTAACTCAATTAATTTTCTGTTACCTTTGGCTAGCGATACATTACATGATCACACTCTAATTCATGCAAATTCTTTTAAAGTATTAAATCGCGACAATACAAAAGACAACGCGCTATCTGTGAATGGCCAGTGTGACACACGACACGACAGAATCGAGTTTTCTTTCACGCAAACAATAACACACACAATTATGCCAAAATGTCCGTTTTGTCGAGTGTCCTTAAAAGAACAGTCTTAAAAGATTTAAATCAAAACTTGAAACTTTAAATTAAAAACTTAATTGCGATTAATTGCAAATGATTATTCACAGAAAAAGGTGATTGATCTAGTTATTTTTTAATCGATTGACAGCACTATATATTAGAGGTCAAACGAATAATCACAATTTATCACATCCAAAATAAAAGTTTGGTTAGATATTATGTGTGTGTACTGTGCATATTTATTTTTTATATATATATATATATATATATATATATATATATATATATATATATATATATATATATATACACACACACACGTATTTATTTAAGAAATATTTACATGTATATATATATATATATATATATATATATATATATATATGTAATTTATATTATACATAAATATATTTTATATATAAATATAATATATTTTGTTAAATATATAAATGCATTTACATATAAATACACAGCACACACACATATATTATGTAAACAAAAACTTTTATTTTGGATGCGATTAATCGCGATTAATTGTTTGACCACTAATATATAAATATAATTTCTTCTGAATTTGGAGTGAAATTTCACTGTGAGAGTGTAATATTGATTTCATGATGTTGCGGAAGATTTAGTTTGAGTATTTGACTCCTCTCTGATGTATCCACTGCATAAATGAATGATTTTATGATGAAGGTAGTTAACCTGTAAGATCTTATTAACTTACTATCATAAGTAGAAATCTTTAGTATCGATGATGAACCATGCATAAATACTGTCCCCTTTATCGCAGTACAATCCGTGATCGCTGCAACTAGAGCATTAGCAGCGGTGCACCAGAAACTGCCCTGACCAACAAGATCCCCCATAATGCCGTGCTTCCATCCCCAGACTTTCACACACACCGCTTTTTGTAGCTTCCGAGCTGACGTCTGGGCTGACAGCAGCATTTTTTAAGCACCTGCAGATTGTATGATCTCCAAATCTGTAGCAGAAGGGGGAAGCATTTAATTGTGTTTTTAGCCGCCGTGTACTTGTGTCCAGTCAGCGTGACGTTTCCCTTGTGATGTAATGAAAGTGTCATCTGTTTGTAACAGTTTATATGAATTCATTACTTACATGGCAGCATTTATAAATAATGTACATAAATGTAAACCCTTTATATTATAAGCACATCTATAGTTTATATATTGTAAATAGTCAGATGATGTTTAGTCTGATGATTAAAACGTAATAATTTTTAAAAATGCTTTTTAAAAAGCCAGTTTATGTCTTTATTTTCTTTATTCTCAGTATCAAGTACATTGCTGGCAGTTCATGTACTGTAAACAATGTTAAAATAAAAAAAGAATAAATAATATTCATTCTTTCTTGGTTCAGTCTTCATCTGAGTGTTTATATGATGTCTCTGTAGCTCATTGAACATGCGAATAAATGCTCTATTAGCTTAACTTAGCTGATGTGTCTAAAACAGCCCTTCACTAATTGCATAATGAGATTAAATGTCTTCAAAGGCCACAGTTCTCCGAAAGCAGAAATGACATTTCTAGTTCCTGGGATCAAACCTGCTGATTTTTTTTCTTCCACCACCAGCAACCGTCTCTTTTGTCCCTTCTTGCTGATGGTACGCTTAAGTTCATAGCTGTTTATGTCAAAACAAAATCTTGCCTCGGAGCAGCAGTTCCCTGAAAACGTTCACATGATTCGTGTTTCCTCTTCTCTGCGAAAAAATGGTCAATGCATTTTGTTAATAATCTATTTGAACCCATCCAAGCTGATTCCAAAAAGATAACTCAGTTTTAATGTATAATGTAATCACCTCAATAGACCTTTTTCACATTTCCGGGTTTCTCAAAAGCCGTCGTCATAATTGGGTAAACCTTTATAGTGGTGAATGTAAGACTTCATTAAATAAATATATTTTTTATGTTTCAATTTGTGTAAATAGCAAAGGAAAAACTCCACAATTGTGTTTTCACATGCAACTTTCAAAAAGCGATTGATAACGGCAGTCAGAAGAGAGAAAAAAGATGAAGTGTTAACTATTTTTTTTTTGTAATTTAATGTAAAGGTAATATAATACTAAGTAGGCCTATAGTGTTATAAATATACAAACATTTAAAAAAAAATGTAAATAAAAACTTTGCAGGATTTACGCTATTGTTGACCATTAAATCGCGTTTACCTAAAAATGCAATCTTTAAAGACAACAGGAAGATTTTATTTGGTAGCCAAGTACTTTTCTCACAAGGAAATTATGCCATTGTACATGAGTTCTGTTAAGTTTAGTTTATATGCTGGAGTTTAGGAGTAAGAGAAGATCGCCTCAGATTAGATTTATTCAATTTAAACATTACCTTGGAGGAGAAACGAGCAGTTTCAGCTTTAAGACGATCAATAGTCGATAATCAATCAATAACACACTTTAATTGAACAATGACGAAGGAAAATTAGATGTTGAGCTGGTGTCAAAATGTGTAGTGAATGTCAGACACAAGGGGGCGCAATGAAACACAGAGACAGCTCTATCTCTCTGTCGTGATGGTGTTTGCTTTAGCCAAACGATGGAAACTCACTCCATATGGAAAAATCATTGAGACCATTTACTTTGAACAAGGTTTCATCTCCTGCCTAAGCACAAATCATACAGAACACATGCTGCAATCAGTGCGTCAATATTGACATAAGTCTCAACAAAAGAGATTTCTAACAGAGGCCCTAAAGAATGTCATTTGTCATTGAACGACAAACAAGAGAAAGCCAGATACTACAACCATCACACTGGACACTTTGTCAAAAGAAACCTCCGATAATTAGTTATTCTTATAATAAATAAATAAATAAACAAGCGCAATTATTATTTACATTTGTACATTGGCAGGCAATATATGAATTCATTTAACCAAGACCTCGGAATTGCGCATGCCTAGAGCTGAGCAAAACAAACACACTTCATTTTTAGTGTAACTTTGCATAAATTGCATCAGTTCATGTTTTAAATAAATAAATAAATAAATAAATAAAAATAATTTATCAAATCAAGTTCATTTCAATGTACACTGGCATACACTGTAAATAATAGGCTATTTTCAAAGTCGTAAATAAAACAAGGGTTATTGGAGTACGTTTTACAAGAAAACGCCTTTCTACTTCAACATTTTGTGTTTAATTCAACTGTGTTACATGCCAATTCCTTGTACTTAATTGACCCATCGTAAACAGTTTGATTGACAGGCGATCTGACCAATCATAACCCCGAATCCGCAATTTTGTCTGACAAAGCAGTCAGGGGAGTTAGTAGATTAACTTTGGTGAACTTGAAAAATTGTGTGTACTCACGTCTTTCCGCGCTTGAAACAACATTCCTTCTGATGTTCATTCATGTTTATTTGATGCTATAAATGAACTAGTATGAAGAGATGATCGATTCACGAGCCGCTTGAAGGAGCTACAGCGATCTGTCACGACACTACACGGTATTTATTGTTTAAACTTCTTTTAATGCTATTAAATTAAACATGAAACTGTTTCGTATGTCTGTCGACGCGTTGTCAGTGTCAGTGTATTTTTCACATGATGTGTGGTGTGAGAGTGCAACAGTAATTAAAGGGGGCGGGTCTTTGCGTAGGGTCAATTTACTAGTAATTTGCGAGAAAACTACATTTCCCATGAGCACCCGCGGTGGGCGTATCCGCGAGGGGCTGGCTGGCAGTGCGCGAGGAACCCAACAGTTCTAAACTGTCTTCTGCTGTGTGGCAGAGCAACTTCACAGCAGACTGGGGTGTGGCGGCTTTGAAAACACTGAAAGAAATCAGAGACCGTTCAACGTTAGCTGCCTAACGGCGCATATTATTCAAAACCTTCCGCGGTCACTGAACGGACTAATCGAGGAAAACAACGGGGATTTTTTTTTTTGCATTTTTCTGATTCATTCAGTTTCGCCATCGATCGGCTTGCTTTTTTTTATATATGAGCTCAAGGGGTTGACCAACTTCTTTTGCGAACTTTTTTTCTGAATATGTGGATATAAGTTTTTCCTCTCCCTATGCGCGTGATGTAAAACTCCAGTGTCTGGCTACTTGGTTTCTCCTGGGAGCTTTAAACGTCAACAGTTTCCAGGTGTTTTTTCTGCTCTCAAGTCAAATATATAAATTCATCTCTTTTTTCCCCAACCCAGATTATTCGGGCGCATAATAATATCAGTTTTGGATCTACAACGTTCGAGTCTTAAGGACATTTCCTTTCCTTGGACTTGAGGCAGTCATTTTCAAAGCCAAAAGAGGAAGTTAGTCGCGGAAGACTCTTTAAAAAAAAAAAAAACCCAGTCGCTTTAAAAAGGGTAATACCTTTTATTTTTTTCTCCTAAATCTATACTCATAAATCTGTAGCCCTGAAGCGCGCATTCGGAACCATGGGCTGTACCGTGAGCCAGGAAGATAAAGCCGCGGCGGAGAGATCCAAAATGATTGACAGGAATCTGCGCGAGGACGGCGAGAAAGCCGCCAAAGAAGTGAAACTACTGTTGTTGGGTGAGTGAGTGACAGATAACGGTCGTTGCTGTGAAATATCACATTTATTATCACTTTATCGCATTAGTAAGTGTCAATGCGATTCAAGAACTCCTTTTAAAGGTGTTTGAGGTTTCTAGGTAATGTTTGTGTGAGGTTTCCTCCTCAGGTGTGGCCTGTGAGAAACTGTCAAACGGATTTGAAGAAAATGTCAACAACGACAGAGCAAGCGTTTACTTGTTTAGCAATGCCTCATACTTTTATAATTCGTGTTTTCAGGTTTTTTTTTTACTCAAATTATGGCCTGAGGCGTGCACAAAATCTGTTGAGGTAAACTTGTCATTTGAAAAGCTTAGTTGCCCAAGAGTGTTTGATTTTTGGCACTCGACAATTAGTATTATTGCTTCACAAAGCTAAAAGTTTGGACACACCTACTCTTTCCTATGATTATGTCCCACATGTTAGAATAATCGTGAAGGCATCACACTTAAATGCCTCAAATATCTGGCCCAAATCATCCATTTATATCAATGTTATAGACTTTTTGACTGGTAATGTAAGTGTGAAGCTTTTCCAATCACACACACACACACACACACACACACACACAGACAGATGCAAGGTTTGGAAACTAAAGGGAGAGGTTGAGGGAATGTTTTGACAGTGTCTATGATCACTCTCAACATCCCTTGTGGTGCAGCATGGCCACACACACTCACACTCAGCATGCACTTTGGCCTGGTCCGAACTGTGTTTTGACAGAAATGCCGGAATTCTGTGGGGGGATGTTTTTGGAAGGCTTAAAGCCCAAACAGAAGCCTGGAACATGCACCCTGAACCAAAGAAAGTGTTGAAAGTACGTTTTTGGCAGGAGTTGTGCATTGTACTGCTTTGCGTGTTTGCTAAGGACTCTTGCTGGGAAATGAAATACTTGGTGTGGAGCTTTTTATTGTGAGTTCTAAAGCCTTTTGAATTTTACTTTATGAACTCAGAAAATTGCTTTGGCATACCACTGGGTTGGCTTAAAAATATATATATGTGAGGGAGACAACATTGTGCACAGCAGTTTTGGGATTTGCGCACTATTCAGTGCTTTTCAACGTCTGCATACATGTCAAACAAAACCTGTTAGCTATCTTTCATAATGGTTTTTGTCCCTCGAGGAGTTTAAAATTAACTCTTTAGTGGGGGTGAATTTAAACAGTAACTATTTTCTTTAAACAGCCATTTGTCTGAATCATTGTTGTGTATTTTCATCCCATCCACGATTTAATCGTTTTGTTTTTTCCTTCTATATGTGTGATAAACACTAGCAGCATCAAATAATTGATGTTTTTATCAATAATAAAAAACAAGATGGGCCATTTTGATCACAATTTTGATCCAGATATTTATTTTGTTTTGGTGTCTTTATGTGTGAGAAATATTCCACACATGTGTTATGGAAAAGCTTTAGGTATCATAGATAAGTAATAAATTTGGACCCTAATTTTAGGCTTTCTACTCCGTTGAGTAACAATCCTAATAATGTTTCCCCTGTCAGTTGCTACATTTAATTGTAGTTCTCAGTGGACTGTGCTCTAATGGCAGATGTGGAGAGTAAACAGTAGGTTAGAGATTTGAGTCACTGTCTGAGGAGGTTTGAATGACGTATATATCTAGACAAGTCACTTCCCTTTGTAAGTAATGAGTTACAACATTGAACAGAATTGTACATACAAGTTTCTTGGGAACATACAATCTAATTCCCTGGAATCGCCACCAGTTTTTCAAAATGATTAAATGGTTTTTAATCCCAAAGCTACTTGTAATGGCAGGAAAAGACCTATGGTTTGGAAAAGTTGGTTGAGTTTGGAAAAGACATGGTCATTCTCGCACGGGCAGATGTCTCAACCTCTGTTCCACCCCCACGGTCTTTCCAAATTCAAACTTTTGGTTCAGAGGGGAGTGTTGCATGGCTTAAATGGATGATGGACTATTTTTAGCTTGAGGCAGATGTAGGGAAAAGTTGTAATTCCAGGCTCCCAGAGCTCTGAGTTAAAAGGATAGTTCACCCAAAAATTTGTCATTACTTACTCACCCTCAAGTTGTTCCAATCCTCTATGAATTTTTATCTCCTGTTGAACACAACATTTTTTTTTAAAAGAATGTTGGTAATCAAAGAGTTGACTCCCAGAATAGGAAAAAAATACTATGAAAGTCAATGGGTGCCATCAACTGTCTGGTTACCAACATTTTTTAAAATATCTTCTTTTGAGTTCAAGAGGTGAATGAAACTCATACAGGATTGGAACAACATGAGAATGAGTAAATAATGACAGAATTTTCATTTTTGGGTGAACTATCCCTTTAAGGCCTTAGAGGAAATTTAAAAGGTTAATTCACCCAAAAATGAAATTTCTATTATTTATTACTCGCCCTCGTGTCGTTCCACATCCGTAAGGCCTTCGCTCATCTTCGGATCTCAAATTAAGATCTTTTTGAGGAAATCTGAGAGGTTTCTGTCCCTCCGTAGAGGTCCTACGGAACTACCTCTCAAAGGTCCAGATGGGTAAGACGTCCTTAAAGTTCTCCATATGACTCCAGTGGCTTAAACTCTATTTTATGAAGCAACGCAAAAAAACAACCATAATGTATCACTTTGATTACAAAAATATTGATCTGCAATGTGCTTGTATCCAGACTCACGCGTAACTCAACGCACATGCGCGAGTGTTAACAAGTGCATCATGACGTGTGCATTTTGAAGTTCACACGAGAGCTGACGTTGTTGAATGAACAAATAATATTTAGTAAAACTCATGTCGCTTCATAAAATTGAATTTAAGCCATTGGAGGCACATGGAGAATTTTATTGATGTCTTTTTCCTACCTTTCTGGACCTTGGAGATGTAGTTGCGTTAGATCTTTATGGAGAGACAGAAACCTCTCGGACTTCATCAAAAAGATCTTAATTTGTGTTCCGAAGAAGAACGAAGGTCTTACGGATGTGGAACGACACGAGGGCGAGAAATAAATGACAGAATTTTAATTTCGGGGTGAGCTAACCCTTTAAGGCCTTTAACTTCACCTCCTCTAAATGTCTTTCTGAAACTTCATTAACAATTAGATGGTGCAGATTTCTTTTTGTTTTTGGTTCCTTTTTAATTCCAGGAATGAATCTTTAGCTGGATTTACCCTTTTATGTTTTCTGAACTTTGATCAATTTAATCTTTCACAGTGAATTCCAGTGCATTGCTGTTTATTTATTCTAGTCCTGGATTGTTCGAACTGCCTTTGTTTCACGCTTTTACTAGCAGAGGGAAATATTCATTTGCGTTTTTGTACTCATCACCCTCGATGCACAGACAAGTCTGAACATCTCCAGACTTTAAGCTTGCAGCATGAGTGTAGTGTACTGCTTTCATTCTTACTGGGTTAAGTGCATGAAAAGTCATGTAACAGCAATAATATTTCATGTTTAAATTAATTTGTTAAATTATTTTTAGAGTCCCTGCTCTGTAGCCAATAACTTTACTCTTATCAAATTGCAAAAGATCCATGCGGAACGTAGTCGAGCATGCGTATGCATCTGTGATGCTTCCCTGCACCCATTTAACAGGTTTGACAGAACCTGTTGAACTGATTCGTGCTTTCTCCTCTTTGCTTTAGCCATCGGGCTTAATAGCGCTGATGGTGATAAATAGAGCGAGGATAACTCACAGAACACAATCGCTCCTCCTGTGTGCTGTTTTTTTTTTTTCACACTCTTACTGTACCGACAGATAAATGCCGACAGGCTTTTGGCAAAAGGCCCCAGAACAAACAAACCGACACAAAAACCCATTAAGCCCTTTTTCGCTGGAAAGATGACTGAAAACTGGCACTGTTACTGTCTCTTGTCAGCATGGCTGTAATGGTCCTTCACCACATGGAAATCACACTTTGCATTTACACACCTTATTTGCCTTCTCTGTTGATCGCTTGGTGGAAAAAGCCGGCCGGTCTATTTAGGGTTCCGGTGTAAAGCTGTCACGGGTCTAAAGGCAGGTTATGTGCATCACTCCCCAGATGATTATGCTTATAATTTGTTGCAAAAATGAGCTGATTTATTGTGTTAGATGGTGTATAGTTATAATGTAGGTTTGAAGGGCTCCACTGTATGATTATAGTCTGAGGTAATAGCAGGCTTTGTGGATATGGGTGGGTGTGTGTGTGTGTGTGTGTGTGATCTCTTACTGCTACTGAAAAGCCTGTGTCTGCTTCTTATTTTGTCTTTAGGAATGGTGCAAGGAATGCTCTGTTTTCCACTCGGCAGAAGATATTGTGAGGGGTTTTGGGATTTAGTAGGTTGTATATATTTACTTTGGTCTAGCATTTCAGGCTTTAAGTCTGAAACTGTTCTGTGGTCTGCTGATAGGGTGACCAGATAATTATGATAAAAAAAAAATCATGACATGTAGGGAGTGTTGCCTGGTCAGTAGAGCGCATAATCTACATGCAGTAGACCTGATTTTGAATCTAGCCTGGTGTGATTCAAGTTAAAAAAACAAAGTAAATTTACATTTATTCATTTGGCAGACGCTTTTATCCAAAGCGACTTACAAGGGTAGCAATTAGGGGTTAGGTGCCTTGTTCAAGGGCACCTTAGTCATGGTATCGAAGGTGGAGAGAGTGCTGTTTATTTACAATCCCCACCTTCAATTCCTTCCGGTGTGGGAATCAAACCAGCAACCTTCAGGTTACAAGCCTGACTCCCTCACCATTAGGCCACGACTAAGAACCTTAAATTTAAAGAAACATCGTTTTAAAGTTAAAGTTCTGTCGATCCAAAATCATCATCAGATTTTTTCGTCAAAGATTGAGTAGATTGTTTTAAAGGGGAAACCTATTATGCCCGTTTTCACAAGATGTAATGTAAGTCTGGTGTCCTCCAGAGTGTGTCTGAAGTTTCAGCTCAAAATACCCCACAGATCATTTAGTATAGCTTGTCAAATTTGCCTCTATTTGGATATGAGCAAAAACTCTGTGTGTCCCTTTAAATGCAAATGAGCTGCTGTTCTCAGCCGCTTTCCAGAAGAGGGCGGCGCTTTAACAGCTCACACTTTGGTTGCTCAACAAAAACAAAGCTGGAGAATCTCACGCAGACAAATTGACGATTGTCAGTAACGTGTTTAGCCTTACATTGTTGGAGTTGGACACTGACGGAGAGTTTCTGAGTGGTTAGAGGATAAATTTATGTAGTTGCTGTGGAGTTGATTCAACTCATGTTAATCTTTTGTGCAAATCCCAAAACTTTGTGTATTTTATGTACAGTAAGCAGGTTTTCATGTGTTTTATCAGGGTGTCAACTCACTCTGTCTGCCAAAGGCATGAAAGTACCACAGCTGGATCAAATCATTAGATTAAACTAACATACAAGACAAACCATTTACAGAATTTGGAAAACTTTCCCTAACTGCTGTGCTCTTGTTAATTCTGGGTTTGGAAGTAGTTGATCATTAAGCTAATGTGAAAAATGGCCTTATAATGCCCTTCTTGCCAGTTTGCATGCTCTGATGAACTGTGCATATCAGACTGATGAAATCAAACTGCATCTGTCCTCAAAAGGTTTTTTTAAATGTATTTATTTTTTCATGCTCAATGATCCGTCACAATGTTCTCAGCTATTTCCTCAAAGCAAGGTCGAAATGCTTCTGTGTGTCCAGAATAGTTTATGCTCAGATACATTATGTCTGCTTTTGCGTTATTTTTACTTTCAAAATTAACCTTTCTGTAACCTGGCTAGAGGACGAGTGCATTGTTGAACTCATTCAACATTAACTGTGAGGCAGTAAAGTATGACCCTTACTTAGAAAGTCTTCTGGATTCCTAGAAGTTGTCCGTTGGAGAGGTCACAGGTTTTGTTTAATATATTCCTTATGAAGTGACTTCAAGTGTGGCATAACTTTTTAAGTGATCCATTTGGAACCAAAATATAAACCGTGTATCTACTACACAGACACACATTATTTTGACAACTTGTGAAAAATCTTGACCAGTTTTGTGTCACTAAAATACAGTGACGTATGAATTAAAGGGGCTTTCCTCAGTATTTTTACTTTGCACGGTGAATGAATTAATGAATCAGTAATCCAAACTGCCTCAATATGCTTTAAATAGTTTGTGCTTTCTATCAGTTTGGTTAATCTCAGCCACTAAATTACTGAAGCTTATAGTGGTTATTAAAATTTGCAAGTTCAAAAAGAGTAACCGCTCTTTTCACTGTCGGCAAATCTGCTGAATGCTTCAAGGGATTTTATTACCACTAACAGCTTTTATCATATATAACAGCTTTGTATGAAGATCAGACTTAAATTAAATGTATTCACTGAAAGTCTTCCTTCCCGCCACAGCTCTCAAATCTCATTCACATTTGAGTCCATTCAAATATAGCAGCAAGTTTGCCATCAGTGACTTTAGCTTAGAAAATTAGTTTAATTGCAGTTGATGTTAAACTTGCCGCTATATTTGAATGGATTCAAACACAAGTGAGATTTCAAAGTCTTTGACATCAAACCAAAGATTTTCTATATATTGTAATCATTATGATCAAATTGTTTTTGCCTAAATTAATACATATTAGCTAACTGCATGATCTGTAATGTGAAAAACATACAGTTTCTGTAAAGCCGCTTTGAAATATGTATTGTGAAATGCTTTATTTGAATGGGCGTTTACACACAATCATGTTATTTGCGATCACAGAGACAGAATTCCCATTTCCAGCTTTTATGGTGTTTTGTAGCAAAATCGATGTTGATCAAACCCATTGTGTGCATGCATTATCTATACGTTTGGATTTTATTCCCTTAAGCCCCTAAAACCAGACACATTCTTTTCACATTCATGATCGAAAACAATAGTGTTGATGACAATGACAAGTTTTACAGACAAGCAGACTCCTGCAATCCCTACTGGGATTTCCTTTCTGACCTTTTCTGATCTCCTCTGAACCGATTTGATTAAAGTCTTTGTATCTGCGAATTGCTCTTTAGAAGCTTGCTTTATAGGGTTTGAGAAGTAGAAACTGTCCCTCGTTGGATAATAATGTCCATCTGGCTCCATTTTACACCAGGACCAGAGCTTGCTCGCTTTGCTCACCTCTAAGTGGGAACACAGCACTCTGTCACACTGCTGTAAGAGCAATGAGAACATTGGCATAGATGTGTGAGGTGCCCGGAAATTAGGGGTTGGATCACGGACACTAGCCCGGCCATCTGTTTGTGTGAAGCAAGGTGGTGTTGACATTGTTCAGACCTGCTCTTTGCTGGTTTACTGACATGAAAAATGGCTGGCTGGTCTTGCAGCATATTTTGCTTTCCTGTGAATGTATGAAGCTATATGAGATGGAATATGTTGTGTATGTTTTTAAACAAACCAATAAGAGCCTGCCATTCTATAAACGTCTGCATCACTGAGCGCCTATCCGCTTCACAGAATCTCGTTTTGCTTGAGAGGAGAGGGCGAGGGAGATCTCTTTTTGTTTACTTCAATCTGACCCATAGAACCAGCAACGTGCAGCTATTGTAAACTGCAGTGACTGAGAAAGCACATTGACGGGAAAAAGCAACTTTATCTAAATGCTTTGCCGGAGGTTGCTGAAATGCACTGAACAGAAGTTCATAACCTCTTACATCATCAGGAAGGTGAAAGGTCACCTCTTTAGTGGGTTTGACTATTTTACCTCAGGAAATGGCCGACAGATTGAATTTCATCTTATGTATCCAACTTCCATTTATTCATTGAACATTGGGGTTATGATGTGTTTAACTGGGGTAGGCCACTTGTTTGCCTTGTGGGCAGAAGCCTTTCCATTTCTGGATTGTTATGCTGAAAAGATGTCTCCTAGGGCTTGAACAAACATGATCTTTACAGAAGCTTGAGCAGGGTTGATTCTTGTGGAACTGGAGTAATATATTGTATATGTTTTATATTAAAGGCACAATATGTAATATTTTTGGATTAAAATATCCTGTGTTCTTACATTTACCCCAGATGTTTCTAAGAATGTTTAAATCCAGAGAAATGAGCAATATTGACCAGGACATGGACGTGTCTGTGCGTCGCTTATCAATGTCGTCATACCCTAAATTTCCTGTTTTATTTTGTAAAAACAATGGAAACACCAAAGACACTTCAATATATTAGCCTATATGTTTAATTAGACAAGGGAACAACTGTTTGGATACATTTATACACAGAAAACGAATCATTGTTATGTACATTTAGTCTTATTGTTTGAATCTTGTATATATTAATATGCTAGATCAATATTAGAATATCTAACTGCAGTGTGCAACACGTGTCTCAGCATCTGCCGAGCGAACGCACAGAGTAACGTTATAACAACATTTTCAAACACACTCAAGTGTATCTAATATGATAAAGAGCGCTGCGTTACCCCACATACGCTTGACCGGAGGAAGCAGAAGCGGTGACTGTGGCATAATAAAAGTTGTGTGTCGCGCTCATCTCTCATTAGCAATCACTTCAGCAGCCTCGTTCCGCTCGCACTGCTGCATACTACAGTAACGCTGATAATCTCATCCATGAACATGATTTCTGCCCGAATCCCCTTGGATTCTTTTCCCCTGGCTGTGAGGTGAAGACGACATCTTGATTCCGTGCTCAATCTCGGCTTCATCAAGCTTCGCCTTTTTTTTTGAGTAGGTGACCTCTAACAGCGAAAAACTACATATTGTGCCTTTTAATGCTTTTATTTAGCACCTGCATTGCTGCCAAGTCAACATGAAATGAAATCTGACATAATTTACTTACTAAATGCACGTTATTAGCCTTATTATAAATGGATCATCAGGCCACAGAGAAAACATCATGCTCTTTTATTAAATGTCATTAAATCAGCGGGCAAAGTCAAGCTGCTTGTATAGACTACCATTTAAAAGTTGGCCGGTACATTAAAAAAAAAAAAAAAAAAAAAAAAAAAAAAGTCAATTCCATGCATCCCATCCCTGGAAAAAAAATTCTTTAAAAAATGTTACTTACCCAAAACTTTTGAACAATGGTTTTCTCATTATTAATCCTTTTTTTATCCAGAAATAGATTGCATTACAGAAGTAAAATAGGTTGCGAATGTCATTTCATGTTGACTTCAAGCTATTTTCGCTCATATTTGATGATTTCTAAAAGTCAGACTGTAAAATCACAAGACTGATTGACGTCTACATATTTCAAACTATTGAAAGAACAAGTTTTAGCCTAATTTGATTTAACTCTAAAAAAAAGTTAATCTAATACCTAAGATTTTATCAAGCAGCCTGTGATCTCTTATCACTAATACTGGATTGGGATGGCAAAATATGAGATCATTTGCTGTTTGCTTTCGTGCCAATTTTCATGAAATGTTAACATCAACATACCCCACAGTACCTTGTAGGAACTGCTCTGTTTATTACATCTTGTAATTAGCCACAGATTTCCCTCAATTTCGTAAGAGGCGGGTTCATTAAACTTGATTCTAACCATGACGAGAGTGAGACGGTTCGGGGATGCAGCACTGGCAGATCTTTGTTCTCTGGACTGTGGGGCATGAAGAGATGGTGCCAGCCACATGGGAGAAGAAAGATCAGCCTGCTCCGTCTCAGAGGTGCAGGGTGGAGGGAGTGAAAATGAAAAACACTGAAACTCCCATTTCCTTTTCAGTCTATTGCTCGTTCACTCTGGGCTGCTAATCTTTGCGTCTGTGCTTGCAGTGCAGTTCACAAAAGCGAAACGTTCATTTGGGAAATAACTTGCACTGTAGTCTTCAACGAATGCTCTCCGTCATTCCTGTGTTAGCATATCCTCTATTTTTAGTACTTTTTTTGTTCCATTCTATCAATCTGCTCCTTGTATAAACACTCCCTAAGCACGTGACGAATCTGTTTATGAATGTGACCAGCATAACACAGAGCTACGTATGACTGAACACCCACCAGCTAGTCGATTATGAAATTATGTAGTTTTGCACATCCCTATGTTAGATTTATTTTGTGGCTCCGCAGTTCTGCTTTAGCATTGTGGTGAGATCCAATTTCCAGGTCCGTGCAGTGCCTGATTCCTTTTACATATTCAGTCCTCTCCCCATAGCTGATGTTCAGCCGTAATTGGTATAATGTCTTCCTTTCACTTTTGATTTAATGGTTGCTCAAAAGGCACAACTTGTGCTGCCTCCCGCTTGGCCCTTTTCCCTCAGCTGTTCAAGTTACATTGATTTTAATTATCATGGAGAGTTTGGAGCTTGTATAAGGCCACATAATGGCCACTAACAGTAGCCCGGGCTTCCAAAATGGTTATTTTTGGTGACGTTAACGTTTGTTATATTTACCCAGATCCATGGAGGCTGCACAAAACCAGCAGCCATATATAGAGTATTTATGATATTCTCAACCACAGAAGCAATTTGCCATCTCTCAACTCCTATTTTAAAAAGCTGGTGCTGAAGGAATGATGTCATTTCCTGCTTTGTCCCCCAAACCACTTCCTCTTTTGGCTTGAGACTGAAGTTGGCGCTATCCCTTTGTTCATTCGGGGCAGGAAGCTTACACGCCCATCCTGTTTCACTTATTCAGAGGCAAATTGTTAAGCTCTTCCTCGCAAGTGGCCCACTTTTGATTAAAAACCCCCACAATTTTAAGCCATTATGAAGTTTATATTGCAAAAAGCATCACCAAAAGGAATCCAAAAAAGGATTTCAACAAGTTTCTGAACACTCACTTAGCGTCTACATCACTTACTATTAGGGGTGTTATGGTTCTCTGTAAAAAAAAAAAAAAAAAAATCATACCATTCTCCATCCACGGTTTCGGCAAGCACTTGCACCACGGTTCAACTTAAATCTGACAACGCATCTATAATATGGTTTGTTAAAAATAACTACACGTAAAACAGAGAGACAGAGTTTGGCTAATGTATGTTTCTGTCGATGGATACGTATTCTGGCTTCCCAGTACGTTACAACAACAGCTATGATTAAAAAAAAAAAAAAACTCTTTGTAATCTTTGTTCAATGCAAGTGCCGTATGCTCTAATATGACCAGTGATTTACGCCTTCACCACCCAGGTCCTGATAGCGCACAGGTGAGACGTCAGCAGCAGATGCTGCTATCTAACTAAACTAAACTTGTTTAAGTCTTAAAGTCTTAAGTTTAAAAAAAAAAAAAAAAGTCTGATCAATTTAAATATTCGGAAACTAGAAAACGTAAATGAGAAATATTTACTTCTCTTTCAAGTCTGAACGGACAAATTCACACACAAATTATGTAAATATGCTCGTCTTGGTTAGTATCCCAGCAGCTGCTGAACGTACAGTGTTCTGTATCTGTTCGTTGTCTTAAAGTGACAGCAGCCCGATATTTCATTTCATTTCATTTAGCAGACGCTTTTATCCAAAGCGACTTACAAGGGGAGCAATTAGGGGTGAGGTGTCTTGCTCAAGGGCACTTTAGTCATGGTATCGAAGGTGGAGAGAGTGCTGTTTATTCACAATCCCCACCTTCAATTCCTGCCAGCGTGGGAATCGAACCGTCAACCTTCAGATTACAAGCCCAACTCCCTCACCACTAGGCCATGGCTACCCCAATATTCCTGCTGTCTGTGTTTTAAATATTAATTAAAAAAAAAAAAATGGCAAGGAAATCACTCATTGCTATTGATTGATTAGCTTTTGTATCTTTAATAAGGATTAATCATTAATTTAAACGGTTAAATATGCAATATTATATTTACTTTATTCAATTTCTGTACCTGAAAATTAATGTTAGACCTATCAGTTTAGGATTGCACTACTGGTGTGTACAATTAATCGTTATGTTAAAGGGTTGGTTTACCAAGTAATCTTATTAGTATTTCAATCCTTATGTCTTGTTTCTTAGATTTTTTTGAAAGCAGAAATGTTATAAGGAAGTTTGTTTTCTTGTTGTATGGATGTTTTGAACAGCTCAAAGTTGATCACTTCTCCCTTCTGTCAGTTTTCAAGCACATCACATGCCCATTAGTGCGGCAAGAACATCCGCTCCGATATCATGACTCAAGCTTCATTCTCATTCTTAAAATCAGGCTTCACGGTCAGAGGCAATTCATATTCAGTTTCATCATTGCAAAGAAAGTGGTTGCAAAGAAAGTGGTAGCATAGAAGTTGTTGTGCAACAGACCGGAAGTCAAAATCATATTTGCAGAAAGTGTCATTGTCTTGAGATTTTCTATCCTGTCTTCACTTTATAGTGAGGCAATGTTTATCCAGTAGAGCTAGATATTGGCAACTATTCCGTTTATCGTTTAACTGATAAACCTTGTGATCCAAATGTTATGATTTACCACGCGTTTGCAATTGAAAGTTGGCCAAATGCCAAAAGAGACTTGGCATGTCCACAAAAAAAGTGAAACTGCAGTATCCGTTTCAATCCCTTGTATGCCTCACTTTACTATTGTCCAGCGTTTCATGGAAACGGCTTTAAAACGGGCATTTTTTACTGCTGTTAGAGTTTGATAATTTGATAATTAAAATATAGTTAATGATGTGCTGTTCATGCTCTACTGCTTTGTTTGAAATCTACACAGTTGCATGTTCATGCTATGGTATAGGATGATGATGATTTTGCAAGCAGACCAAAAAAAAAGAGGAAGTAACATTTATTACGAGACTTTGCAGTCTTTTTGCGTGTGAGAACCTTTCACTTCCATCATGCTTCTCGTGTCTGAACACACACACAAAATCAAAGTAAATTAGTGTTAATGGTAGTATGCCAAGATTAGGGTCGTTTCTGACACATCTGTAATTATAACTGTGATTGTCACCTTTGGCTCTGCGATGGAGCTCTGCTGACGTACCGCTCGCGTAGATCCGTTCTGCCAGAGGATTAAATGAGCTTCAGGAAGCCTTTCATAAAAGCTGGCAATCGTGTCTCTACAGCTGATAAGATGGAGCGGGCAGGGCACGGTGCCCGGAAATGCCCTATAGAGCCGTTACACACACATTCACATGTGCCCCGCTGCACTCTGCCATTTTCATGTGCTACAAATGTGCAGTCCCTCATTCTGATCTCTTGTGAGAGTCTCAGCAGAAGCTGGAAGGTGTGTTTGTGTACTTGTTTTGACTATACTTGTGAGGACCAAATGTCCTCACTTATATGGTGAAATACTTTCACAACACACTAGTGAGAACATTGACTCGTTCTCACTAGTTAAAAAGGCTTGTAAATGAACCAAAATATGTTTTTATTTAAAACTAGTATTTTGCTCATGTTTCTGTTTAGGAGAAGTGGTTTGGTTAGGTGATAGAAAATATCTTTGACCTGATATAAAATCAGTGGAAGTCTATGCAATGTCCTCACTAAGATAGCAAAACAAACCTGTGTGTGTTTGTGTGTCTGTAAGTCATAAACACTCTTAACCTTTTCTGGACTTTCCCAGACATCCATGTGATTATCAGAGATGGATCTGAGCTGGTCATTGGCAAATAACATTAGCTATAAACACTCCGAGCTTTATTGTTGTTAATTAGTTTGATAAGCATCTATATTACTGTTGCTCATAGTTGGGGTTAGTGATTTGTCCAAATTAAAGTATTGCATAACCCAAACTGCAAATTTAAACAATATCTCAAAGCATATGATTTGTTGAGGAAAGGTTTGCAATTACTTTGCTAAAAAGTATTCAGATGGACAAAAAATTAGTTTTTATGTGTTTATTTTTAGTACATATTTTTTCAGTTAACGTTTATTTTTTTCAATGTTTTTAGTTTAAATGTAAAAACCCTGCATTGTAGTTTTGCACAGGCAAGCATCTCTCACATTTTCTTTAATAATTGCAGAAATGTAGTTGCCACTATTGTTGCTTGCATAATTCAGTTTAATGATGTGTTGGAATTTGAAATTCATACTTGATAATGATAATACAGCGGTCATGATTCCAATCCAAGCTTGTGAAATAGAGATGCACCGATACTAAATTTCTCTGACGATTCCAGTAGCTAGAATGATATCAGTCGATGCCGATACCGATAGTTAGGTTTTTCTTAAGGAAAAAAAATCATTAACTTAATGCATTGTCACGTTTACTAAATTCAACACTGGAGAAATTTTCTTCACACACAGTATTAGTTGCAGCCAATAGTGATAACAGCTTTTATCAGATTGTTGGCCAATAAATTGGTGCATCTCTTGTGTGAAATGAACGTAGGTCTCGCTCTTTAACAAGGATGATTAAGAATCTTTTGCTCTTGGATGAATTAGAATGCAGCCACTGTGGTGCCCGAGCTGGGGTAATTAAGCATTGAATGTGTAATGAAGTGTACACCACTGATCCCCTCTGTCTGGGTGGGAGAGCTTGCATGTACATTTAATTTCACAATGCTGGAATAGAATTAGCTCTTTCTACATTTAGCCTGTCTTCTATGTCATACCTGTACTTGACTCACATTAAAGTCTCTTTTAGCACAAGGCATGAGGAAACGGGGAGTCATTTTACATGGGGAAACACCAATTGAAGTCTTGACTTGCAATCCCACCTCAAGATGCTGGAATAGAATTAGAACTTTCCACAATTAGCCTGTCTTCTCTGTCATACCTGTTTTTACCTCACATTAAAGACTCTTTTTAGCCCAAGGCATGAGGAAATGGAGAACATCATTTTACTAGGGGAAATGCCATTTGAAGACCTGACTTGCAATCCCACCTCAGACCTCTTCACCAGCTCTCTGAGACTGGTGAGAGATACTTGATTGACATTTTTTCCAAATTGAGGTTTAACACAGAAGTTGTATTTGTAGAGGTTGCAGTTGTACCTGTTTCAGAGTTACACCACTTCCTGCTGTAATCCAAGATGTGCGGCAGGAGCAACACCAGTCTGACTCACACTGCGACAAGCGCTGACAAATTTGTTTTTTCAAGATTACTCATTGGTTTGATTGTGTTCGTTTCAGTATGTGTGTAGGTGGCGGATGGTGTGCTTGTACGGTGCCACAGCTGCCTGAATCTGTGCCCTCTTATCTCGGACAAGCACGGCTGTCATCAGCCTGCCGCTGAGAGGACGATTAGAAGTTGGATTAAGTAAGACCTTCATCTCAACGAAGAGAAAATCCCTCGATGTTTGATTAGACAGGGACGCATGAGGAAGGATGATAAAATGGTGCTTTCTAAGTACTTATAACTGTGACTTAGGCAGGGGAATGAATTGCAAAAATTGTAAAGTTTGGGAAGTCATGGAGTTATTTGAGCCTTTGTTTTGACTGCCGCTTACACCTGGATGGACTTCTCATCATACTAAGGCAGTTTTCACATTAGAGCATTTTTTGTGGACTGTAAAATCAAGATTGGCATATCAGAGTTTTTTTTTTTTTTAATTTCGATATTCGATAAAGTCGATATTTAATTGTACATGCTTGTTTCCACTATTTTTACATTTATTTCCTTTGTCGTCAAAGTTAAAGGCACAATATGTAATATTCGTCACTAGAGGTCGCCTATTCGCAACAAAAACTTAGCTTGATGACGCCTTGATTTCGTGGAATCATGGGAGGTGTTCTCTTCTATATCAGCTGGAAAAGAATCCGACGAGACTCTGGCAGAAAACATATTCATAGATGAGCTAATGTATTAAAGATTTATTGTCATTACTGTATGAAGCAATGTGTGGCTAAAAGCCGTTGGAGCGATTGCTAATGAGAGACGAGTGTGTCACATGGCTCGAGAGCAGTGGAACTTTTTTATTATTCCATAGTCGCCTTTTTCCGCTTCCTCCGGTCATGTGTATGTGGGGTAACGCAGTTCTGTTTTATCATATTAGATACATTTGTGTATTGAAAGTTGTTATAGCGTTGCTCTGTGTTCACTTGGCGGCTACTTTGAGACACTTGAGACAGTAAGCTAGATCGATATTAGGCATGGCAAAACATGGTGCTCATGGTAAATCAAGAAAATGAGATTAAAACAATAAGACTTACTGTGTTGAGCTATATAACAATCTCCAGTTTTCTATTTATGAATGCATCCAAGTAGTTGCTCACCTGTCTAATAAAAACACATAATATATAAAGCGTCTTTGGTGTTTCCATGGTTTCTACAAAATAAAACCTGAAATTGAGGGTATGATGTCATTGATGGGTTCAAATTGCTTATTTCTCTGGATTCAAACATTCTTTGAAACATTTGGGATAATGTAAGTACACAAGTCAACAAAATATATAACACTGTTCTACTGGTTTTTGGATATTTTAATCCAAAAACCTTAAATTGTACCTTTTTTTAAAAAAAATATTTATTAATAATTGATTTGATTCTATTATATATTAAATTAATTTATATTTAATAAGAATTTCTAAAAAGTTAATAAGGTTTCTTCTAATAATGTGATAATGTAATCTGTAGCAAATCTCAGAATTAATATCCATTTTTTTTTTTCATACTCCAAAGCAATCAAAAACAAGTGTTGATACGTGTAGTATGTGTTTGACCTAACTGATCCTTGAAATCCTTCATGCATGATTTAGGACGATCGTGAGACTTTGCTTTTACTGGGAGGGGAAAGCTTGTAGTAAAAGAGAAAATGGGAGGGATTTCAACCAGTTGAGAGTGGAATGGCAGGAGAGTGTGTTTGGGGTTGGAAAGGGTGCAGAATGCAGCTGGGGCTGGCCTGCAGTACTGAGAGCTTTGTGATTTGTAATTATGTCGTGCTCCGCAGGCCTGTAGTTTTGTGCCCTGCCACAGAAAGACTCTTTGTGGGGCAGCATAACGTGAGTAGACTATGAAAACCATCAGAGAGAGAGAGAGAGGAATACGGCTGCAGCCCTCAAAGATCCACCCACATAATGAGAGAGAAAGTGAGTGAAAGGTAATTCAGTGGAGAGCTTCCCCCCCCTTTATGACCATCTCAACTCCACTGTGTGACTCCTCAGCCTTAACATTTTGATGTTGTTTCATGCTCTTCAGTTCCAGTGAATGCCATCTGACGTTCTGCCACACATGACTGTGTATTTATGACATTGTTTATAAAGGTTTTCCTAAGGATAGTGCCTCTTAGTTCTCCTGTACCTTTGAACAGTCTGTCAGGGCTGTTCCCCTACCACTGGGCTAATCATTAGCTTGGGGCAGCTGTGTTTCACACCACTCCAGTAGCAGGAGATGGGACACTGAGATCAATAATGTCAGGATACACAGCTACCTGATTGTGAGAGCTCTAGGGCAGTGGGAAATGCTTGTTTATAGAGAAGAAAGTGGTTCGAGGGGAAAAAGAGATAAATACATTGTGGAGGTTCTAAATGCTGTGATTGAGGTGACGAACAATGTCATGTTCGCTGATGTCAGTGAGCCGCAATCATATGCATACTTTAAAGTAAGAGATTATTGAAAGCATCTTAAGAGTAGTTCAGTTCTTATGTGTTCTTTTTAGTAATAAAGTCATGAGTGTGAGTAAATGATGACAGGATTTTCATTTTTGGGTGAACAAAAAAAACAGTGCTTAATTGAATTCCAAGCCTTGAGTGCAAAGGTTCTTTAAACAAGAAAGATATGCAGGAAACCATGAGCAAGGGCAAGAAAACCAGGTGATTACACGCAGCACGTAAGAGGAGAGCTGTATATGTTCCAGAGGGAAAGCTTGTTGGGGTTGTCTGGAATAAAAGACCCATTTTATAGTCGGCACGAGCGCTGGAAACATGAGCTGTTCAAGGTTAAAGTGTCGATTCCAACTACATACACACGAGTCACTATGAGTGCCAAAATTCAGCAATTAACATGACCCAGTGACCCATTCTTTTTCTCATTCGTACTCACAGATGTAAGTTGCGTACATTTTGTAAATGTCAACTGAGATTGTGCAGCAACAAACATTTATTAAAGCCATCAGCTTGCTTTATTTTAACTTCTTTTCAAATAATCAAGTAGGGCTGTCGATTCAATTCAAGCACTCGATTTTAAAAAATAATTAATTGCAATTTACCAGTGTTAAGTAACCGGTAAAATACCAGAAGTGGCGCATTCCATGGACAAGAATCCGTGAACCGCAATATTAAACTTGACTCGTTAGAGTTGATTATTTATTCAT
Source organism: Zacco platypus (assembly GCA_038088235.1). Taxonomy (NCBI): domain Eukaryota; kingdom Metazoa; phylum Chordata; class Actinopteri; order Cypriniformes; family Xenocyprididae; genus Zacco; species Zacco platypus. Next base: position 5,587,873 of record CM076064.1, on the reverse strand, counting down.
ATATATTATATTATATTATGTATTTTACCAATGTTTTTTAAAAGCATATGATTACTTGCTTTTGATACTTTTATTTAAACCAAAATTTATTGCCTCATTGTGATTATATATGTATTTTAAGTCTTTTTTTTTTTGTTTGTTTGCTTTGGTCTATTTTTATTAACACAAAATCTCTGTTTACTCGATTAATCATCAAAATAATAGAGCGATTACCAAAATAATCATTAGTGGCAGTCAATCTCTCTACACTCTCAAACTACTTAAATATTTGTATGTTTTGGAGTAAAAATATTTTGCTTTGCTTCTATTATCAACATCTTTAAATCAATAGTTTTATATTTTTTTGTAAATTCGATTGACATTCGCTTCATGACATTGTAGACTTGTGCTTTTTGTCTTTTTGTCCAATTTTCAAATTTTTTGCTTCAAATCAAAGTTTGTAACGTTTTGATTCATCTCACAGCTGGTTAGTTTGGTTCATGGCTTTTAATTGTAACAAAGTTGTTTTTAAAATCCCTTTGGGAAAAATGAATGGAAGAAATGCTCCCAAACCAAAGGCAGCTGAAAAAGTGGTCGAACACTCTTTTACTCTAGGTGGTTGCTTACTCCTCTGTTTTCTTATACATATTTGTCTTGGTTGTCGCTGCATTACTGTAATTTAGTTGATACCCTTGTACAACTTTGCCCCCCCCCCCCCTTCTTAAGCTTCTTTTAGTCTTTCCCTTTGAAGACTGGAATTTCAATCTGCCTCACACACACAGACTCGCACCTCAAACTCAGAGTTTTCCTTGCATTTGCGTTCGTAACCATAGATACGGCTACAAGAAAGCCGCCTTGAAGGGCCTGGCGACGCAGAACTTCCATGAAATGAAATTAATTAGCAGCTGAAAACTTAAACAAGATTGCATATGTTAATAAAACATGCCTCTGATTCAAAAAGCATGTTTTTTTTTTAATATGTCAGATGTCAAAGTAATTATGTGTAAGTTATGCCATGAATTCTTCAGGATGTTAATGGGAAGCTGTATAGCAAGTGAATTCTGCTTTCATCTTTTTCTCTATCCCTCAGGTCATGGATGTAGTGGCTTGACCATATTTCCTGTCTTTTTTTTTTTTTTTTTTTTTTTTTTTTTACTTATTTTGATGCAGTTTTTGTGATGTATGAAGGCTATTTTCTATGGAGGACTAGGAGTGCCATATAAAAATAAAGGAATCAATTTATTTATTAATTAATTACAAAATATACATTTATAATTATTAATCACATTTTAAACTGAAAAGTTATATTTATGTATTTAATTGGTTTACAATGTTATTTAAATATAAAATATTTGTACATTTAATTTGCATTTTATCTATTTATCCATTTTAAAAGTGATGCATGTATTTACATTTTTAAATGATTATTTTTTTTATTATTTTAATGAATTTATAATTGTTTCCTTAATCTTATTTGTGGCACTTCTAGTCCTAGTTGAGATTCTGTTAGTGTCTTTATTTTTTTTAATAGTTCAACGATTATAAAACTTTTTTTGTATGCTTTATATTCACTTTTGTAAATGTCCCTTTGCAAGAAAGTCTTTGACAAAGCAGTAAATGTGTATTTTCCTGTAGCTTTATGAGCATTTTTGGAGTGAAGGGCCTCGGAGAATACTTTATTTTCAGCATTGCCTTGTTTATATGAATTACAGAAGTCTGGGCGCCTAGCCTCAAACTCCTTTATACAATGGAAAGTCAAATATCTGTCTGTTTCTCTTCGTCCCCTTCACTCTTCGTCCTTCAGTCAGGCGCTCTCAGGTTGCTCATTGTTTAGCTTGAAACCAAAGGTGGCCATCTACATTTATCATGGCTCTGTGCCTGAGGCAGTCGCTTCTCTGAAGTGAGTTCGCCAAAGCCGACTGACCGATGTGGTCCAATAGTATTCTGTAAGAGCAGTGAAAGCAGCCATGACTTATGCTCAAGTTTACTGTTGAGACAGGGGTGCTTTAAACGCCAACTTGTGTTGCAATGAGGTACAATAGGGTGCAGAGGTGACCGTCTTCAGTGTTAGCTGTTGAAACACTAATGTAGGGCGGATTTTCTGTGCTACAGTTACTAACTGGCATCCAGAACAGGAAGGGGTGGGGCGGAACCTTGACGCTAGCTTCCTGTTAGGCAGGAAGTATGTTTGAGTAGTGACACGGTTTCACCCTAGCAGTGATCCAAAGCAAATAGCTCTCCACAAGCATCAACTATGATGGATGAATAACACACCAAACCACATGCGCAGTATTTTCCCCTATCCTTTCAGAGAACTCTGTTGGCTAACTCTGGAAAGATAGTTCCTCCTTTTAGTTTATACCCTGAGAAGATTTGTCTTCTGCCTTTCAAACACATTGTGATTTATAATATAATATGACTATTCTGCCCTGCAAAACGTTTGAACACAAAACCAACACTGTGCCTGGAGGGAAAACAACCTGAATCTCACTTCGATTTTTGGGGAACTATACTGCGAAGTCGTGACACCATCCTTCATCCTGAAAAGCGGTAATGAAACGTGCAAGACTGGAGTTTTGGCTCTGTATAAATCAGTGTTGCACTTGTCGACAGGAAGTGCTTTAGTTTGGCAATGTTTTAGGAAGTCTACAAGATTTGGAAAGTCGTTTTTGGACACGTTAGGACCAGAATGGAGAAAAATGATCATAAAATTGGCATGGGAATGAAATTTAAATAGAAACTGGTTTAAAAAAATGACCCATTAAGTTGTTTGCTCAGGAATTCATTGCCAAATAGTCACGAGAGGAATAGTCGTGAGAGGAAAATCAATATTTATTTTATTTCTTTGGTTATACTCTTCTTTTAATGACTATTGAAACATTTATCATTGATGTGCTGTGACACGATTTTACACTTCTTTAGGCTCAGGCCAAAGTGACATCTCTCAGATGTGAATGTATATGTTAAAGTCACTGTTGTTTTTGTTTTGCGCATTGCGCACTTGTGCTTCTGCACCCTCTAATTTATTTACTATAGGGAATTCTAGAAATTGTCTTTCTTTCACTGAGCTCGTTAACTTGTTCCGTCCAGTGAATAAATGTGCGATTTGTTGTAGAAGGCTGCTCGAAGACAAAGTGGGTGGCATTTAAAAGCGCTTTGCTGGTCACAGTGTATGACTCTGTAAAGGTTATCGTGTCTGTAGCTGACCCTTATGATGGAAGAAGACTACGCACAGGAGTCTTTTGTCATTGATGCCAATTTCCTGTTGACACAGCCGGAGAGGTATTTGAAGTCTGCAAGTAGGAGAATTTGCATATTGCACCCTTCCCTTTCTTCTCTTCCTAAAATCTGAAATACTTCTTCTTTTTTAAATATTTTTCAATTTCAGCAGCATGAGGCTTGTCATCTTGTCTCCAAAATGGAGAGTTCACACAAAAATGAAAATTCTGTCATTTACTCACTCTGTCGTTCCAAACCTGAATGACTTACTGTGGAACAGTCAAGATATTTTATAAAATGTTTTTTTTTTGTTTTTCTCCTTTGCCCATGCAGTGAAAGTCAATGGAGTCCAATTCACTGTTATTTTAGTAGTATTTCAATACGATTATAGTATTTATTAATATTTAGAATTTTTTTTTTTTCAATTCAGGGCTTTTGTCATAACTGTTACTTTAAATTACTTTTTTTTTTTTGCTTCAATTAATTTCTATTTATTTTTATTTTAGTACTTTAAATTAAACTTGCTAAGGCAAGTTTTTTTTTTTTTTTTTTAAAGTTTAAATTTTTCATTGAATATTTTTGTTTTATTTCAGTTCGATATTCAGTGTTTAAAAGTTTTAGTTACCGTTAACGACACTGGTCCATTGTTGTTTAACTTTAATTTTTTAATTTAATAAAAACTTTAATTTTTTTGTGTTCCACAGAAGAAAGTAACACTTTCGCTGCGTCTGAAATCGAATACTTCTGTACTATATAGTATGCCAATAGTAGTATGTCGGAATTCGTAGTATTACAAAAAACAGTAGATGAAAAGTCCTCGGATCACCTACTACTTCCGGCGAGATTCTTAAGTGCGCATTCAATGGACACTTTACTGTCCCATGAGCCCATGGGAGAGCATTTATGAATGGAGGTGAAGCAACGTAACTAATGATGTTAGGACACGTGATAATGACAACATGGCGGATTACATGTCAGCAGTACCTGATTTCAGACACACCGTTTGTCTACACTTTACATGACAAAAGCAAATGTTCTTCATATCAGAAGTATCACGATTGCTTGGAGTGCATCGGTTTACTGTCATGGATTTTTTCTGACATGCCATATTGCACCACATCCAGTGTAGAGAACATGATGATTAAAATGGGTTGTTGTCTTTTTGTCACGTCGCGCTGCTCTCATCCAGTGTAGACACTGTGTGAGTCATACAGGCTTTGTATGACCTTAACTTCTCTCCAGCTCATGTTGAAATGTACCTCTTCCTTTTCTTGTGTGAACATTCATCAGCATGTCGTAGATCTTTAATGCAAAGTCACTTTGGTTTGTTTGTTGCTCAACAAGCTCGATGTCCTCCATCACTCTTATATCATGTCAGATTTAACTTGTTAGCGGTAAATGACCGTATCCATCCCTCTGTTTGTTGTGCCCTCAGACAAAAGCACGTAGTTGTGTTTTCACAACGAAGGAGGACAGTGATAGCGATCGTTCAATGCAGTAACCGCTGAGGACTGTGAGACCCTGAGAACTTATCTGCAAGCTTGACTCATTGTGCATATATTTCACATGCAGGGCATTTTTCTCAAGGAGTGGAACTCCATGTTTTAAACACATAGTTTATGCTACATAAAGGTTTGTTGGAATTTACACTTTTGATGCCACAGTCGGATTAGAGTTTCACCAAATTCATCATAGAAGGCATCAGAGTTTACGCTTTTGATAAAAGTGAATCAAGCTTCATCAATTTGGCTTTTGACGTACATTTTAAAATGCACTGTAATTTGTTTTTGTACACATGACTCAGGCAGGGCTTGCTAGGCCTAGCTGCAGTGTTTGTTTCCATGAAACCGCTGTGACGTTTGTTTTAAAAGCAAACAGGCCTGTTTAGGCGGGTGAAAGAGAGAGGGAGAAAGGCAGAAAATTGAAGTGCGAAGCATGGAGTGCTGGGAAAAAGGGAGTTCGCGATAATGCAGCCATTCACTAAAGTGTTGACTGCGGCCAGCTGTTTGCACATTCAGCGAGGTGAAACTCTTTCAGACTTAAAGCAGTGTTGTGTTTGGAGTTTTCGAAGCACTTTGTGCGTTTTTTGCGAGCTGTTATTTCACTGCGCAAGAAACAAGACCACACAATCCTTACCAGACACATTCTTTGTATTATTAATAGCCCATGTGTGACGTAATGTACAGATGTGCTTCTTTTTAACAGAATTTGGTTGCATTTTGTGGCATGACAGAACTTGTAAAGAATGATGTATAGATTGCAAGAGAGATAGTTTAACCTACGAGACTTTTATTTTTTTTTAAATTTGTCCTTCCCTAACGTTCATAATTATTCCAGAGTCATCTGTGGAGAAGTGATTTTTGCATCTTTTTTTTTCCTCCATCGATCTCCCCTGTTTCTCAACAGTCCAATCTGTGGCTGTCGTCAGCTGCATTTGAGAGAGAAGGAGAAGCCCTGAAAGGAAATAGAATAAACAAAAGAAGAGCAAAGAAAATAGAGCAGTAGCGGGGTTGAGGGCCTTGTGAGGTTCAGGGGAAGGTGGTCTCAAACAATGGCATCTCTGTTAGCGCAGCAGGGGGAAATCGCTCCGTATTCCTGTTGCATACTGCCAGCCCTCTCCACCAAACCATTCGGCAGGTGCTGCTACACGTTCCCATCACTGATCTGAGGTCAGTTATGTCGTTTTGATTCATAGCAACGAGAAGCATGGTTTAGGAGATTGAAACTGTTCCAAGATTAAGGGTGTGTGTTTGCCACCAAATGTATTTTTGGCTTGAAAGTCTTTTAACTTTGCTATAGGGAATGTAGTGATTTTGAAGTGTGTGTTGTCTTTAATAGCAGTGATTTACTCTGTAGGGGTCCTTCAACTATCACAAACAGTCAAATGCACATGCAAACCTCCCCCCAGCTTCTCTTATATTGTGTTTTTTCTTTTTTTATGAAGTTCTGGACTATATCTGTTTATGCTATAGAGTTTTATCACATCATAACAAAGGTACTTTTATGCAATTTAAGCAATCAGCTGAGCCTCTCATGGTGGTAAGAGAAGACGTCAAACGGTTAAATGGGTAATTAAATGTATAAATGCAGTACCAAATAGTACATGACATTAGATTGCTCAGCCACAGATGGGAGTTGATTTGGATGGGTAAAACCATCAGGTTTACCTTGGGGCGCCAAAATTTTTGTTTTTATTTTATTTTTTGGATATTTATATCTAGAGAGCAGGGTGAACAAAATAATGCTGATATGTACAGTTCTAATGCATCATAAGTTTACATGCACCTTGTAGATTACAAATATTTATTTTAATAAATATAATATAGATAAAGATGGATTAAAATGATATAAAAACTGCATTTTTTTTAAGCACAGCCTTAATATTACTGTGGCAAACATTATATTTATATATTAAGTGCTCAAATATTAATCGTTTAGTGTGTTCTTGAGCATCAGAGACTGACTTTCATAATGTGCATGAGAAAAAATCCTCCTGGTACTGTAAATTTGTTGCTTTCCCAGCATGCTCTGCTCATTTGATTTCTTCCCCACAGTGACTATATAATGATGCAATCCAGCTTTTGCTTTCAGTACAGTTGAAAGAATTTCTTTCCTGTCTGTAGCTTTTTACGTCCCCCACCCCCTTGATCTCAGAAACGGCTCGCTAGATTCAGACGCGGTGATGTCTCACTCCTGGTCTAAATCAGGTTTCTCAAGAGTAGCCCTAATCCGAGATGAAGCTACTATACCTCTTCTTCAGGGGCGTCTTATCGCACTCCCTTCATGGCCTGAGGAATCCTTTGATGGATTATGATCTTGATTTGTCAGTGCTCTTGGCTTCTGAACACGGACCAAACAACGACTTTCAGCGCCAGTGGGAGATATGGTCTTTCAGTTGGCTTGTCATTGTAGGGTCGCCCACAGGTTACGCCTGGTCATAACTTATAAGCCGGATTGAATATCTTGAGCCTTTTAGCTATACTTTTAATCTTTTAGAAAGGTAGAAGGTGTATGATTTGCCATGTGATATGACATCAGAGCCAAACCTTAGTCTATATTTCAAAGTTAATGAATGTAAGGATGCTTTAGGAGTATGCCACAAGTAATAAATGAACACCGTAGGTCTGGCATAAGACCTTTAGCCCTTATATAAATATTTTAAGTGTAACCACACCTCTTTCCTCCCGTTCTCTTTACATTTCCTGTGTTTTTTGTCAGTTATGCAGGGTAGTAATTACAATGGCAAATGGGACTAAACTTCCTGTATAAGTCCTGTGATCGGACATGTTTTCTTTCCGAGAATCCTGCTCTAATCTAAAACCGTTAGTCTTGCAAAGCATCAATACGTGTTTACCTTTCTCACTAAGGAAATTAAAACTTGAATGACAGGAACAATCAAGAAATATTGACAGACTGGCCTTTGCTTGTTTGTCACAACATATTGTTCCTGTAAGCCTGCAAACTTGCGTGTGCTTCTGGGAACATGGCAAATTAGGCTGTTTTGAGAAGTTGGCTTGATGCTATTTGAGATGCCAACATTTCTCCTCAAAGCTCCTGGTTCCTAGTATCCATCGAGTATAGACCCCTGAGAGAGGGCAGACCTGTTCCCACATCATTGCTTTTCAGTCTGCTGTGTGATGCAGAAGCCATTAGCACGGATGTCTAGGCAGAATATTTTCAAAAGCGTCGCTGAGGACTGGACCTAATGCGTAGCTCGTCTGTCAATACTGAGCTGGCTGTTTTAAACCTGAGGCATAAATAATTAATCATATGAGGCAGATAACAGGTGCTGGATTTTTTAAATTGCTCATGGTTGCGTTGCATTCGAAACTGGGTGTCTGAAATTGTAGCGAGTGACTTGTGGTTGACTGATATGGATGTTTCAATGGCTGCTGCTGATAACTAGAAAGTGGGTTGGCAGTTGGCCTTCATAGGCAGCTGCCTTTTAAGGTAGTGAGTCTAGTGACTGATTTGGAACATGGCTAGCATACAAATTGAGCTGCACATGGGACACTACAGTCATAATAGTTTGCAATTAAAGCGACCTATAATGCTCCTTTTGCTCCACCATCTCATTTATTACAGCTTGTCAAATTTGCCCCTATTTGGGTGTGCAAAAACACTCAGTTTTTGTGCGTGTCCCTTTAAATGCAAATGAGCTGCTATTCCTGGCCCCCTTTCCTGAAGAGGGCGTAGCTTTTACAGCTCACGCTTCAGTTGTTCAACAAAAAAGCTGGAGAATCTCATGCAGCCAAAATGACGATTGTCAGTAACTGTGTTCAGCCTTACATTGTTCAAACCGGAGTCGACACTGATGGAGAAACTCCTAATTACTTTTAGAATGCATCTGGATTTTACTGAATGGTTGGTGGAAAAAAATTTTGACCCTCGTTTGTGAAGCAGTCCGGAGTAAAATGACGGCATGGCAAGACTGCAACAACTCTTCCTCTTCTCTAAAGCAGCCCAACATGGCCTCACCCCCTTTGTTGTGTGTTCTCGCGGACAGGGTTTATATAAATTTTGGGGTTGGTGATTTCAAACCAATGTAGTGTTATATTTTCCCCAAGTATAAATATTCAATTATAGTAACTATTTTGTTTTAAAGTGTTTTTTTGTATGTTTTAGTAGCTCTAATAATATTAGTTTATTCATATTCATATTGACCGTGGAACAATGTTGAACTTTACAGCATTGTATAGGAGAACAAGTTTCATCTGATTCATGTTACTTCCAAGTGATTTCTTGAAAAAGTTGGTCTTGGTGTATTTTCATTAATGAAATGCGGTGTGCTGCGATATTTTACAAAACGCATGATTCAAAGTATATGTATTGCGTTAACATCGGTCACAAGTTAGTTCATTACACAGATTGCTTATATAAACCTCTTTTCTTTTGACCTACATTTGTGAAAGCTGAACATCTTACGATCTTATGCTTTGTTTTGGAAAGACAGATTGACACATCGATCCAACACCTTAATATTTTCCACCCAGCAGTGTAAGTTTGATATTAATTGGATGGTTGCTTGGATAGCTCTTGATAAAAGTAGATCAGACAGAACAAAATCTTTTACCTCCTTTCCTCTTTAGACCTAATCTCACCTTTAAATGAGAGCAATACATCAGTTTCCTCAGAAACACCCCTTAACCTTCCTTTCACTATCTTTCATCAGTCTTTAATCCAGCTTCCTGCTTCCACACATTAGTGCCATGTTACCATCAATGCTGGATGGTTTAAAATACCACCTGCTTCTATAGCTGCTAACTTGAAGAAAGGTGTTAATAATAAGCGACTGTGGATAAAAAGGTGTTATTAGCACCCTTTTCAAGTGATGTTGAATTTGCATGTTTAGAAAACGTACTATTGAGAAAAAGAAATGGTATTATCTCAAGTTCTTACCTGAAACTCAGAAAATGAAAAGTACTTATGAAAATTTTGTCAGGATTTGGCCTTCTGTATATTATAGCTGTATGACAGTTTGTCTTCAGGGAATTGAATGCGTTTCCCTACAGTGCCCAGGCCTTGTGAGCGACTGGCCACCATCCATCTGTATCTAACCTCTGACAAGCCTCAGCCTGCACTCAGGGTCTGGAGATCGTCAGCCTTGAGCTACAGATTTCTTTTGAACTCCGATTTCATTTGAAGAGATGAAAAGCAGATATTTTCACCCCTGCTTGCTCCCTGTTTCAAATGTAAAAGAGCAACGTTGGTACTTTTCTATAAATCTGAAATTGGTTGCGTTTTTGTAAGTTTGGTTGTTGTAGTTCCCAGGCAGTTTTGGTTGGAAATGATTTTGTTAAAGATTTCTTTAATATGTTCACCTTGTGTATATAGATGAGGATATATAGTGTAACTCATTTATATCAGGGATGCGCAATAAATTGGTATCATGTTAGTTTGTTGGCCAATATTCTAGTTTAATTTAAAAATATTGGTCAATATTGGATATACATTTTTTGATAATGGATATTTATTTTTGCATGCTCATTCCCATTATTTTTAAAATTATTATAGTTCACATTTTCAGCCGAAGCTCCAAGTATACTTTGCTTGTCCTTGTTCTACTCTAAGAGCGTGTGCACAGAACGGATCACAGAACTCCAAAATTTTTCTTTTGCACTTTTAATACATCTTTAATATCAAACTTCCTATTTTACAAGTCACTTTACATGATTTTACTGATTGATTTTTATATTAAGTTTGGGCTTTTGAGGAGTGAAAATGCACCCCTGCAATCCTCTACATACACCTTGGCAATAGAATCACGATTGGCTAGTAAATATTCAAAATATATATGTATATATATATATGTGTATGTATGTCAACCACTATAAGTCAACCATCTTCCGTATATTCACCCCATACCAAAAAGATGATCAGGGGTCGTTTGTCGGCCGTAGTTTTATATGATGAAAGCTACCAGGTTGGCTCTGGGACGGGTTCAGTTGAATGTCACCTTTGAATAAAATTGGCTCCAATCCGGATCATTAAGGGCATTTTGGTTTGTGTGTGTCTGGAGTCTTTCCCTCCTTTCTTCTCTTTGGGCTTCAAGGCAACCTGGAGCGTCAGACAGACTTCTTCCTTTGATAGAAGGCCTTTCTGCCAAAATTAATTATCGAGCACGTCACTGGTGTGTGCCGTCCATTGCGCAAGTGTGTGTATGAACAGGCATCTGTCAACACACTGCCTTGGTTGCTTCTTCCTCGCCTCTGCCAAAACAGCACAATAGCAAGTCTGTTGTGTTACACTTTTAATGTAGAATAGTCCTTGTATCTCTGTCTCTTGGCTTAAGTGTATGTTTCCGTCTGTGGTGCCTTTTGTTTAAAAAAAATCCATTTTCTGGTCTAACTTTGAGCTGAACCAGTTTTAGAATATATAATGAATGAACTGTCTGCTGTTCATTGTTGAAGGGCATATCTATGCCCCCCTGCCAAGTGTTAATGATATTTTAGTAATGCATTGCCTGGCTTGGGGTAGTGGCGTAGCGTTATTAAGCTCTTCTCCGTGCCTAGAGGAGGAATCAAACACAGGATTGTCCGGGAGTTCAAAGTGCCGGATACTTCACAAACATGGCTGTCCAATAAAACCTAGAATTAATACAAGTATGTCATTGAAAGAAATATCTCATTTTGTCTGGAATGGATTGTCACATGGACATTTGTGTACTTTCTGTAATTAGATCTTCTTTGTAGGACCCTGGTACCTTGTAAATATACCTTTTGTAGAAATTTGGCATGGGTCACAATGATCAAATAGTCAAAGTTGTATTATTTTAAATGCATATATTGCCATTATTGCCTAACCTGTTCTTTGCGTCTTTTTTTCTTGCCTAACCTTATACACGCAACAACTGCAATTGGGAAATCAGGGAGATGTTCCTCAGTACCAGCAGGATTAGCAGGATGAAAATCAGTCTCTTTTTCTCATTCTCTTTCCTTCTCTTGTTCTTACTTACTCTTGTATTTCTTACTTATGCTTTGTCTAAATTATCCATAATTTATATGTGTGTGTTCAGGAAGCCAGCTAGCTAATGGATGTATGCATAATGCATTCGTCGTGCTTTTATTGGAGCCTCTGGTGGCCCAATCCGAGGTTGAGGCGAATACAGCGTCTGTTCCATGATATATTAAAATCTGGAAATAACCATGGCTTCCATAATGACTTATCAATATCTTTGAGTCATGCTCTGAATATTGCCAAACAGGGGATATTATTGTTGTCTTAATAATCTTAGTATTGCACTTGGCTATTTAAGTATCTTCTCACCAAGGCTGAATTTATTTAATCAAATACAGTAAAAACCGTTTCTAATGCAGCGGTTGAGAAAGTGATGAATGTCTTTCTCTTAATCTTTCTCTCTTCTTGTTCTAACTACTGTAATCAATCTGTTTTTGTTTTTCCTCTTTTGGAAAGTTGTGGAAATGTTATCACAGATTTTTTGTGTTACCTTGTAAGGCTGTTTTTAATTTTTTTTTAAAATAAGGAAATTATTTTAGCTGTACTGCTCAGTGTGTTACAAAATAGTCTTTTCATAAACCAACATGAAAAAAATTTGATAAGATTGAGGATCTTGATTCTGTATGATAATGTAATAATTTATTCTTGTGATGGCAAAGCTGAATTTTCAGCATCATTACTCATTACAATCTTCAGTGTCACATGATCCTTCAGAAATATGCTGATTTGATGCTCAAGAAACATTTGTTAGTAGTATAATCAGTGTTGAAGGCATTATTTTTGGAATCCGTGATACATAATTTTGCTTTAAATATTTTATTATTTGATCATATTTGATCAATTGTTTCCTTGCGGAATATTTTTTATTTTTTTCTACATTTTTAATGAATTAAATAATTTTTTTACTAGTGTATATAATTTATATAAATAAACTATGCATGAAATTTGCACATTTATTTACACCGCTAGTAGCCAGCATGCTTCCACTATTCAGTGTCAGAGGAACACTCTTTGTCTACAGAAGGAAGTCCAGCTGTACAGATTTTCATTTTAAGCTTTGTTTCAGCATCTTTCTGTTCTGAAGTGGATGTCAGGTTTCCCTCTCTAAAACAATAGCAGCTTAAGTTCCAGGAAGTACTTTAAGTGTCTCTTTACATTCATCCCTTTCTTGACTCATGCAAGTGTCTGAATGTTTGTTTATGTCTATAGTAGGTGTATTCTATTGTATATGTGTGTATATTCATTGTATATAACTATATTGTCTCCGGACAGTCACATGCTCTTGTTTGTTTGTCTGCTGTTTATTGCAGCTGTGGAATTAAAACAGGATTTCCTGTTTGTGGAGTTAATCAAAGCACTCTTCTTAATCCGTGCGTCAGCCCGATCTCAGATGGGAGAAACCGTCACCTCGGATAAGAGTTCACATGGCTAATTGATTTTTAGATGGTTAAAACATCAGCCGTGCACATACTGTTCTCTCTCCGTCTCTCTCTTGAATAAATGCACGCACACTCTCAAACTGGCCCATCGCCCGGTTCAGCACAGTCAGATCTGCAGCAAGATTGTGGCGAACATTCACTCTCTCCATGCATATACGTTAATTCTAGCTCATTCATCCCGGGACTTTAAAACTCCGGGATGAGATAGTCTTGATGAAAATAGGATGGGATGGTTTTTGAGAAGTTGCGTGATTATAAGAATTACTTTTGAAACTGACATTTGCATACAGATTTAGAAGTCGTTTTTTCTACCCTGATCTGACACTTTGCCTATTAACGGCAACTCTATCTGACCCCTCCGCCAGTTCACGGGATGCAGTCTCCAACCTTTTACTGTCATTTACGTATCGATCAGCACAAACAGCACTGCAGCTTTCATGGTTGCCAAGCAGATGAGGGCCGACACTGTGTCGCGTAACCAGCCTTTTGAAAGGAACAACTGATCAACCATCATATAAAGTGACCAACCAGAGTTTTTATTTTTATATTCCATGTTATGGGTGGATTAATCTGAAATAGATTATAACCCTAATGCAATGTAAGACTAAAAAAATACCCATTATTGTGGTAATATTAACTATAGTAACTTTGGTCTTTTGATAGGATGAATATGGATTAATATAATTTTTCATATAATTCTTAAATGTTATAGTTTGTTTTACAAGAAAATACTATTTCACTTTAATTCAGTGTGGTGCTTGTTTTTTGTGTTTGTCTATCTGATTTCTGTCTGTCTATCCAACATGTGGCTGAGCCCATTGTCTGTGTGTCTGTCTGTCTGTCTATGATTTTAAATGTAACTATCGTAGTTTGTAATTTTTTGTTTTATATAGTTTCTGAATGTTTTTATCGTATTACCTTTCATACCCAATAACATAGTTTTGAGGAAACGCTTACTTTTTTGTTGTAATACGCATGAAACGATCTGAATGATTTGTGAGCATGTGGCTGAGCCCATTGGCACCAAAATTGGGAGGATAAAAATGTGTTTATTTTGTGATAGAATGTCTTTGTCAGTCAATTTTGCTCCTCGCTGAGGGATAGAAAGCGTTTAGATGCGGCTGATGTGTTTTTGTATGTGAAGAGAGGGTTTCTTTAGATGAGTTACACTGGAGAACTCAAGGGAGATCTGCCGTCTGCCAGGAGACTTCAAGGCCTCTGGGCTACTGCTTGCTTTAAGAGACACACACACACACACACACACACAGAGAGAGAGAGCTCTGTCTGCCTATATTAATGAGACCAGGGTCATGCTTTATCCAGTCAGATACACATACTGTACATACTCTCTCTTATACACTTGGGCCCAAAGGAAGGTGTTTAATGTATATTACTCTGCATAACCTCTAACCAAGCACTTTATTTGCATCAACACGCCTCTCAATGGAACTGGTAGACTCATTAGACAACCCTGTGGTTCTTTAATTAAACATCTCATGGGCTGTTTGAAGATGTGGATGTTCCAGCTGGAGAATAATCTGAATTTTCAGTTCTCCTTTTCAGTCTTTTATCCCTCATTGTTTTGATTTGATTGTCAAGGGCACATGTGATGTGGGTTTCTGAATTGTGCATGTGGTGAAGTGGACACATGGTCACAGATCATGAGAATGACCGTCATGCTTCTCAATGAAACCAATCTAAGGTCATTGTTGTTATGTAAGTCGCACACATGGTTGTTCAGGTTTTTCTTCCCTTAGTTGTCTCTTGTGAGGCCTTGGTTTAAACCCCTACCTCACTGCTCATGCTAGATACTGCCTGTGGTCTTATTGATTTCTTGCTTTTTTTATTGACTTCAGCTTTAGTCCTGCACTTTTAACAAATTTCTGTTGAAAAAACCCTTTACTCTTATTCAGCTTTGGGAAATAACTGTCCTGCAGCGTTTATGCTATGAACATTGATACCTCAAATCATGTGGTTTGTTTGAGGAGAGATATGCCATTACTTTTTTAGGTACCTACAATTTTCACCTTGTAGACACTAAAAATTCTATCTTTGAAGGCTTACATAGACTTTCATAGGAGGAGGAACATGAGACCAGAATCTGTCAAACTTCTGGACATTGATTTGTCATTCTGGATGAATCTCTGAATTATTAATAATAATAATTATAATTATTATTATTATTATTATTATTATTATCAGGCTGGTAAAGTTATAATGAATAATTATTATATCATTCTTCCTAGGGAATTTTTTTTCAGTGTTTGGACCTCCTGCTATCTGGCTCTGTTCGACCACAGACATGGAAGTGCTAGAGGCAGGAGGAACTCTTGGCAGTGTCTCTCTCTGTCCTTATGGGATTTGGAGGAAATGCTTTCTGCTCAGACCCTTTGTTCCCTTATTCCCTGATCTAGAACCTACTTCCTCCCCACCCACGTCTAACCTTAACTGTTACAGAAAAAAAAAAAAAAACATAAGTTGTATTGTCTCATCAATAACGGTTATCTATGAATACGTCATCTTTTGATATTCCTCTGCGCTGGGCAAAAATAGAATTTCGCTCTTCCCCACTAGGTTGAAGAAACCTGTCAAGAACAACTCTGGGAAACAAAAAAAAGATGCATTATTTAAAAAAAATACATTTCGTATAAAGAAGTTATGAAAAGTATCAACTTCGATACCAGGTCGATACTGAACTTTTAAAGATGTGGCGCTTTGAGTGCTGTTGAGCTGATTCGTAAACACCTGATTGACCTGATTGACCATTGTGTTCATGCGCTCAACATATATGTCTGTGATTGGCTACAATGATCAATGCATGGGAGCGTTTGAAAGCAAACGGAAGTGTTTGAAAGTGGGAGCGGGAGTGTTTGAAAGCAGGCGTCAATCAGTGGACCGGTCTGCTGATAAACGCCTGCTTTCAAACGCTCCAGTGTATCTGTGTAAGCGCTCAGTGAAGAGCGTCATTGATGTCTATTCACAACATGTTTTTGAAGCGTTGATCACTGTAGACAATCGCAGACATATACGTTGAGCACGTGAACGCAGTGGCTAATCAGAGATGGTTAAGAATCCACTCAACAGCGTTCAAAGCGTCACATTTTTAAAATGTCAGTATCGACTTGGTATCAAAGTCGGTACTTTTGGTAACACTGTATTCATATGCTTACATGCTTTTGCTTTATTTTATTTTAGAACTGACATTTCCATGACAATTTAGTCACATTTTTCCTGTTAAAGAATAAAAAAACTCATTCTCAGTACTGTAAAATGAGAAGGTTATACAAATTAATATTTATACATCATGTATTTGTTTTACAGAGTTTAGCAGCTTTTCATTTTTTTAAAAAATGTGGATAAGATGATTTTCATTATTACAGAATTAAGAATGAAGTTTTAATTGTCCTAAAAATGGAAAATGTAATTGGAATTATTAATTTAGTTATAATATTATGAATTTAATGATTTTGTTAAAAAAAACAACAATTAAAAACAGTTAAAAAAAACAGAACAATGTATGACCTGGTCAGTTCTTCATGAGATTCATCAACTAACCAATTGTGGGTATTATGATATTTGTGGTCATGATAGTTTTGGTGAGATGTCACAGGCTCCATTCTTCTCCATTCCTGTGGTTTTGACATCACTTCCTCCAGAGCGGTCATGTAAGGTAATACAGAAAACAGGACTGAAGAAAGCCAGTCAGTATAAAAGCCTGTAGAAAAATCAATTGGAATATTTAAAAATCACACCATCTGAACAGCCTATCATATCAGACCAGACCAGACTGGTTGGTGCAGCCCAAGATTGCCAAGACCGACCGCAGGCTAAGAACAAAGAATGAACAACCCTAAATTATAGAACAACTCAATGGCGATTATCTCAGTCTCATGAAAACAGCCTGATTAGGAGTTCATTACTGCTGCTGCTGCTGCTGCTGAACTTCTAAAGTCTGACACAGCACTTTGTTGAACTTTTAGAGCTGTACTTTTAAAAGGACCCAAAATGATTGATGTAGCTGTGGACTAGAGGCTGTTAATGCCTCTGTTTGATGACAATCATAATAAGCCTAATAGTGCACCGGGCCCATGCAAGCACTATTATATTCTGTCAGTGTTTGCTGCCTCCCTTCTGTTTGAATGAAGAGTTTTGCGGTGCTGATGGAGGCCTGGGGCGTTGAGGCTCGGACAGGGTTGTGTATGTATGTGTGTGTGTTTGTGAAGCTGGTTCAGCTGTAATTGTTGTGACCTAAATGATTGTAAACAGTGGCATTGCTGTCCACACAACCAGAGACACATTGACACTGGCTTCTTTGTCCTTCTCTTTCCACCCCCTTTGATACACACTCATAGACGCACACATACACACTCAGACCGTTTGTAGCTCCATAAGGGCTATAGGGCGCAGGATGGCCCCAGGCAGACGGGACTGGCATGGATTTCCCTCCCTGGGTGGAAACTGTAAGGAACAGGGGACTCTGGGACAATGGCCACGTGACTCTCTTTGGCATCTTAGGAACCGGACGAGGAAAGAGTCTTTTGTTTTCCATTCTGCGTTTCCCAATGTGTTACATCACTAATCCACACGTGTGAGATGTTGTGGAAGCTGTTTAGATGATTTAGGTGCATGCTAATGTGGTTTCCAGATCTCCTTAGTTATTTTTCTTTCTGGATCACTAACATCACATGAGTTTAGAGAGATTTCTTTTGGGGCACGTTTGCTGCGGTCGAGTCGGAGCTTGATTTGTTCCCGGTGCTCATCCTGGTGCGTTTACGTTCATCTTACGTCAGCACACTCACTCTCGCTCGTATCCAAGGTAAATCGGCAAAATGTCATCCCCTATATGTAGGGATGCAAATATCGACCACTATATTGGTATCGGCCGATATGTTCTTTTTTTAATGTTATGGTTATCAGCCCGTTAAGTGCAACGTGCAGCATCTGTCATATAGGCTACATAAAATTATAATGAAAACATTATAATTGTGTGCTTAGGACATCGCATCGTTTTTTAATCAGGCTGTCACAAATTCTATAAAAATTGGAATTTAGATGTATCGGCCAATATATCGGTTATTGGCTTTCAAATTTAAAGAATTATCAGTATCGGGCAAATTTTTCATATTAGTGCATCCCTACCTACATGTTTTGTTGAACAAATGATGTCTTCATGCATGAGTTACTTTACTTCCTAAATGAGTGCGCACCCAAGTCCAAGTTGCTTTCATATTTACTGTAATTGAGCAACAGTTCCAGTGCGATTGGACTACTGTTAGTCTCGGGTTTGTTACCCCGGTGCGCTGCCGGGTCCGCATGACAGTTTTCACTTCATCAGTTTTTCATACGAACGAGACCCATTTTGAAATAAACTGCCAATATGAAAGCGCTCTTTGTCTTGTTTGCACTCATGCGTGTATGGGCTAGAGGTGGTTGACTAGTTATCCAACAACCCACTAGTTTATTTGATCCCATCTGTTTAGAATGCTTGTGTTTTAGCTTGTGTTGGACTGTTTGCACATTAAAAACCTCTTGCATTCATACGGATGTCTTGGTCTATTACATCGCAGTTTGTGCAGTTTTTTTTTTTTTTTTTAAAGATTCCATGTCAAGTTAAAAATAGTTTTAACTCTTTGAGATGTCTCTTGTGCTGAATTTAGTCTATTTGCTAACCTTGTATTTTTCTCATAGACTACTGTATTTTATACTTATAGACTACCACTCAAATATTTGGGTCCTGTAATGACATTTTCTGTAGCCATTACTCCAGTCTCACTGAAATCCAAATATGCTGATTTGGTTATCAATGTCAAACAGCTGTGCTGCTTTTATATTTCTGTGGAAACCGTAAAATATTTTTTAGGATTCTTTGATGAATAGAAAGTTCAAAAGAACAACATTTATTTAAAATAAATTGACTTCAAACTTTTGAACGGTAGTGATTGACAAGTATCAATAACACTTTTACCAGATATTTGAGTACACTCCTATATATTACCCTTCTTAGAGTACTCTGTTCTTAATAACTTATATCGAACTCCACTAGGTTTTTGAACAGAGCTAGTGTTACAGTTGACCAGCAGTTGCAACCTGAAGGTGTCTCACCCATAGACCAATAAAAGCTTATTTACTGAACACACAAACGTCTCACTACGTCACCGTGTGTTGGGGTTTCAGGTATGATGAATGTGTGCAATAGCTTGTGAAACCACAAAACAAATGTGCGACACTTGACACTCGCGTTCAGAACAACATTTCTAAACTCTATCGATATGGCCACAGGGCGAAAAACCAACCTTCAGGAAAAATTAAAGGTATAAAATGAGCTGACAAATAAATTTCAGACAGCCCAATAAACAGCTGACAGTTTTATCCATTTACTAGATATAAACGGGGGCATAAAAACAATTACGCTCGCCCATCTGCGGGGCATCATCAGTCTGCTGTCTAGTCTCCGGTGCATTGATCAGGGCGAACCACACCAGAAGTGTTTGACTGTTTTCAGAACAGCTCTGTCATTGCAGATTCATTATCCAGCTATTGTTTTAGCGGGTGTGTAACATTTCAAATGGCCCAAGAGGCACTTCAAGGATGATCAGCACTTAAGCCATCGCTTCATTAATCCAAAGGATTCGGTTTGTGTGTGTATGTGGTTTGTCAGGGTGTTCATATACATGTCAAATAGTATAAAATTCATAATTTGCTTGCTTTTTGTTTGCTAATTGATTATCACTGTCCTCCGGCGATGAAACGGTTAACTAGCATTGAGTGCAAGCAGAGTTCACAACTCATGTTTAGTAAGACTTTTTGTTCATTTAACATCACTCTGCACAGAGAAACCTAATGGAAATTGGTTGTTTTGTATTTCAGCTCTCAGGCTGGTAGTTCAATAACAGGACAGTCATTTGCGTCTTGTTTAATGGATGCTCAGACTAGGGCCCTGTTTACACCTGGTATTAAGATGCGCTGTGGTCGATCGGATCACAAGTAGACAGGGGTGACACATACCGGTTTACACCTGGTGTTTAATCCAACTCTTTTATCCATTTTGGACATTTCTGTCCTGATTTCTTTGACGGAAGGGTCTATGGGTGGGTAAATTAATGTTTTTTTTTTTTTGTTTGTTTTTTTTCCTTTCAATCAAATGGACAAAATAAGCTCACACAATTTACAAATAAAACACGGCGAGCATCAGCATCGCATTTGAACACATCTACACTACGAAAATAATCTGGTCTAAACGTTTTAGACCCCGTATTTAGCGTCATCCACTTGTGATCCAATTGACGTCCTGTGGAGTGACATGCAGTACTGTTACTTAAAATTTTCATTTTATTTATTCTTTGTTTTTGAATCTGGTCATGACTCTCTTAATTTAATTTATTTTTTCGTTTTAAAGGCACAATATGTAAATTTTCACTGCTAGAGGTAGCTTTTTCAAAAAAAAAAACATCACATCGCCTTTTATTTTGTGTAATCATGGGAAGTGTTGTCTTCATGTCTACAGCTGGTGGATGGGATGGGATGGGATGGGACGGGACTCAGGCAGAAATCATGTTCATGGATGAGATTAACAACATTACTATAGTGTGACGCTGAGCAGGAGTGATTTGCTAATGAGAGATGAGCGCGACACACGTCTAAAGAGCAGCGGAACTTTTATTCCACAGTCGCCGCTTCTGCTTCTTCCGGGCAAGTGTATGTGGTAAAGCAGTTTTATCATATTAGATACATATGTGTTGAACGTTGTTATAGTGCTACTCTGCATTAGCTTGGTGGCTACTATGAGACACTTGTTGCACACTGTACTGTACAACATGGTACTCGCTGTAAATAAAGAAAACGAGATTTAAACAATAAGACTTACTGTGTTGAGCTATAACACATGATTAGTTTTGTCAACGAATGTATCCATACAAACATTTGCTCACTTGTTAAATAAAACACGTGACGCATTAAAGCGTCTTTGGTGTTTCCATGGTTTCTACAAAGAGAGCAGAAGAGAAAGGAGAAGAGGGTGATGAATTTATTAAGTGAACTGTCAGAGAGATCACGCTCTGCTTGCGAAGGCCTGGAGATTCCCAGAATTTGAGCAGAAAGGAGCTAATGCCTAGCAACCGCGCCACTAAGAGCAGAGAACTGTGAGCTGCTAGAGCAATGAATACAAAAACCCAAAGGACGAATGAAGTGAGCAAGAGGGCAAGAACTTAAGTCTGTTTGAAAGTGATTAGATGGATCTCAGCATTTTAAATAAGTAAATTACTTTCTTATGATTTCATAATGCAGTTGAGAGACCGTAAAACTGGTTAGGTGAAGACCAACCTAGAAAATGAGACGAGCCGAGTGGACAGACGAAGACGGATGCGTACTTTTGTAACCTGGGTCGCAGGTGCAGCAACAAAACCGAATTATTCTTGTCTCCACTGTGAACCTGTGTGCCTCATATCATAATGACCATAAAAACTCAGTGAACCTCAGCCAGACACACTTGGACCCGGATCAGGAGTAGACACCTGAGCTCACTGGCACATTGCTGTACTGTATTGGTGCACCTCTTATTAGCGTAGCCCATGCTGTCATTCACACACCCACGCTTTCCCTCAGATCTGAGATACAGCAACTGTGTGACGCATTGAGGTGTTCGGACAGCAAAAACAACACCTGATACCAGGCCATTTGCACACATGTGGAGGTCCTGAGTTTACATAGAATGGCCAATATTTTTGGTACAGTATTATTATTATTATTATTAGTATTATTATTTTAGATGATTGTGCATCTCATTTCCTCTCTTTTTGTGTCTTTGTTTTCATCTGATGCTCACTAAATTTAATATTTTTTTTATACTGTACAATATAATTTGGTGATGGCTGAATTCACTTGTAGCCTTTAAAATGATAGTTTATTTTTGATTAATTTATTTAAAAATATTTTAAAATAATTTATTGGAATCACCATAATGCGAAATTAATTATTGTGCATCCCTAAAAAATGCAAATCCTGCTGTTTTTTTTTTTTTTCTTTCTTTCTTTCTGATAATTATTTTCAAGTTATGGCGATAGTGATAATTTTTGGATATTTATGTTCTTGACCATATTTTTTTGTGAAAACAGGTTGGGTTTAATTGGTAGTGAGCTTAAAATCCATCCTAGTGTAATAAATGTTCTTATAAACAGGAAGAACACTATTGCTGTCCCAGTGGAATTGCTGGTAATGTTTAAGCATTGGTTTTGTGGGAGATGGCACACGGATTTCAGTTCTAAGGCCCTAGAAAGGATCTATAACCATAATTGGATAAATCGGATGCTTCAGTGTGTAGCTCATTTAAAAGAGTTTTGCAGGAAATCCATCACACAGCTTCTCTTCAGTTGAGTGCTGCTCATGCGATGACCTTTGTCTTTTGTTATGGTTTAAAACGTATTCCGTGGAAGTGTCGCCAATGCCTGATGTTTTATTCACAGACGATAACTAAAACATACACGGCCACATCCTGCAGGTGCACAACACTAGATGTGTAAACGCTAATACACAATAGACGTTGAGTCATACAGGCATTAATTTTCCCATGTGGGCCGTCCCGTCTCCTGTCTGTCCTCTAAGGGATTGAGCACAATAGGAGTTCACACAGCTTGCGTTTGTTCAATTTTATTTATTAAAAACGTTTAAATACTCCTGATTGAATACTCATACTCTTTAATACTCATCAAAAGTCAAATGAAGAAGTTTAGAAATTTTAGAAAGGAAAAAAGTTAAACAAGAATCATTATTTAGATAATATTAGAAACATAATTTAGAAACTATTTAGATAATTATAATAACTATATTAGCATTCACTCCAATCCACAATAACTTTTTTTATTATACGTTCCAACTGCAGTTTTAAATGCTTGAGCTCTTTAAAGTCGTGGATTCTGATTGGTTGTCTATCTTTCCTCTGTGTCATTGTGGTGTGCTGTGGTGTTCCCTATTGGTGTAGAACTAGAACAATTATTCAAACTTTATTATAGTTCTTGTTGATTCTTGTTATAGTAGAGACCTATGTAATATATTACTATTGGATATCTACAGGGAGTGTCACAACATTTTATGTCTTAATTTTAACAGTAAAACTCTGTTGTGCAACGCTTTGGAATAATTAGATTTCTCTGCTGCAATCTCATGAGTAATACCGTGCAGTGATTGGACTGAGAGTTCATTCTCATGAATAATTTAGAGAAAAGCTCAGAAACTGATGTAGATGTGTACTCGCTATACAGTCACCATTTCAAAACAGATTGCTTACGTTTTGTGACGTTGGTTCAACTTTGATTTTTAAACCAAAAGAAATGGCTTCAAACGACAACAGAAACTTTCCTCTTAATAATTAACATAATGGGTGATACCATTGTTTTCAGTGCAAAAGCGTACATGTTATCTCACAAAATGTGTTTCAGGGTTTCATGACCCTTGAATGCTAACTTTCTAAACATGCAGTAGCAGCAAAAGTCTCTCAAATGAAAGCCACAAACTGAGCTCACAAAACAGTTTCTGTAAGATGTGGGAGATCTGATTCTGCAAGTTTTAGGTGTTGACACCAGCTGCTCAAGTGCGAAGTTGTCACTTCACATAGAAAAAGTTGGTGTGAGCTTGTGGCACTTTGACAGGTGTGCTAACACCAGGATTTTTAAACTCAGTAGGGCATCTTCTGAGATACTACCACACACATTCATCCCTATTATCTTCAGATACCATTTCATTGGAGTTTGAGGGCAGCATTACATAGTTTTCTGCTCGTTGTGGAGCGCAAGCTGTGTTTAGAGTTATGTAAGACGGTCTCAGACTAACGGCCTGCTGCATCTCAGAGCTGCATGTCATGTGTTCCCCGCAGCGCAAGTGTGCCAATCCACATCAGATGCGTCGGCCTGACGTATTCATGTTTGTTTTTGAGATATTAGAAGGTGCTTGTGGGAGCTTGTTGATTCTAGCGTATGGCTGTTATGTTTTGTGTGTTTATATAATGTTCAAATGAGGGAGTTAGATGTCAAATGAGTAGCATGCCCCCACAGGCCTGTGGAAATTATGCCGATAAGACCTCATTTCCTGTTTGTGAAGCACTCAGACATCTCCATTAAAGGCCAAACTTGATAAACACCAGGTCTGTGAGAGAATGGAATGCTGAAGATCGACAGCTAAGTCAGCAATACTTGAGTTACTGGAAGTATATGCTACACACACACACACACACACACACACACACTCTACAGGGTAGGCATTAGCACTAATACTCTGACTAGACGGAGGGAAAAAAACATTGACTGTGAGCTTGCTTTCATTCTGCAGATGAAGTTTTTTTTTTTTTTTTTTTTTTAACCCTGTTTGCTTTGTTTCTCTCACAGGTGCTGGAGAATCGGGGAAGAGCACCATCGTAAAACAGATGAAGTGAGTGAACGACAATTTTCACTCCTCAAATTCTCTCGCTATCTTTGACTTGTGCCAGCTGTTGATGTTGGTGTGGATGATATGAGAGGGAACAGCTGCAACTCTACACTGAGAAAATGTTAAAAAAGAAAATAACTCTCTCAAATGCGCAAACAAATTCATTCACATGGCACATTGGGAGGTTTTTTTTGCCCCTTCTCAGATGAATGAACTCAAAGGGCACATACTCGTACACAAACCCCAGAGCTCTCAGAGTTTAGAATCATTCGTTTCATTGAATCAGTTCATTTTCACAGCTTCAATGAATCAGTTCTAAGGCCGCTGGCTAGTCAATTGAACGTGTTGTTTTTCCAGTAGGGCTGCTCGATTAATCGAAATTAAACCACATGCGTTTTGGCAATTGGCTGCAGATTTTCTTTTTAATGTGCAGCTTGTCAGTGAAGCATGTTTAAATGCTGCTCCATCTCAAAACCAGAGGGCGCTTTCACACAGAAACTCCAAATATCCCCCGAAGAAGGATAATGCACACATATCGCTGCTCGACATTATGAAGTGAATTTGGAGTAAAAAATATTAAATGCTGTTTTTTGTTGGACAAGAGGTTCATAAATGCTTCTGATGTCTGGAAAGTAGTTCGACCTGTGTTGCTTTTTCAAATGTTGATTTATAAGCAACTCAAACTCAGTGCTTTCAGATGGAGCAGTATTTACTACTGATCACAGAGCTGTGCTTCACGAACAAGCTGCACATAAAAAAATAATCGTAATTTCATTATCGCACTAAACCAAATGGTTTAAGTGCGATTTCAGGTTAATTTTGATTCATCGAGCAGCCCTATTATTCTAAAATAGTTAGACAAGTTTAAAGTTGCAATGTACTGAAAGTAGCAACAGATCTTTTCTTTGGTATTGTGACGTACATCCAAGTGAAAAGAAAAGGGTTTATTGAAAAGAAAAAATGTTGGGTTGGGTTTTTTATTCAATCTACTGTTTCTTGATTGGATGGACGCAGATCTGAATGCAAGCTTGAGCACGATTTTAAGAAAGGGACTGGGTTTATGTGGACAAAATGATTGAAGAAATCCGACATGCATCACCAGAGAGAAGTGTGTCATTTAAATTAAATGCAGGCATGGATGAATCACTCACAATAACATACCTTTTAAAAAATAAATGGGTTGAATTTCTATTTTATGCCGAATGTAATTAGTGTAACTTGCTCAGAAGGTTATTTTCACCATAACAGAAAAGCAATTGTGGAAGAAGACAGTTATAACACCCCTTGTGACAATGATATTGATAATGATCATAAGTTGATAATAATATATGAAATTATGTTTGCTTTATTGGCGAACTTGAGGAGTCTTTTCAGGCTTTACAGATCTCAAAACCAAGCGAGTTGCCTAGCTAGACAGCAATTTTTGGCATCATATGATTTGAATAAATGTTACAACCATAACACTAATGGCTAACAATGCTGCCATCTTATCTCACACTCCCTTAAACAGCTGTGGCTATGGGAGTGTGCGTGCAGTTAGGCCCCTGGCAGCAGTTAATACTGTTTATCTGACCTTGACCTCCGCTGGTCTTCTTACGCCTCTGTTTCCCAAATCAGTTTTACACTCTAATCACTCTGATGGAAAATGTTTGTGTCTCATTACTGAATGCATCCTGACACACACGCACTCTGGTCTGGGACACAATAGCAACATTTATTATAATAAAATTACATTATTAAAAAATTACTCTAGAAAGTAGTTGTGGTTGGTTATATCAGAGACGATCTGTATTAGGTGTTTTGTTTGCCGTCTGAATGTCATTTGAGTGATACAGAGTGAACTGGCCCTCTGGTACTACCACAGATGGCAGAGAGTTTCCTCTCACTTCCTCATGAGCCAGAGCAGACAATATTAAAGAAATCTCTGTAGATTTGCTGTCTGACAAGATCCACAAGACAATTCCCATCAGCACTTCAAATCAATTCAGTGACTAAGTTCCATCCAATGCAAAGACTTGTCGATATTAATACATCTTAATGTTAATCTACCTGCTAAAATCTGTTCTCAACTCTTCTTTTTTCTTTTTCTATTTGCTTTTTCTGAAATTTAAAATTAATATTTAACATTTATATTCATTTATATTAGTATTTATTATAACATTTACATAAATGCCCTACTGTTCAGTGTTTGGTTTGGTAATGTACACAAAATTTGAAATAACTTTTGTCTATTTTAATATATATATTAATATGAATTTTCAGCATTATTACTCCATTCGTCAGTGTCACATGATCAAATCATTAGAAATGATTCTAATGATTTGCTGCTCATTTATCAATGTTGAAAGTTCAAAAAACATTTATTTGAATCAATTTTTTATAACAGTGACAAATTTTTATATTATCGATTTAATGCTTATATATGTGTGTGTGTGTGTATATATCTGTATATCTCAATCTTTCATCAAAACAATACATATTATATTTTAATGTTTTAATGATGGCTAAATATCCTGTACAACACAGAACAATTGATCATCCATGTATCCGTTTTGCAGGATTATCCATGAGGATGGCTACTCGGAGGAAGAGTGCAAGCAGTATCGAGCGGTGGTCTACAGTAACACCATCCAGTCCATCATGGCCATCATTAAAGCCATGAGCAACCTCAAGATCGAATATGAGGACAGTGGCAGAGCGGTGAGTACACACAGCATTCCCTCAGCAAATAAACAACACACACTGTGTGTGTAATGCTGTACAGAGGCCCACCAGCCTCAGGTGATCCCTAATCTCAAAGCTAAACTATCGGTATAAAGTCTGATAAGCACAGTGTTGTGACTAGTTCTTCCTATTGGTGTACACTACTATTTAAAAGTTAAGGGGCAGTAAGATTTGTTTAAATGTTTTTCAAAGAAGTTTCTAATGGTCACCAAGACATTTATTTGATCAAAAATACAGTAAAACAGCATTTTTGTGAAATATTGTTTCTATTTTAATGTTTTATTCCTGTGATGGCAAAGCTGAATTTTCAGCATCATTACTCCAGTCTTCAATGATCCTTCAGAAATCATTCTAATATTCTGATTTGTTCCTAAGAAACATTTATCAATGTTGTGAACAGTTGTGCTGCTAAATATTTTTTAGAAACCTTGATTTTGTGTTTTCAGGCTTCCAAAGAACAGCTTTTATTGAACTAGAAACCTTTTGTAGCATTATAAATGTCTTTACGGTCACTTTTGATCAATTTAATTCAATAAAAGTATTAACTTCTTAACTTTTTAACAGTAGTGTACCAGCCTGAATATTTCCAAATGCAACTTTATTTCTTGTCAGAATGATGAAACTTGTGCACTGTGACCTGATAATTGCATAAAGCCAGGCAATTGGATAACAAATAGTGATTCCAGCCTTCTCTTGTCCTCCTTGTGCGATATCCATTAGAAGCTCACACGAACAGTCCACTGACCATCTGAGAATGAGACAAAGAAAACTATAGCTTATTCTTCCTGTTCTACTCTGTCCTGTAAAAGACTACAGATCAAATATAGCACAATAAATCTTTTAATCTGCTGTCTATGCACTGATCCTCAAAACCTGCAACGTGTAAAAGAAGGGGAAAAAGAGAATGAGCAAGGAAGAGTGTTAGCTTGCTAACTAGGATATCTAAAGAACAGCCTGAAGGCAGCAGTATGTTCAGTGCATCTGATGCACCTGAGGCTCTGGAGAAACGCTGATCTCTATCAGCAC
This sequence comes from Zacco platypus, assembly GCA_038088235.1. NCBI lineage: Eukaryota > Metazoa > Chordata > Actinopteri > Cypriniformes > Xenocyprididae > Zacco > Zacco platypus. The sequence continues at coordinate 5,559,617 of CM076064.1, read as the reverse complement.
AAATTTATTCTCACTATATATTAGAATCAATGATATTGTACATAAACACTGTCTGAAGGGAAGGAAGTAGGACGCAGGAGTTTTTGAGGTGTTATTAAAAGTCAAACTTCTTTTAACTTGTCACAGCATCTAAAAAAGCAGCACTCATGGTGCAGGAAATGAAGTGAAGAATGGCTCCTTTAAAACAATACAGATTTGTGTGTTTGTGTGTGGCAGCAGTGTGTAGTTTAATTAGACTGGTGAAGGGAGAGATAGATGATTGTGTCTCCGCTCTGGGAATAGAGCTGTGAAGAGCTGTGAGAGAAGCTAACAACATCTCTCCATCACGTTTAATTAGTGAGAGAAAGAGAGATCTGTTGGAGACATTCCTCAAGTGTGTCTCTTTCTTTCTCGTTTATGTCATGTTTGATGTGGGATGTGCTGAACTATGTATTTTAAAGTTAAGTCACTGGGTCGTCTGACGATTTATCAGGGGCGCATATAAACTGATGATCTCTTCCCCTTTACTATTAGTTATAGCATGAAATGAACATTAAGAACAATCAGAAGGTATGATGAAAGATACAGTACAACTTCCCGAAATCCATATCATGATTCATGTAATAGCTCAACCACTGTTTCAAACCCAGAAAGATGTCAATAAAACAACTTGTAAACAATGTCACATATTGTCACATTTACATCAGAAAAGACATTCAGTGTCCAAAAACTCATTAGTCAGCTAGAAAACCATGTTTGAATAAATTTATTTATATTTTTTTTAAAAAACGAGTAGAAACACATTTGTCATTAAAAATGTATTCTAACATTATTATAAAACTTGTGTAACTTAAATGTAATTAGCCTACAAATCAGTTTAACTCACTTTACCACAAAATGGGCAAATATTGGGGTTAGTTTTGTATTTCGGATACCAGAATTTCTGTACCAATGCCAGTAAAATTTCACAGTTCTCTGTACCAAATTTGGTACCATAGCAAAAATACTATAAATACTCCTTAACTATGTGAAAATAAAAAAGTAAAGAAGTTAATGATTAATGCTAGTAATAATTTTAAGTAAATAATCCATTAAAACAATAGAATTGTAGCCTGTTAATACTCATGAGTAACTGCAAGACTTGATGTACAGATCTGTTTTGACATCAGATTTTTTTTGGCCCAGTGTTTTCAGTGTCTCAGAGCAGTTCAGTTCACAGTAAATGCTGCTCCACACGAACTCATCTTTGCATCTGCTCTGAGTTTGGGTCGCTCATAATGAGCATTTGGGGATGTAACATGTGCCAACCATCTTCCCAAATTTGTAATAAGAAGCGCTTATAAACCGACTGTTTGCTTCCTGCGGTTCTATTCCCAAATTAAGAAGCCATGAATATTAGTATTATACTTGTATAGTTTTACTGTAGTATAAAATTATCAGTTTTTTTTTTAGCAGAAAAATTGCAATTCAATTTTTTTTATCCGCCCAAATCATGCTTTTTTATAGACTTGAGTGATATCTAAATATAATAGTAGACCTCACAAATCCCCATCTTGATCTATCCCCATGTTTAAATACACTCTGTTACTCCTTAAAACATTAAAAACATTGAGTATGCAATGCTGTGCGTAAGACAGGAAGAGGAACATCGGCCAGTGTACCTTTTTAAACCGTATGAGTGCATGTGTTAACCATATGTCACAGTTTGAGCAGTGCGTTTTAGACACGTGGAAAACAGTATCCCGTGGGGCTGATCGCTGTAACTCCTCTTTTTTTTTTTCTCTCACTTTTGCTCTCTTCTCTTTAGGCTGTAAATCTTTTAAAAGGCCTGTAACCATTCTGTCCTCTCTGTTCATATCTATTGGTTTTTTCCCCACCACCTAGTAAAAGAACTTATAGTATTCCTGTTTTGAAATAGATATTCAAGAATTCCTTGAATTTACAAGGTACTTAACTTCTGAATTGCGAAACACTGTGTTGTCATACCTTTGATATCTGTAATCTACAGTAGCACACAGTTTAAGAATTCATCACGTCCCCTAGAAGCGCAGGGTCGGTCGTGTCACACGTCTCTCAGCCCATCACTTCTGCTCATGGCTCCCATGTTCCGCCCCAGGGCTGACTTCCTGTGACCTAGTTCAGCTCCATGGTGGGAGGGGTTTTGACATGAGACGCCATTCCTTCAACAAGAACTCTGGGAGGAGAGGGACAGATATGTAGGTAGACAGTTATTTTTGTAGTTCTAAGAGAGACTCAGATATGATGGTAGAATGTAGAGGTAAGAGCTAGTCAGGAAACTGGTTCGTTGGCTCCTTCTCTTTTTTTCTCTCAGGGGATGCATAGCTCACATTTGTATAGTGCACTTTTGACCTGCCTGGCAAATAAATCTCTAAATCATCAAGTAACATATATATATATATATATATATATATATATATATATATATATATATATATATATATATATATATATATATATATATATTCTGTGTTATTGAGCATTATTTTTGAGTGGATCTGTTTATTTTGTTTGTTTTACAGGATGATGCCCGTCAGTTGTTTGCCCTGGCCGGGGCAGCAGAGGAACAGGGCATCCTGCCTGATGACCTGTCAAATGTCATCACCAGACTGTGGGCAGATGGAGGGGTACAAAACTGCTTCACCCGCGCCAGAGAGTACCAGCTCAATGACTCGGCTGCATAGTGAGTTCTCTTTCCGTTGTTGGCCAGAAATGATATTGACCATTTATCAATGACCTTTGGTCAATATGCGTGGCAAGCTAATATCATAGCATCATAATATCATAATGTGCAGTCTGTCAGATGATAAATATGCATTTACAGATTACAAATATTCAAAGGTTCTATGAAGACACCAAAACGACTCTGCTATAGATCAAAATAATATGTTAATATAAGTGTTTTCTAAATGAACCGCTAAAGTAAAACTGACACCTACCCATGAGTCCGTTTAAATTCAAAAGAGATGGAAAGATGAAATTGTGTGATGAGAGTGGGCAGGATCAGATCGATACGTCAAAGCGAGCAGAAGCTCTGGCATTAACGGTTAACGGTCCGTTGAGAAACCAATTGCTATTAAATGGAAGGTTGGCCTGGGTCAGGATTTCCATGAATTTTCCCATGCTTGATACACTCAGAATCAATCAGGGTTAGGCGGAACGTTCCCTCACTGGGGGATCACAGTCGATTTGTCCTTGAATTAGGAAATGAATCATGATGTCATTTGTTGGTGGGAAAAGAGATTGCGGAAGGATATAGGGAGCTCTAATCTTAGTTTTCATAATATTTAGTTGTGTTTGGTAGGTTCAGCAGATGTTTATGTTGAGAGGGTTTACAGCCTTTGTGTGTGGGTGGGTGGAGAGAAGTGTGGTTTAACTGAGGCAGCCACTCCTTCCCCACCCTCAGAACAGAGGCTAAAATTTGTCAAAAAGAATAGTAAAACCTCCTTTTAGAGAGAGGCAGTCTATATGAACTATAATTAGGTTATATTTAAAACATTAAGTGAAAATAGAAACCCTCCACGTACACACTAGCATTCAAAGGTTTGGAATCGGTATGTGTTTTGTTTTGTTTTTTGTTCAGCAAGGATGCTTTAAATTGATTAAAATTGACAGTAAAAACTTATATGGTTAAAAACTATTTCTTAGATACTAAAAAAAGGAATGTTCTATTCGTAAAAGAATATTTAAAAAAAAAAAAGATCAGTTTCCACAAAATATCGACTGTTTTCAGCATTGATGATAATAAGAAATTTAATATACAGACATTTATTGATGCAAAGCCTATCAATTGCACATCTACATGCAAAATTTAGATACTATCATTTTATAATGTGAGAAGAAATATTGCAGAGTGATATGAGACTATATAAAACTATCACAGCTATAAAGGTATTGGATGACATTGGGCGATGACTCAGAATCGGGATTCAAATTTATCCCAAAGGTGGCTAATGGAGTTTAGGTTGGCGCTTTGTGAATGCTAGTGGAGTTCTTCTGCATCCGACTCAGTATGCCATTTCTTCGTGGCGTTCATGCGCAATCCATCTTCGTTAGAAAAATGCCTTCCCAAAACTAAAAGCACACAGTTCTTCAGAGAACCAATGTATGCTTTAGTGTTAAGATTAGTTTTCTCTGGTACTAGGAAGCCTGGAATTGGAACACATTTTTGGCCAAGCTTCATGAAATCTTCCCAGCCTTTGAACCAGAGCCAGACAGCTCCTGTTCCAGTAAATAAAAACAAGAAAAACTTCCTGTACTTCAAAGAAAAGACCATATTTTTTGTCTGTTTGCACAGATCGTGCCATACACACTTACTTTGTTGAGAATAACAGTACTACTTGTGCCTACATCAGTAAATGGAATGTACTGAATGCCATCGGATGTTTTATAGTGGTGTATTATTTTGAACAGCCACCATATTAAGTGTTTAGTGTTGGCATGTTGTTCTCATCAGTGATCAGCTACAGTGTCAGACTGTACTCTTGGCTTTGATAAACTCTAGCTGCGTTTATCAGAGACATGACTTTAATTCCCTGAACCTTAAATGATAGCATGTGGTCATTAATCTCTCTCTATACACAGCCAGTACAGCCCAGAGTCCTGCACCCTACAGGCTCGATCTTTCATTGCATAAATCAGAACACACCACGTGCTGAAATGTGAATAAAATAAGTCTTCAAGAGAGCCTTCCAAAACAAAGCTCACTCCAGCCGAAATGTGAACCAAATGTTTTTAAATGTCGTTTATTGTTTGCAGTAGGTAAGAACTATAAAGGCAGCTCTAAGCCATGCTTTGTGAAGAGGGATTATCAGCACTTTTCAATTTGATTTAGGTTGTGCTTGATTGTTTTGTGCCTGAGGATTCCGGTGCAAGTGTCTGCAGGGATCCACACAAAATTGAGACCACTCTAAGGACTGATAAACGTATAACAACTGAGAAAGAAAGAAAGATAACAACTTGGAGGAACTTATCATGCTGTGTTGGTTTGTGATTTTGAAAACCTGAACTCTTGGTTAGTCATGGAACCATGCAATTGAGTTGTAGTGGGATTGTACGGCATTAGGTGCAATAACATTTAGTGTTACAGGCAGGATTTCTTGCCTACGCAGCTTATCCAAGCTGTGTTACTGTGAGGCTTCATCAGCCTTTGATTGGCAGCTGAATGAAGATCTGCATTGTCACTGTCGCAGCCTCCTAGACTAAGGCGGTGCGTCTGTTCCTCCGTGTGCAGTTGTCTGATTTCCAAACAGAATGTTTTGCATAAGAACAAGATCTACAAGGCTTGTTCACATCAATGCTGGTTCAACTGAGAGACACAGAAGTGGACAATATTTTGTATTATATATACCTAAAAAAAAATGTTGTACATTGCTGGTGTCAAAATTCGAATATTAAGAGGGAATTTTTAATATTTTATGGTATAGGTTTTAAAAATAAAGTGCCTGGAAAGAAGAATTTTGTGCAAAAATAACCAGCTAACTCCAGATATAAAATATTCTTACCTATATATTAGGGGTGTAGAAAAATGACGGTTCAGTATGTACTTCGGTTCTGAAGTCACAGTTCGGTACAGCAGGGGAGAGAAAACTAAACATAAAATTTCTTCTTTTATTAAATATAATTAATTTTAGTGCTGTAAACTACATTTAACAACAGAGCCCAAAGTATTAAATTCAGTTGCCATTTATTTTTAGATATAATAATCAACACTAACATAAAAAATAAAAACACGTAAATTGCACATAAGGCAGATTTTACATTAACATCTAAATCTAATTATAAAGTTGATTTTCTACTCCTATAGAGTCATTTACCCAGTGGCTGCCATAACTTGTTTTCATGACAAGTTTATTTAAACATGCATTAAATAATCAAGACTAATCAAGGCTAATATAGTGCATATATGAAATTCTCCTCTGTAGAGTTTGTTTCTCCAGTAAGCTAACATGCTGTGACACTAGATGCTTGAATTAAATGTAATGCTACATGGGATATTATTCTCAAGTTGTTGTATTGATATCGTTCAGTAGTTGAAACACTGGTTGAGAGATTACATGTTGTAATCACATCGATCGAGCAGCGTCTCTTCTAATTTTTTACGTTACTGTATTCTGTGTGTGTATATATATATATATATATATATATATATATATATATATATATATTTATATATATATATATTTATATTTATATTTATATTATATAACATACTGAAAGTGTATCTACTTGTAAGGAAATGCTATTAATACAGTACAGTTAACTACAATATTTTAAAGGAACACAGAACAGTATTATTTAAAAAAGTGAATTGTTTTTTAGCATCCTGTGTGTTTTGCAGTTATCTGAATGATATGGAGAGGATAGCCAAAGCAGACTACATCCCAACTCAGCAGGACGTGCTGAGGACCAGAGTGAAGACCACTGGCATCGTAGAGACACATTTCACCTTCAAAGACCTACACTTCAAGTGAGAAACTTCTACACGCATAGATGCCTTGATTGCGCTCTGATTTTAACAGATTTCTTTTTATTCACACTCTCTAGTAGCTGCACTAACGTGTTTTCACAACATTCACACTTCAAACAACTCGTCTGCTATATTGAACAGCCTATTTCCATCCGCTAGCAACACCCTCTTTAACCCTCAATGGAATCAAGGAATTAATTCCATGCCATCCATGTGTTCTGGCCTGAGGTTTTGGGATTAATTTCTGCTAAAACTGTTGAGGACGTTTGGTTTGAGGAGTTTACGGGATTTAGTGAAGCTGGAATTATTCTCTTTGAATGCGTCTGCTTTAATCTACAGAAGAAATGTCAGCCCAACCTTTATAAAGATCAAACGCAAGCCAGCTGTCCAAGATGGTCTATTACTTTATTTAATGACTTGTAAATCATATTATGTATTGTGTGTAAAAAAAAAAAAGCCATATAAGAGGGAGGATGATTACGGAATTTCCTAGAAATGCCCATGACGTCTTTCCCAGGTCGACACCGTTATAGAGACAAGTGTGTGACAGACAGGAAGTCCCAGCTCTTCCATACTCCCTCCCCGTTTCAGCCATCCTGCTTTCAACCCCCTCCATTACCATAGAAACAAAGCTCAGACTCAAATGTCAACAAATGCCAGTGATACATGTGAACGTCCGGACCTAAAGAAGAGGAAGGGACATAATAAACCTCTCTTCGAGCTTCAGAATACTGAGTCAGCAACCTCAATATTCTGCTGACAAAACATTGAAAATTTCCCACAAACTTCCAGTGGACAAAAACAAGCTTTGGGAAAACGAGACATGACCTAGAAAAGGAATATTGTCATCATTTACTTGCCCTCAGGTCATACTGTATATACACAGACTGTGTTAGTATGTGATGTCAATATATGATATATTAAACAGACTGTTTTTCTGCCTGTTACATCTTTATTGCATTTGCGTCAATTTAAATAAGCCGTCTGCTTATTTGTTTGATTATATGTTCTGTCGTGCTTTGTAGGTTTGTCTGTTTGTACTGCTGATCATTTACATGTCATCTCTCTCCATAGGATGTTTGATGTCGGTGGCCAGCGTTCAGAGAGAAAGAAGTGGATCCACTGTTTCGAAGGTGTGACGGCCATTATCTTCTGTGTGGCCATGAGTGCGTACGACCTGGTGCTGGCTGAGGATGAAGAAATGGTGAGATCCTCTTAGCGTTTACCCCAAATCAGTTCGTAATTCAAGACTTCTTCATGTATGATACAGCTTACAGTACCGTTCAAAAATTTGGGGTTGGTAAGACCCCAATGTAGTCAAAATAATAATATTGTATAATATTATTCCTTTGGTGTCAAAGCATCATCACTCCAGTCTTCAGTGTCACATGATCCTTTTTTTGCTGCTCAAGAAACATTTCTTATTATCAATGTTGAAAACAACTTCATATTTTTTTGTGGAAACCATACTTTTTTTTCAGGATTCTTTGATGTAAAGTTCAAAAGAATAGCATTTATTTGAAATATACTTTTTTAGAAAATTATAAATGTTAGTCACTTTTGATCAATTTACTACATAAGTACTAATTTATTTCTTTAAAAAAACAAAAAAATTTTTTTTACTTTTTTTTGTTTTACCGTTTCTTAATTCCACCACAGAACCGAATGCACGAGAGCATGAAGCTCTTCGACAGCATCTGCAACAACAAGTGGTTCACCGAGACCTCCATCATCCTCTTCCTCAACAAGAAAGATCTGTTTGAGCAGAAGATCACACACAGCCCCTTGACCATCTGCTTCCCTGAGTATGCAGGTACTATACAACAGCCAACTTCCCAATAAATCATCTAAATCAAGTGCACAAGTGCTCCAGAAGTGCTTTGAGTGCTTCAAATCAATAAAATTCAAGCTCTTGCTTTACCTATGCATTAAAGAAAACACAAAATCAATACAGCTCTTTTTAGTTTCTTAATAATTGTACTTGGTCTTTTTGTGCAATAAAATAATCATATTAAATTGTTCATATTTATAATTAATATTAGAATATTATAACATTAATCATACATATTAATATACAAAAAAATCTTCTCTATATTTCATAAACCAGCTTTTTAATGCCACAAGTTACGTAGCAACTTATTACATCAGCATTTAACGCCCTGGAAAAAATATTAACCAATACGATCATTGCCTACTTTTCACGATCCAATCAAATGTTCATAAAACTGTCCTACATTATTTCAGACTGAATATTCATTTCCACCCTGAAATGCATCACATTAAAAGTGTTGCTAATGTCATATTCATGTTGTCTTTGAAACATGCACACATTCGACGTGAAAAACAGACCAATACAAACCAGTTTTATTCAGGCATTTTCAGTCTTTGTGAGGCTGTTCACTTCAAGTGCTTATCAAGGGGTTTATTCAAATGAGGTCCGCTTGTCCTTCAATGTTGATATCCAAAAGGCCAGGAATTCATTATATCCCAAGCAGAGTTGTGCATGGGACATCGATCTACCACAGAGCTGGCTTTACTGATATCGATCAATTGGAAGAGATCATTTGTCATTTTAAAGCTCAAAGTAGGGATCATTGTGAATGTGCTGAGGTTTGTTTTTGTTTTTTACTTGGAATTCATGTTGTTTTCCAATTTTGCCCGCTTCCTGTCTGTCACTTATTTTCTCTTTCTGTCGCCGTCCTTCCCTACTGTTTTCTCATTGTGCTTTATATTTCCCCTCTCAACAAGGTGCCAACAACTACGACGAGGCAGCCGAGTACATCCGCAGCAAGTTTGAGGACCTGAACAAGAAGAAAGAGACCAAGGAGATCTACCCTCACTTCACCTGTGCCACAGACACCAAGAACGTCCAGTTCGTTTTCGACGCCGTCACCGACGTCATCATCAAAAACAACCTGAAAGATTGTGGGCTCTTCTAGAGCACAAAAACAGGAAGATGAGACGAGGTGAGAAGAAATACAGAGTGTCCAGTCTAGTTGCACCACTTTTCTCGCCATTCTACTCCTAATTTATTTCTCCTCTTCTTTCAGATTACTTGAACAGTTTTGATGAGCAGAGGTAGCAGGGGTGGAATAAGTCCCGGGCATCTGCACTGGCCAACCACGACTCCTGCTTCCACACCACGACTGATAGCTCAGAGGAGCCCGACACAATTTCAACGATTGCCAACAACCTTAGCCTCTGTCCTCCCTCTCTCCCGACACCGTCCCACCATTGTGTTTGACACTTAATATCTGTATTAATAACTCCTTGGGCTATGACCACAAATCGCCAACTGTTGTATTATCCATTGTCATTTTTTGTTGTTTATTCTCTCTCTATTTTGTTAATTTTTCTTTCGAGTCATAGCAGAGGCAACAAAATGTTTTTATATGATACTTTAATTTTACTCTAGGGAATCTGAAATTTTATTAAACTTTTAATTACATAATGCTTATTTTTTAAACAACCAGCTGGGATTGGATCTAGAGTATGATTGAAAAAAGGAAAGCGCTTTTTTATGATGTTTACATGACGTCCTTGTTGATAGCAAAATGGAAAGTTTTCTTGCATGATAGAAAATAGCAAATATATCAATACAAGTAATCAGTTCACATCAGCGTAACATTCCTTTTTAAAATTAAATTAAAAAAAAAAAGTACAAAAACAACAAAAAACAAAAAAGCACAAAAAAAAGCTACACACATGGGGAAAGAACTGCTAAAATGTAACTGATATTTAAAGTATGTCCGTAACAGTATCTAACAATCTTTTTTTCTTTTCTTCTATCTTCTCATTCCTCTTTCTAGCATTGTTTGTGCCTTGACTTCCGTTTACAATGAACTTTATTTTCTCCCCCAGTTGTCCTACTGTACGTAAACATTTCTGCTCCAGAAATTTCACACGATGTAAGAATAAATAATGATTAATAATGGAAATCTAATAGAGAAAAAGGGTAGTGTTATTTGTTTCATTTTTTGGTAAAGTCCTATATAATGATTTAATTTAAATAAAAGTTCATTCACTAGATGAAGCCGTGTCAGCTGTGGTTTTTATTTTAAGTGTACATTTTGTGGAGGTTAATAAGTTCACATCAGTGGCGGGATAATTAATTTAATATCCAATCACAGTAATTAAACACTTGCTGTAGGGCATCAACTGGAACATTTTCTAATTTTAGTATATTGTGCTCGAACTGAAATTGGCCATCCATTACCTGGAGAGGTCTGTAAGAGCATTAACTAACTAAATTATTTAAGAACATTAAGATTAATTTCTTTTCTGAAATCAGATAGCTGGAAGATGAGAGGTCGTTCACCCCTTGCTGAGTTAACTGTTACTGTTACATCAGAAAGTCATCTCAGGTTAAATAATCACCATGTTTAGACCATGCTTCTCAAAATTATAATTACATTTATTTGGAAATGTCTCACACTGTAATCTAACCTGGGTCTTGAGTTTTTCCATTAAACCTCTACAATGACAGAAAATATAGTTTAAGATCTTAACTAAATTAGTGTTTGGAGAGTGAAATATCCTCACCATTATACTCTCTTGTACTTTTGACAGACTGACACTGCCATCTAGTGACTGCTGTGTGAAGTAATAATACATTTTTTAATATAGCGCCTTTAAAAGTGGCTTTCTCAAAGCATTTTTACAACACATTATAAATTAAAATGCATTACATACAAAATAAACACACAAAAAAGAAACATGGAATAACACTGAATTATTAAACAACAAAATTGATCAGTTAAAAGGCAATCCTAAAATAAAGTTAAGACGCAAATTGCCTCCTTAACGTCAACCGGGAAAGAATGCCACACTTTTGGGGAAGATGGGAAGATAAAAAGGTGCTGTCACCCCTAGAATGAAGCCGTGACTGAGGATCGAGATGGCAACTTTGTGCCGGCCTAGATCTGGCCTACATCTGGCACGTGTAGTATGATGATCTGGACCACATTCGGCGTGGAATGATGGCATTTGGGTGGACCGCTCCTGTTTGCCAGATCTGAGCCACAAGCAGGCCATAGCAATGCCACATGTCAGAAATAAACCAGAACTGGACCTTATCTGAGCCACAAAATCTTCATATGTCAGTTGTAGAATCATCTTAACATTAACAAGTCTGTTAACAAGCAGAATCACTGGAGGAAAGAAGAGAACAGAAAAAAGAGACAAACAGAAACCCAAGAGCTACAACTGGCTTCAGCCACAGCCTTAGATTAAATCAAATGAAGATAAAAGAAGGCATTAAATCTCTCCAGATCTCAGCAAAGGAGGATTAAACAACTCTACAAACAGCATTACAGCTTCACATATTACTAACCAGATTGCCTTTATTTCTGTCATTCATCTACAGAAGTTCTTATTAAGAAATTAACAGAAGTTTGTTTCATTTGAAGTCACCATAATGGAGATTGGTGTTTCCATTAGTTGGGCTCTTAACTCTTATGTTTGTCTTCTCTGGCTGCTTTGACGGTGTGTTTGACAAACATTTGCAGTAGCTAAGATAGATGAAATGTTATCAGATAATGATTTTAAGACAAATTGCATCAATGATTCAGGCTACTCTATGATGATTATAAAGCCATCCATAGCTGACTATCAACATCTGGCAGAGAGGCCAGCTGATCTGATCAACCTGTGGCCTGAGTCGGTCCTAACGCCCCAGTACAGTCGCCATAAACTGTACTGAATAAACAGAAGGGGTGTAAACCTGGGGCAAAAATAATCCCAACATTACATCACATACCATGCAGGTAGTTAGCAGGTACATTATTTAGTTCTTGCATGGAAGCTCTCAATATACAGTGGGTACGGAAAGTATTCAGACCCCCTTAAATTTTTCACTCTTTGTTATATTGCAGTCAGTTGCTAAAATCATTTAAGTTCATTTTTCCCTCATTAATGTACACACAGCACCCCATATTGACAGAAAAACATAGAATTCTTGACATTTTTGCAGATTTATTAAAAAAGAAAAACTGAAATATCTCATGGTCCTAAGTATTCAGACCCTTTGCTGTGACACTCATATATTTAACTCGGGTGCTGTCCATTTCTTCTGATCATCCTTGAGATGGTTCTACACCTTCATTTGAGTCCAGCTGTGTTTGATTATACTGATTGGATTTGATTAGGAAAGCCACACACCTGCCTATATAAAACCTTACAGCTCACAGTGCATGTCAGAGCAAATGAGAATCATGAGGTCAAAGGAACGGCCTGAAGAGCTCAGAGACAGAATTGTGGCAAGGCACAGATCTGGCCATGGTTACAAAAAACTTTCTGCTGCACAGTGGCCTCCATAATCCTTAAATGGAAGACGTTTGGGATGACCACAACCCTTCCTAGAGCTGGTCGTCTGGCCAAACTGAGCTACCGGGGGAGAAGAGCCTTAGTGAGAGAGATAAAGAAGAACCCAAAGATCACTGTGGCTGAGCTCCAGAGATGCAGTCGGGAGATGGGAGAAAGTTGTAGAAAGTCAACCATCACTGCAGCCCTCTACCAGTCGGGGCTTTATGGCAAAGTGGCCCGACGGAAGCCTCTCCTCAGTGCAAGACACATGAAAGCCTGTATGGAGTTTGCTAAAAGAAAAAACACCTGAAGGACTCCAAGATGGTGAGAAATAGATTCTCTGGTCTGATGAGACCAAGATAGAACTTTTTGGCCTTAATTCTAAGCAGTATTTGTGGAGAAAACCAGGCACTGTTCATCACCTGTCCAATACAGTCCCAACAGTGAAGCATGGTGGTGGCAGCATCATGCTGTGGGGGTGTTTTTCAGCTGCAGGGACAGGAAGACTGGTTGCAATCGAGGGAAAGATGAATGCAGCCAAGTACAGGGATATCCTGGACGAAAACCTTCTCCAGAGTGCTTAGGACCTCAGACTGGGCCGAAGGTTTACCTTCCAACAAGACAATGACCCTAAGCACACAGCTAAAATAACGAAGGAGTGGCTTCACAACAACTCAGTGACTGTTCTTGAATGGCCCAGCCAGAGCCCTGACTTAAACCCAATTGAGCATCTCAATTGAGAGACCTAAAAATGGCTGTCCACCAACGTTTACCATCCAACCTGACAGAACTGGAGAGGATCTGCAAGGAGGAATGGCAGAGGATCCCCAAATCCAGGTGTGAAAAACTTGTTGCATCTTTCCCAAAATGACTCATGGCTGTATTAGATCAAAAGGTGCTTCTACTAAATACTGAACAAAGGGTCTGAATACTTAGGACCATGTGATATTTCAGTTTTTCTTTTTTAATAAATCTGCAAAAATGTCAACAATTCTGTGTTTTTCTGTCAATATGGGGTGCTGTGTGTACATTAATGAGGAAAAAAAATGAACTTAAATGATTTTAGCAAATGGCTGCAATATAACAAAGAGTGAAAAATAGGGGGGAGGGGTCTGAATACTTTCCGTACCAACTGTATATAAGCTCATCAAGCCTACATTTATTTGATCAAAAATACAGAAAAGAATAATATTGTAAAATATTATTACAATTTAAAATAAAGGTGGCCTTGTTTAAGGTATAAGGTCCTTTCCTTGTTTATATCATTGCTATGGCCTGCTTGAGGCTCAGATCTGGCAAACAGGATCGGTCAGAACCAAGTACCATCATTCCACTCCACATGTGGCCCAGATCATCATACCACACATTTTGTTTACTTTTGTGCATTAAAGTTTTGTGATAAATTTTATTACAATTCACAAACATTTCAAAGACATTTTTGTTCACTTTTGTAGACTAAAATTTTATAATACGTTTTTATTAACTTTTATACAATAAAACTTCTTCGTTCTGTGTTGGGTTGACACTTTTTATCCAGTGTAAAATCTGGGCCTTAAGCCCTTGAGAACCACTGGTTAAACTTTAATGCATCAATCCTAGTAAGTTAATTTGGTCACACTTTAGTATAGGGTCCAATTCTTACTATTAGCTAACTGATAACTATGACTTTGCCTCAATAAACTCCAAATTACTGCTTATTAATAGTTAGTAAGGTAGTTGTTGAGTTTAGGTATTGGGTATGATTAAGGGATGTAGAATATGGTCATGCTTTATAAGCTCTAATCAACAGCCAATATACTAGTAATATGCTGCTAATAAGAAACTAGTTAATAGTGAGAATTGGACCCTAAACTAAAGTGTTACTGTTAGTTTTATTTAAATGCGTACCTTAAGAAGCAGTACATGCTGACCTGAACTTATATGATGAAATCAGTAGCTCCAGTTCATTGGTAAGTTCTGTCCTGGTCAAAATCCACAGTTTGGATTTTCAGCATGTAATTCTGCTTTTCCTCAAAGTCCAGTTCTGTACTCAAATATAAATGTCCTGTAGATTGAGAAAGCAGACGTGGTGCAGCTGGACAATGTGATTATTGTGCTGGGTAATTGAAATAATCTTTTAAAATGAGTATAATGGACCATTTAAGAGCATTTAAGTTGGGATGATTCATATGATCTCACCTCCGACCGGATCAATGGTGAAACCTGAGTCTCCTCCTGAGATGGCCAGTCGGAGCGAATTAAAGGGCCAGTCTGGATCAGCTACATTCACCACTCCTACGACGGTCCCACACGGGCGTCTTCAGGGACGGGCAGCTGAAACGAACCCACAATCTGAGGCTCAAACACATTTACCAGAGTGACGGTAATCTGAATTTCAGATGGAGAGAAAAAGGGACTGGAATCACTTTTGACAGCAGTTCATTCATATTTGAAATGCATTTTAGTTCATATAAGGCAGTAATTCTCAAAGTGTGGTCCGCCATCGCCTCCTAGTGGTCCGCGAAAAGATGACCTAAACTAGGCAAGCTCGGGGGGGTTGACATCAGCAGGGTTCCAGCCTGCGACCTTTTTTTGAGGATGTGCGAGTTGAAATTTTTTGTGGTCGCATTTGTGCGAGTGCATGATCATGTTATTCGCGCGTGTGTAACAGAACGAGATATCAGCAGCGGCTGCCGTCCGTAACTGTTTTGTTTTCAAAATGAACAATTTATATAATGAATCCATTTTCCAAACCGAGTTTTTGTCTTATCCTGAATCACTACGGTGCGTCTATAATAAGTGTTTATATTCGGACTATTTCAGACCAGGTTCGGCTCGGCTGCGGAGTATCACAGTACCTGCGTGACTCGTAATAGACAAACAGTGAGAAGTAGTTCCGGCTACAATGTTCTTCCGCAAGACACATGCAGTTCTATTTATTAACCGCTATGAGAGCTAACGTACACGCTCATTGCACAATGATGATGAAACGCGCCAGTTAGGAATTCAGGAAATTTAGGAATTAAGCCATATAAAAATGAAAAGGTTAAAAGCTGAATAATAATCATAAAGGGGAGTCAAGGATGCTGGTGGAAAGGACGAGCCAGCATACAGACACAACTAATGATGAGCGCACAGGTAGAAAGTTACTTCAACAGCAATGGGTTAGACTAGGGCTCCTCAATAGGCCGCGAGAGAATGTTTGGCCCGCGGTAATGTCAAATAGTGTTGTCAAGGTAATGTATATAAGCACGTCTCTGTCGCGAAAATTCAAACGCAGCATCATCGCTTTCGTTGCGTAACCGCTCGTGCGTTGAAAATGGTCACGCGCAGTTAATCTGTCACGCGCAGTTAGTCTGTCAGCGACTCAAAAACTGACTAGGGAAAATAGACTAAAATGTGAATGGACTGGAAATGTTTGGTTTATTTTGTCTGACCAACCACAACAAAGAAAGAAAGTAAACTGTATGTGAGAAAGTATAGTGTTTGCTTTTATATTATTAGTTACAGAAAGGCAAACTAACGGCTAATATTTTCTCATTTACCTTCAGCATTCAGCAAATACACATCTATATTATTAAAACAAATCTCTGAATATCTAATTAACAGTTAATTTCACAGACCTTGCAGATTTATTCAAATACAAAAGTGAGATTTTCTGAAGTGTTTGTAACCCTCATGAACGCGCGTATTCTGTGTGTGACAGTCGATCCGTGTGAAGTGAATTCAGACTTCAGTTCAGCTTCACGCGAAACGCGATCTATATATATATATATATAATTCGATTAATTCATACTTTTCATATTTCTAATTTATTAAATATGAATTAAAATAAATGTAAATTATACATATATACCAGATTTATATCAGCCATCAGCCACTGTGATTTAATATATTTAAGATTAAGACGATTATTCATCAAGCATGCATTGATTAAAATTGTTGTAGCAAAAAAGGTGCGACCAACTGAGAAAATTGGTAGCACCAGTGCAACCAGTGGAAAAGTTAGTCTGGAGCCCTGATCAGTGTGTTTTAATAATGAAAAATGGATCATATCATTGCATTTGTGTTTGAATAATATAGTTTTTGACTTGAAACAGTTGCATATTAAACTTAAATTTAGTTTATCCTTCCTATTTTGTTGTTTTTGGGGGGCGTGTTAGAGTGGGATTCTGTTAGGTGGTCCTCAGAACAAAATTGGAAGATAAAGTGGTCCTTGGGCTGAAAAAGTTTGAGAAACACTGCTCTAGAGCTTCATATGAGAACAGTCTCAAACTGAGCACTGCTCATCCCAGAGTGTCTCCATAGGGTTCAGTTCAACATTTCAAACGTGCCGTCAGGACCAAAAGGAGAATTTTTCGCCTCATATTCTCATTTTATACCTGAGTGTGTTCCGTGTGGCTACACATCAGTTATGATGTCACGGCCTACAGAATGCGATTTAAAAACAAACACCATCAGAGATTTGAAAGTAGTTCTGTAAATAGTAACAGACTGACTTCTCTTAAATGAATTAAAATCAATGCAGTGATTTAAAACTTGTTTTTAGTGTCCATTTAATTTCTTCCGGTCATCCCAAAATGCAAAATTTAAAATCAATTTGAGTTTTCTTAATTTGACCTAAACAAAATGTGCCTTTTAATTAAAAAGGCTAAAATATTGTATTTTTTCTTTTTTAAATGAACAATATTTTTAATGACATTTGTGATCTTTTATGGTTTTCATGTAAATATTCATAATATTTTAAAACAAAATGACTTCAAACTCTACTAATGCCAACATTTATTAATTCTAATTTCACTTTAAAGCAAATTTGACTTCTGTAAACAGTCACAGACTTGCTTTTGATTTTTTTCTTTTGTCAATATATTTATTTTTTAATCACCACATGATGACTCTTGCATAGGAGACTTATTTCCCAAAATTATTTCAAATATATTTTTCCAAGTGCAAAATCTGATGAATTTAAAATGAATTTGAGCCGTTAAAACAAGAGGTTTTTTTTTCATTTGACCTGTATATAAGGTCATAACTTACAGGTGAATTCATTTATTATTCAATAATGTCAATTATTTTGTTTGTTTGTCAGAGAAGCTATTTCCAGAGTTAAATTTATTTGGTGTCATATTTGTACATCTTAGATGCATACTGATTTAGTTCATTTCATATATATATACATATATAGAGAGAGAGAGAGAGATGGTGACTTCATATCAGAAGTTATTAAATACAGCTCGATCAGTGTCATAATCCAGACAGTTGTTGATCTAGAAAGAGAAACACTGATATCTGTGTTGGTGCAGGTCACAGTTCCAAGATTCCCGCCAGCTTGTGTGGTCTCTGGGACTGTCAGTCTGTGAGAGTTGATCATACACATTTTCTCATTTACAGAAAGTTGCTTTCATAGTGTTAAAATACTAAAATGAATCTATGAGGCTATACACAATGACAGAAGGGAAGCGGGAAGGATGATGTTCATTGAAGTCCAGGCCGTGAACCGTGACTTTGGTGGGTCCACTTTGCCCTTCAGAAACACTAAAAGCTTGGACCAAGAAGAAAGTCCAGATCCAGATTATATGCTGTTCAGATGATACTGCCATCTAACATCAAACCAAAAAGAAGAATGAAGTTTGGCTAAACATAAAATGTGTTCTTAGCAAGTCATTTTAAGATATGTTTGACATTTCAATCACAAGAGGGAGACAAATCTTATCCTTACCTCTTCCTGTTGTGGACATCGCCAACATGTAGAACACTGTGGAAATCTTTAGATTGGCTTGAACAGATGCCAAAGACGCCTTGTTGTGATTAAAAAATGTTTTTTCGTTTAAATTACAATAAATTGTGATGACTCACACAACTACAGAAAATCACATGACCAGAAACAAATACTGTTTCTGTTGTAATCAGTTTGTGCAATAGATTTAATGAAATTTAATTAAATAAATACTAAATGAGATCCATTTAATTGCTTCAAGATGTTTAACCTGTTAACTCTCACTCCCTTTTTGAGCATAGATGTGAAAATTAATTGATGTAATTCATGAATGCTTTGGAATACAGACCTTAGTTTTGGGGGCGGATTTCGACAGCTGTATTTTTGCCGTCAGATTCCAAAATGAGGTTCTAATATTCATCAAACTGGCTGTGATTCACACTTGCTGATGGCCTAGTGGACAGTGCGCTGACATCTGGTGCTGTTGCGCACCAAAACATTACGTTGGAGTCCCATCTGCCTGCTATTTTCGATTTTGCTTCCTGTCGACATATTTCATATCGTAATAAATGGCAAAAAGGCAAAATATGAAGATTTAAACTATTGCTGGTAAAACTCCATCCACACAGGATAGCATCAGTATCTTTAAAGTCACTGCATTAACAACTCTCTTCATATGGGGTGGGGGAAGGGGGAAGCGGGAACGACAGCTATATTTTTGCCGTCGGATTCCGTTCCCCCCCACCTTTTATACAAAATAAGGTTCTATTATTTATCAAACTGGCTGTGATTCACACTTGCTGATGGCCTAGTGGACAATGTGCTTGCAAAGGACCAGGACGACTGGCCCATATTGAGGGGAGGATGGATGGGGCCGTGTATCTTGGCCAACAACCTCCTTCCCTCAGTAAGAGCATTGAAGATGGGTCGTTGCTGGGTCTTCCAGCATGACAATGGCCCGAAACACACCCAGGGCAACTAAGGAGCGGCTCCGTAAGAAGCGTCTCGAGGTCCTGGAGTGGCCTAGCCAAACTCCAGACCTGAACCCAATAGAAAATCTTTGGAGGGAGCTGAAAGTCCGTATTGCCCAGCGACAGCCCCACAACCTGAAGGATCTGGAGAAGGTCTGTATGGAGAAGTGGGCCAAAATCCCTGCGGCAGTGTGTGCAAACCTGGTCAAGAATTACAGGAAATGTATGATCTCTGTAATTGCAAACAAAGGTTTCTGTACCAAATATTAAGTTGTGCTTTTCTGATGTATGAAATACTTCGGTCAGGCAATAAAATGCTAATTAATTTCTTAAAAATCATACATTGTGATTTTCTAGATTTTTGTTTTAGATTCCGTCACTCACAGTTGAAGAGTACCTACGATAAAAATGACAGACTTCTACATGCTTTGTAAGAGGGCAAACCTGCAAAATCAGCAGTGTATCAAATACTTGTTCTCCTCACTGTATATTTTTGCCGTCGGAATCCGTTCACAAGCTCACAGGTCACAAGCTGATGTGCTAAATAAATGTGAGCACTGTGCATTTGTACTAGAAGATGCTAATTTTGCATTAATTTATAAAGTACAAACAAAAATGTGTCACATTTAGATGCATAAAATAACTAATTTTATATTCTGGCTGTTGACTTCCACCACTTTCTTGCAAATGACAATGTGACAATACAGAAAGTTAATCATTTAGTGTTTACTTTAGTAGTTTCAGAAACAGACAAACTCAGAATTGTTGAAAAGTTCATTGATTATACATAAAATCCAATGATAATCTTTGAACTACAGTATGTATGTCTCATCTATGAAGATGAAACAAAGGAGAACAAGCTATTTTGAGAACCAGAACAAGTTGAAATGTAGCTATAGGCTGCAGGTGAGGAATATATATATATATTTTTAAAGAGATATTGATCTAATTCATTATTTCAGTTACAATTAAGTATGAATTAACTGTATTCAGTTGTGTTGCAGGCAAAGTCCAGTACATTATAGACTCATTTTCATGTTGAAATAATGAAGATGTCTGTGCCGCCCCAGACCAATTGACTGGTGTTGGCAGAGTTTGAAGTCAAATAAAGAAATAAATCTTGAAGACATACCTGAATTGCTGATCTGACATATGCATACCATAGTAATCTCATACATTATAGTTTAATGCTTCAGGAAGATAAGCTATCCTTAAACATAATGGGTGGAATCACAGGTTTAGGCAATAGTTCACACGTTTTCCTAAATGTAAATTGGATTGCCTCAGTTCAGCTCTGCATCACAAAGGGCTCCACGTCATTGTCCGGTCATGTTTTTGAGTGTGAGCCTAATCATCCAAACACCTCTAATCCAACCTAATGTGTGGGAGATAAATAAAGAATGAAGACACGAATGGGAACATTTTGTTCTAATTACAATAAGCACATTGATAGTGACCCCCTGTGGCTTTGTGGGGATTTCATTGAAGTAGTTAAGAAAATAATCGTTCCTCAGAACGAAGCTGTATAAAAAAAACAATTAAATAAAAATGAAGTTGCAGCGTTTTCTCCGACCGCCAGAGAGCGCTGCTCACACTCTCACTGACTCTTCATGGAACATCCTCAGGGAACATTTGATGTTGATAACAGGGTGAGTGAATTTGAAATATGCGAATACATCTTTAACACACTTAAAAATCCTACAAATAAAGCAGGATTTACAAATGAGCAACTTTGGGTGAAGAAAGCCTAATGTGCTTGTAGATTAAAGGTGTTGGTTTTGGTTTTCTACTGATTAAACATTGCTGCTTAACGGTTTAGATTCAGTTTTTTAGCTTAAATTTGACTATTATATTAAAATGAACAACAAGGCATCAAGTAACAACAACTTGTTTTGTGAACCCATCAATAACACTTTAACGTCGGCCATTTTAATACTTGCGACGTCATCAATCAATCAATTTTCGTACGCAAGTAATAAAAATACTATTCAAAAAATAATACATAACTATATAAAGTCTTATTTTATATATATGTATATATATATATATATATATATATATATAAATCTTAAGTGGTTATTTAAGAATTATCGTCTTGAGTTGGATATATTCTGTGGTATTTTAACATCAAAATTTGATAGAGGGTGGAAACGAGCGCTCAGATTTCAGGCGAGCTCTGATTGGCTGCAGCTGAGACAATGTGATTCGATTGCGCCGCAATGCTGCGCTGTGATTGGCTGAGACGCGCACGCTGGAATGACATAGAAGCACATAGGCGCTTGTCTGCTGTGAGGGGCTCATGATCTGAAGATTGAGTCACAAGAGCCACATCTGCACTGCCTGGATCCTGCTGATTTTTCTTCACCACAAATGTAAGTGCAAGACTTGATTTAGAATCATGCATGATTTTTGTCTGATAAAAGTTATTTCCTCATTATTATTCAAGTGCAAAATTATAAATATTGCTTTTTTTTCTTAATTATTCAAGTTTTAAATATTGCTTTTGCAAAGCATGATGTTTCATAAAACATTTCTCTATTTCAGGAGGTTTTAAAGTCACTGGATTTTTCATTGTCATCATTCCAGAATCATGGTGAGCATGCCTCCGAATCATCTCTCCTCTCTGGTTCTTCTTTGTCTTGTTAAATGCAATGGATTGTTTACTTTGTACATCTACCCTGATTGGTCATCACTTTACATTATGTGCGGCAAAGGATTAGTTACTGTGAAGAAATGTCCGTTGCTGAAAGTTTAGCATATGGGATGACATCTGCACCTCATGCCAATCTGTTCATTGAAATAACGCTCGAGCCCGTGCCATTATTGCTGCACTTCCACACTCTTTGTTTCTGAGCCGTTTTGTCAGTTTAGATACAGATTTCAGCAAATATGTTATAAAAATAGTTATGCATCCATCAGAAAAGCCAGAAAAGTTTCCCAACATTAAAAGGAATTTGGGTGCATGCTACTACATTGTTTTCAAGTTAGGAACTGGGACTTGTGAGTCGTCTATAGAGAATCTTTGGAGACTGTTAATCTTATGTGCTCGTGTTTCCATTTCCCATATCTAATTTTTACTGTCAATGCATGAATGTTGTAGCTTCGCTCTTAAAAGCTGGTAGTTCATACTGAAATCGTAATTTACTCTTATTTATGATTTGTGTGTATGTTTGTGTACATGTATCTGACAGCGTGGATGGAAGGTGTGGTGATTACTCTATTGAGAATATGTATTCCAGGTGTGGCTGGTAACAGGTTTATTCTAACCGATCGGTAGTAGTCATCCATTCTTTTTGATAGCTGGGTGTGAGTGTGTCCACACGATGTGCATTCATCGGTTGTTCGGTTGCCCTCTACCTAGAATAGAGTGGTTTTTCAGCTCCTCCAGATAAATAGAGCCATGCTCTCTCTAAAAGTTGCAGGTCCACGCCTGTTAAAGGAGCACAATTAGTCAATCAGAGGAAAATCGAACCAAAAAAACCACCAATTTATTGGTGTTTATCTTCTAAGTATCTACTTAAGCTGAATTAAAATAGATGTTTATGCATTTCAAATAGTTTTGCACCAAGTAGTCTTACTGTTTCCTTCTGTCTCTTTGCAGTTGTGTCTACAAGACTCGGGCGACTGTTTGCGGGAACAGATGCGTTACATGATGCGATCCCTGCAGGATCTGAAGCATTTGCGGCGGAGCTGCGCAGCTCCCGCTATTGGACCTCCGGTGAGGTTGCGTGCTTGCAAGCAGCTGATAGCCCAACGGGAACGGCGAGCACGGTTGAGGATCAGCGACGCCAGTGAGGCGAGCAGCTACGACTCTGCCTGCTGTCTGTCGAGCTCTCTGGAGGAGGAGGACTCTGCGGGCGGCCCGTCGGCTGTTAGCTCGCCGAGCAGCGAGCGCAGTCTGGAGTTTGATTCGGGTTACTCTGAGGCCTCCTGGCAGGATGAAGGAGTGGTGTTACGGCGTACCAAAAACATCCGTGTGTCTTCGTCTGCGTGTCTTCGCACCAACCAGACGGCCAACGCCAGAGTGCGTCCTAAGTCCACTTCCGACGCTTGCCTGGAAAGCTGGACGTCGTTCGAGACCCCGAGTGACCCAGAGGACTGGACTACGTCACTACTCACCCGCGGGCGTAACCGGCAGCCGCTAGTGCTTGGAGACAACAGCTTCGCTGATCTCATTCAGAACTGGATGGACTTACCAGAATGTCCGGAACAGATGGAACAAAAGCACAGTTCCGGACGCAGTTTCGCTAAAGACTTCTTGGTAAATGTCAAACGGAGGATAGCCGGGATTTCGCGGAGTGCTGACGGGCGAAGAAAGTCGTCAGATGGTACAAAACTGAGCAAATCAATTATGGCTCCCAAGAGACTTTCTTGCCAAGTTGACGTACAGCACAAAACGCCATTCTTCTATAAATCCCACACAGGTCTGAACGAACTGGACACCGATTTCTTCCAGTTTACGGCTCTCACGAAATCTGGAAGCAGAATGCCCATTGTCTGTAATGACATTATTGGGTACATATGACTAAAGTTGGGTCACTAAAAACTTTCAGACTGAATGGACAATATCTCCAGGAGCGAATAATTATTTTTTTTTTATAAAAGGCTTTGTCCGTAATTCTATGTAAAATGCACAAAAATAAAAAAAATTACAGTCATATTGGTCATCGCATTGCTCTTGGTGGTGATGATCTCATGAGAATGAAATGAAATTCATGTAGCTATTGTTTTGTTTCAAACACTTTAAGGGATAATGTTCGCTCAGCCTGTCATTATCGCAAAATAAGCCCAGACAGGGTCCAGACATGAAGACAAAGGGTCCTATTTTACCATGAAGGGGTATTTTGTGATAGTGACCTGATGAACTCTAGATATAGGCTTATGCCTATACTGTACACGACCATTCAAAAGTTTGGAGTCAGAAAGTTTTTTATTAAGAAATTAATACTTGTATTCAGCAAGGACACATTACATTGATTGATCAAAAGGGAAAGTAAAGACACTTAAAAAGTTACAAAAGATTTCAATTAAATGCTGTTCTTTTAAAGGATTAGTTCACTTCAGAATGAAGATTTCCTGATAATTTACTCACCCTCATGTCATCCAAGATGTTCATGTCTGTCTTTCTTCAGTTGAAAAGAAATTAAGGTTTTTGAGGAAAACATTCCAGGATTTTTCTCCATATAGTGGGCTTCAATGGCTACCAGTGGATTGAAGGTCCAAATTGCAGCTTCAAAGGGCTCTACATGATCCCAGATGAGGAATAAGGGTCTTGTCTTGCGTAACGATCTTTCATTTTCTTAAAAAAAATAAGTATATATATATATATATATATATATATACTCTGAAAAAAGGGTTTTTGAGGAAAACATTCCAGGATTTTATATATATATATATACTTTTTAACCACAAATGCTCTTCGTGCTTTACGTAATCATGTCGGAAAGGTCACCGTGGTAGGGCGAAAAACTCATCTCATTTTCTCCTCCAACTTCAAAATCATCCGACATCATTGTTTTACCTTTTTTGTAAAGGCCGTTTGACTTAGTCTTTGCATCTTTGCTTTGTAAACACTTGCTTCCGCCTACGTCATCCACATCTCAGAGCATTTGGGGTTAAAAAGTATGTGATTTATTTATTTATTGTTTTTAGAAAATTACTGATTATTTCGCTATATAAGACCCTGGTTCCTCATCTGGGATCGTGTAGAGCCCTTTGAAGCAGTATTTAAACTGCAACTTGGACCTTCAACCCATTGGTAGCCGTTGAAATCCACTATATGGAGAAAAATCCTGAAACATTTTCCTCAAAAGCAGTCTAATCCTTTTAAATGTTCTATTCATTAAATAATCTTGAAAAAATGTATCAAGGTTACCACAAAAATATTAACTATTTACATAATTTATAATAATAAGATGAAGAATTGATTTTTAAGCAGCAAATAAGCATTTTAGAATGACTCTTGAAGGTTCATGTGACAGAAAACTAGAGTAATGATGCTGAAAATTAAGCTTTGCATCACAGGAATTATATTTAAATATATTAATAAATATATAAATAAAAATATATTAAAATAGAAAATAATTTTAAACAGTAATATTTCACTATATATATATATATATATATATATATAGTGCAAAAACAATATTATATCACAAAACACGTTTTTGAATGTGCAGTGTCTCTACTGGTTCAGGTATATTCTTTAACCAGTTTTTGTTATTATGAACATCTGAAATTATTTTTAGCAGCTTACAGCAGTGGACAGGAACGCGGTGTTCCCTTGACTACAAGTTCTTGCTTTTTGCCGTCTCTGGAGTGGAAAAAAGCAGAGAGCTCTTTAGTAATGGCAGAAAGGCTGTATCAACACAAATATCTCAGGTGGCCCCAGCAGCATGTGTTAAATGAGGTAACCCTGCTCGTGTCCCTTTACGACCGAATAGGGAAAAATCTGCAGCAGCTGGTTAGAAGGTGAAGACGTTGACTTTAGCTTCATTAAGCTTTAGAGTGCCTCAGTTGTCAGACTAATGCATCCTGCAACACCGCAACTTGTGCCAGCTCATATGGATATGTCTGCTTATTAGACTTATTAATCATTTTTGGTTTGTTTGAAAGACTTGCAGTCACAGATGGTGACCGCAGAGTCATAAAAGAAAATAAAACTCCTATACTGAAGGCTGTTCTCACCGTATGATGTCAGAGTTATTATTTGCGAGATAATACCAGGAATTAATGACAAATGCGTAACAACAGCCTGCTATATTTGTGCTTCAAGTGGTAGTTAAGATCACAACTGACCTCGGACCAGCCAAATAGATACACTGTAAGAGGAGAAAGAGAAATACTCAGTCCAGTGCGTTGTTTATTTTGGCCTTTGTGTAGAAAAAGTGAATTATTGTGAGAGTAGAATCAGGCCATATCCCTAAACAGTCTTAAGTTGCTGTGCTTATATAAAAAAAAAAAACTTATTTAAGGGCTTTTCGTTTTCCATTGAGGTTACATGGAACAGATGGACCGAGTTGCTGGTGTGCAAGTGGAAACAGGGAATTGCACTTAGAGCTTAGAGGAATACATAACGGCCAACAAATGCTTTGCCAGAGGTTTTAAGAATATCCAGGAGCCTCGTGCCTCACTCCTTGGAGAGAATTTTGGCAATGTGACTTCAAAATACATCCAAAATGATTCAAATAACTTAAGGAGAAGAACATAAGATTCATAAAGCCAGACCAACTTGAATATTTCAGTTTTCTACATGGAAAAAGTATATATATATATATATATATATATATATATATATATATATATATATATATATATATATATATACACATATATATATATATATATATATATATATATATTTATAAGAAAGGTTTCCAAAAACCAGCAATTCATAATTTATTGCATGTAAGCATTAAGAGGACTATAGCAAGATTATTGTCAATTATCTTTTATCTTATTCTTCTTTGAGGGTGCAAATAAATCTTGCATAGCTAGTTAGTTAAATTGGTAAAACAACTGACATGTTTATAGCTAACTACCTAGTTCAGTGGCACATGCATTTGAATATATCTCTATTTTCCCCTTGAGTACTGAGGTTTGTTACTACCAGAGTAAAGTTTAGTATGAACAACTGTACTGCACACTTGCAATGCTTTCGTCAAGCATTTGTGTTCTTGCCTGCTTGTTTCTAGCCTAGGTCCGACAGAGTCTTATGTTGTCACCACATTTATTTAGTTGTAATGACTGAAATGTGAAATGTTGGCACTGTAAGATTCCTCACATATATGGAAGCTCTATCCATTGGTGGTGTTCGCCTCTCGTGTTTGAAAGCTCTGGTGCAAAAGCAAGCGTTGAATGTGTGCCAGCTTTTATTGTGTAAGTGTGTGTGGAGTGTGTTAATTGAAGTAAACGTGTATGTGTGTGAAGGGGCCAGATGTCAGTGACTTCAGAGATCCAACCAGTCAATTCAGACCAGATGTACAGAGGCAGAATCATCACCGCTGTCTGTGTCGGCAAATACTGTTGAGTTTCTTCTCAAATAGATCTTAAATTAACAAAAGCACATGTCTGCCACCATCACTGTGTGTTTGCCAGGATGACTGACTGTGTCCCTGTCACGCTTCCCATATCGCTTTGCATTCCATAGTCACATTTAAAACATATTTTGGTCAATTTTTGGACAAATAATCACCTTATGATCCATTTTAGAATGAAATTCATTTGGGATGCTTCTAAAAATCGGCTAATTTTTCATTGTGTAAATATCCGTTGAATTCTCAATGCTGGTTGAGAGCGGTTAAACACATTGTGAACATCTACAATGGAAATCTGGGCTGACTCTAGTGGCCATATACCCTACAATAGAGTCTGAAGTGAGATAGTGGACAAGATGTGCCACATTTCTGGCAACAGCATCTGATGACACAGTGATGTCACTTTTAGACTGATGTCCAAGTGTTAACGCCTGCGTCAATGGGGCAGTTGACCTCCAATGGTAAATACACAACTTGTCTGTTTATTAGGTTTAAGAACTATTAAAGGGTTAGTTCACCCCAAAGTGAAAATTCTTTCATTATTTACTCACCCTCATGTCGTTCCAAACCCGTACGACTTTTGTTCGTCTTCGGAAAACACAAATAAAGATGCTTTGATGAATCTGAGAGATGTCTGTCCGTCCATAGAATGCCTTTGTAACTTGATTTTTAACGCTTCGAAATGTTCTCAAAGAGATCGGGAAACTAATCCATATGAATTGAGCGGTTTAGTCCCAATTTTCTGAAGAGACTCAATCGGATTTTATGATGAACAGGCTTTTATTCACATATAAACATTGATCAGAGAACATAAACAGATGAGCCGAACCTGAATGAGAACAAACTTTTTGAAGCGTCAAAGATAAAGTTGCAAAGGCAGTTGACGGACAGAATGCTGTCAGATTTCATCAAAAAGGTCTTCATTTGTGTTCCAAAGATGAATGAAAGTCTTACAGGTTTGGAACGACATGAGGGCGAGCAATTAATGGCAGAATTTTCTTTTGGGGTGAACTCTAACTCTTTAAGTAGATTAAGAGAAGTAAAAGGAAGTAAGGCGAAATCCCTGTTCTAGTGTAATGGGTGTTGATTTTTAATAGATTTCTGCACATGATGAAAATTGTGGGTGTTTATTCCACAATTCCTTTGAAAAGACAGTTGTGATGCATCCAGGAACTGTCAGCAAACCTTTTGGAACGCGGATACGTTTCCAAAAAAACGTGTCTGGCGAAGTAGGGTGAATTAAAAGCAAGGAGAGAAACATGTCTGGACTCGCCAACTAATGCTTGTATGCGCCAGCTGCTATTCATGAAAAGAAACTATCCTATTTTTTGTGCGTGTCTTTTCTGTTCATACACCTCCACTCGCCCCCCTCATTAAAAGCGGAGTTCACCTCCAGAATTAGGATCCTGGTCTATAATAGTCAGTCAACCAGCCGCTAATGGCCTGGCAATGTTAGGAAAATGTTAGTGGCACACATTAGTGCTTTGTGTGTGTGTGCAGATGTGAACATTACTGCTTCTACATGTTCTTCACTGGCTAATTAGACTTCAGTGAATTTGGGCTCACTCAAATTGTACATTTCTATATAAAAGCCTTTAAAACACACTCAAACACACACATATTAGCGAGAGGTGTGCTACATTTTAAAGGAGAATGCACTATATTAATTCACTGCAATTATGTTATTACATTGAGAGCAGAAATGCAGCTCACCGGTGAACTGAAATGTGCACAGGCAGACTGTCATAGACAATTTATATGCACATTAATCTTTATAAAATATCATAAATTGGGTAACATGATGCAGCTATTAATGATTTAAATGGTTGCATGCTAAATTGTTGAAACATGTAGCTGAAATGTTTCATTGTACTGTCGAAATTAGTATATAACTGAGCAGCAATGTGATGCAGACACCACCAATGAGGCATTGAAGAGCAGGATCTGTCACAAGGCATTCTGAGCGAGTTTAAGTCCGTTTATTTTGTATTATGCACTGCTGCGATTGTAGGAATTCAAGAAAAAAAGTCTTGTCAAAATACATTTATTTACACCTATTCATTTCACTTATTTGAACCACCAATGCGAAGTATGCATGCTCATATATTCACAAAAATACACATCACTATAAATATATTGGGTAAAATGGTCCATTTTTAATTAAATTACACATATTTTCATTAGATTCCGCTAATTTGTAAAATATTAAATAAAATTATCTTAAGTGTGTGTTGTGCACCCATTTTTTTACGCTTAGTCTTTGTTCTGGGAAGAGATAACCGCACCTGAGCTGACCTGTTGCTTTTCTTAAAAGGATATGGAAATGCTCTTTCTGTCTCTTGCTTGCGCTCACACACATGGCAAGTCATCAGCGGGTTTTCGAACCCAGGTGAATGTGATGAATGCCCATCTCTCTGCAGGTCCTCTGGGTAAACAGAGGGGATTCTGGGCAAACAAGAATCAGTCAGGGTTAAGACCAAAGCTGTCACTCAGAGGTCAATCCCTCCCCTCCAGAGAGAACTACCTTCAGCAGAGAAAAGAACATTTATTTGCTGCTGACAAGATTTGAACAAAGATCGAGGGCAAAATTGTCTTTTTGTGGACATTAAGCTAAATGTAATCACGTTTAACCGCAATAACAGTTACAATACAAATAAGTTCGATGTCAACATTACCCTTCATCTGTTTCATATCTCTATGTAGGACGATTTGAAGTCTCATCTGTAACCTAACGGCGAAGTTTATGGGAAAAAACGCAGGGCTCAAGGCGTATCCCACGAGGTTTTGTAGAGATTCTCATGGTCATGAGGAAGGCCAAACATGGACTTCAGGGTCACAGGCCATTTCCCTTTGCTGGCCAAACATGATCTTTCACAGGCCAATAATAAATTGTTAAACACAGAGACAGACTCTGCTATGAAGTTGTAATACTCAGAAAGCGTGGTTTATTTTTCTTACATTTGAGAATGTAAATCTGGGTCAGGGTTGGTCAGTAGGGTTAACTGTGTGAATGTTGCTTTGTTTTAATTCACAGTCTTTGTTTGTGTGTTGGTGTGCTGTTTCAGATCGGTCTATAAGCAAGAGCAGCGTTAAAGACTTAAGTGTCGTTCACACCAAGGATAAAAAATATAGTTATAATAATCTATAATTGTATGAGAATAGGGAAGTTCACGCCCAGCAATAATGAAACGACAGAAGAACATTATCATTGCCAAATCACTTTTTTTTTTCAAGCTGTGCGCGATTAGTGTTTCTACGGCAACCCGCTAGAATTATTTCTCCACCTCCGAAATGATTTTACGAACGCGTATTGATTCGTCACAGTTCAGCGCGTGTTTGAGACTCACAAAACCAACATTGTTTAAAGGAAGTTCAGAATTCGCATGTGCAACATTTTAAAGGTAGGATATGGGATTTATTTACACCGTGTACCCCCATCAGTTCTGTTACTCACTAAAAATTTGAATTAGTGTATCGTTTTGTCGTTTCGGCAACCTTTTATTGTGACTGTGGTAATAGCTTTTGAGACTGTGTTGTCGTCAAACTTGGCCAAAATGGCAGCTGACGGGCCACGTTTTCAATAAAGCGCGAGCTTTTTTGTATGTGTGCGCGCCTGCGTATTTGTGTGTAGAAAAGAAATGGTGCGTGCATAAGATGTCTGTGATGGTGGGACCATATTCTCTGCCGTAAACTCTCAGAAAAAAGGTACAAAAGCTGCCACTGGGGCAGAACCCTTTCAAATCTTTGTACCTAAAGAGTGCTTATTAGTACCTCAAAGTTACATAAGTGTACATATAAGAAACTTTGGTAACACTTTATTTTACAGTGTCAGTGTTACATATGTTACATGTATTTACTGTAGTATTAACTAGAAATTATGCATAACTACATGCAATTAACGCTAAACCAAACCTTCATCCTAACCCTAACCCTATAGTAAGTACATGTAGTTAATTGTCATTACTCAGTGCTTAAATGTGTAATTACATTGTAATACAGACACCTTAAAATAAAGTATTACAGAAACTTTTTTAAAGGGTGACCGCTTTTGCACCATATTTTTCTGAGAGTGTACCATACTTGACTATAAAATTATTCACAGATTCTTAGTACAGAAGTCAGTCACTAGACAGCCATGTGCAATTACTTACAACATTATAGTTGAATATCTTATCTGTGGTTTGCTGAGGCAGACAAAGTCTCTTATATTTCCTGTGGTGTCACAATAAAGACAGATGATCATCCACTGCCAAAAGTTAAGTGGAGAAAGGGGTCTTTCTACAGAAAGAGAATAACACAGGATAAGATATATGAGGAATTAGTAGAGAAGTCAGCTCATTTCTGTTGCTTCTCTTTTTTAGGGTTTGGTTTTTAAGTTATTAACCTGTCTGGTTGTCAGTTACTCTATATTTACTTTCACTTGCGCTTCTCTTCAACTTCATCAGAATGTGAACTCTGCTATTAGTGCAAGAGAGCAAATGTGTGGAAATATGTGTGAGAGTAGCAGAAACCTTCAGGCTATTCTCCATTTCAGATCCAGAATCCTTGGAATCACGTTCGCTGCATCAGTATCGGGCATGATCTGAATTTGCAGCGGTTTAGTGGACTTGTGGAAAAAAGGGGGAAGAAAAAAGACAACTTTGGCCTACACTGATGCACTTACACACCTAATTTAGGAAGAATGGAAAAAAACACGCTCACACCTGGACACAGTTCAGTTTCTGTTAGTTCTTTCATTGCGTTTCATTGCTGTTTATAAGTTTCATAAATGTTCCTAAAGTCATTCTCGATTTTGAAAAAGCCATAGAATTCAATGAAACTATTA
This sequence comes from Zacco platypus, assembly GCA_038088235.1. Lineage (NCBI taxonomy): Eukaryota > Metazoa > Chordata > Actinopteri > Cypriniformes > Xenocyprididae > Zacco > Zacco platypus. The sequence continues at coordinate 5,527,321 of CM076064.1, read as the reverse complement.
TAAATACACATTACTTGAATTGGGTAAAAACAAATTGTAAGTATATAGTTCCTGGGACTGGGAGCTTTTCTCTGATGCAAGAAAATCCACTAAATTTCTGTGAACTGAGCTGTGTCACATGTGCTTCAGGTCAGGGGTGAGATTGTGTTTGTTTGAACGTTTATGCCTCTTTACAGCCACAATAAGCAGAAGGTGCCACTGTGGACACATAGAGGGAATACTCCACATTCCTCCATGTCTTTGCTATAAAGATCCAACTGTATATGTGTGTGTGTTTGTCCTGAATTGCCGAACAAACGCTTTTAGCTTCCTGTTAGATTCTTTCACATTTTGTGTTTTCTCAAACAACAAAACATATCACATATTTTACTATGGCTTTAATGTAGGGCACAATTTGGCGGAAAAATCTAACTACGATTCATTTTTCTGCTAAAAATTGTGATTGAAATTTAAAATGCGATTTAAAAAAAAAAATCCAGGGTTTTTGTGCTTGTTTGAAGGGTGGCAAAATTTGGACATTTTATCGCAATATGGCTATAAAATAATACTAAAACTTGCAATTACAACTGTAAAATTACAATACTAATATTTATGGCTCTCTTTATTTCTTAATTTTCAAAGGTTATCCGAACTTTTATTTTGACCACAGGAAGCCCCTAATGCTTCTCTTTGGTTGATAAACGCCTTCATTACAAGTTTTGGGAGATGGTGCATGTTGCGTTCTCAAATTCACATTAAAGCAAGCCGAACTCAGAGCAGATGCAGAGATGGAGTTTGTGTTGACAGTATTTATTGTGAACACCAGTGGATGATAATGAGCTGCAGTGCCTCACTTCGCTCTGAAAGATGCAGAGCATATATTTATTTGATTATATAACAGCCTTTGTGATTTTATAATGTGATTTTATATGCTTTCAAAGCTCAATGTTGTAGCCAATAACAGACATATGTTGAGCGTGTGAACACAATGACCAATCAGAGGTGTTTACAAAATCCGCATCACATTTTTAAAATTTCAGTACCGACTCGGTACTTTTGACAACACTATCGTGAAGCCCTACTTCTATGCATATTTCAGTAAATCAACACCTCTAAAGGTTGCTGAATTGTGTGTTCTAAAGCTTGTGATGATGTATAACACAGATTATCAACATTATATAACAAAAAATGACATTCAAAGCCGTCTCTAGTAAATCTGTCATTTTTAAAAACATGACAGATGGAAAGGCCTGAAAAACTGTTAAGTGCCTAATAACATCCTTTCCCATTTCATCATTCATAGGAATCATCAGCATATGAAAGCCAGTCAGTCGGTCAGTGAACGAGTGGCACTTGACGCGTTAAGCTTTCCATTTGCGTAAAATGCTATTATCACATTCATTCATATTCATCCCGACCTGACGAATCAAGAGGTCTTATGAACGACCACGGCTGCCACAATGTGGGCCATGACCTCTACTGCCCCACAATGCTTTTCATTAGCAGAGAATCAGCCTGGCTGATGTCTGAAACACAGGAAATGGTTTGGAATGGAGGAGTGGATGTTCTTCTGGCCTTGCTACAGTTGGAATGGGACTCATAGTGATAAGGACACACACACACTCTCTCTTTATTTCTCTCTCTCTCTCTCTCTCTCTTACACACACATACAAAGCCAGTTCTGTTGAGCTCTGTGGCTGGCTGCAGGGGTGTAAAGTGCAGATGAACAGTGATCGGCCGCCGGTGGCGACCATGATGTCACCCTGTGTGGCCACATAAAGACTGGCTTTGGGAGACAGGAAGCTGAGGTCAGAGCCCGACCCTGATGCGGAGCGACGCTGTGGCGGACAGTAGAATAGACATGTCAAGTGGTGGCCCGCACTGATGCATAGAACAGACTGACTCAGTATGTTACAGCCTGAATGAGAGAGAGAAAGAATTGGGTGTATATTTGTGTCTTCTTGAACTTCCTGTGTGTCTTTGAATATTCCATTCAAATTCGAAGACCAATTTCATTGGTCTGTTGCTCTTATTAGTTCGTCATTAAATTCAAGCTCTAATGCACGGCATCTGGGACGCTTAGAATTTAATCTTTAGCAAATTTGATACTGTACCTTGTAATTTTGTAGCATTTAAAATGATTTTAGTTTATTATTTTTATTTTCAAGACATAATAGTATAGAATATTAGCCGTTTATCAGTTATCGGCTATCTAAACATCATTACTGAAGGAAATGAGAAAATATTTATGGTTTTATTGGTAATTTCTATAAAAATTGTGTTTACAGTAATGCACTGGATTGCACTTAATGTTACATTATGTTTTAACAAAAAGTTTTGAAAGTATTGAGTATATCGAAAGTATCAAAATATTGAAAGTATAGTCACAAGACTTTGCAATTTTACATCCAATATTTCCAACTATTGATATTTCATTAATATTTATATTATTTCAAAGTATGCACGAAAGTGTCTGTTTGCATTACAGTAAACCTTATTTTGCATGTTTTTACAAACAAGATGAAGGCGAGATGAGTTGAAATAATCCCTCTAGAGCATTCCTCAAAGTATCTCCTAAAAACATAAGTGCATTTATATTTCCCCCTTATTTATGCAAACAAGAGCTGCTTTTTCTGTGAATGCCGCCACCTCAGTGGCACAGATACTCAGAGTATTATATGACCAAACCAGACTGGACGGTTTGATTTTTGCCCTCAACATCATTGCGGCAATAGCATTCTCATTAAGACGAACACATGGCGATCATTGCTAAGCCTGAGCGATGATGTAATACTGTATTGATGCTCTCTTTGGGTTAAGCTCAATAGCTCTTGTATAAGAGCTGTCTGCTTGTCTGTATGGGCGGCAATGGCCGAAGAGGAAGTCAGCGGGCAGTCTCGTGGCCTAGAGAGAGAAGGAGAGAGAGATGGAGAAAAGAGAGGGAGAGAGGGTCTTGTGAAGGGTCACATGGCAGCCGCACTAACCGTATGACCTCGGTGTGGATAATGCTTTTTCACAACCAAAGCATTCACATTCCTTGCCTCTTGCTCCATTACATTTTTACATGTATAACATATATATATATATTACAATTTTCTATAAAATATACAGTAAATGATGCTATAATACATATACATTTTAGGTCTCATATTTTTGAGCTGAGAGGGTTAGAAGGATAGATAGACTGTTTCCCAACACCTGGACATCTACAACCTCAAACTCGCCTGTCAAACCTTTATATACACACACACGAGAAACTGACCTGACAACTGAGTTAAACATTAAACTGTGCACACAAGCACCACTGCCAAAAACGCATACATTCACATACTTCTAGGTGAAGCAGAGAAACACAAAGTGAGATTTAGCTCTTTTCACACTAAGCTTGTCTAAATATTCAGCTATCTAAGGCAGCACAAGTTCTGAAGCTGAAAGTGAAGAATGGAAGATCATAACTAGTGACTGATTTGGACAACTTTCTTAACTTCTTGCAAACAGTTGCGTCTTAGAAGGAGCAGCCTTCGTGTAGGGAGCACATCTATGATGCCGTCTAAGTAGTATGCTCAATAGGTTTCAAAACAGAACTAAAATCTTCTGTAAAACATTATAAACTTTATTGACTGTGAAAGTTACTAATGGCAATTTTTGGATAATAACAATATCATCAACGTTTATCTCATTTGTCTAATTGTAAAACATATTTTTCTTAGAAGTCTCTGATTCAGTTGTTTATTGTTTTCTTTTAAATTCTTTCAATCACTTTGACTAGAATTTCAAGTTCTGCAGCTCAACCAACGGATAAACAAAGCACAATAGGTTTGGTAAGAGAGAATTAACGAATTGAATGAACAGGTAAACTGTATACAATCATACCGTTTTCAATGAACTGCTCCCAAAAATATTGACTCTTTTATAATGTTGTTTATTTAATATCACACAAATAAATAGTGTAAAATTTCCATATAAAACTACCAATGCCCTTTCTGAAACAATGAAAGAATCCCTTGTTATTCAATCTCCCTCTTTCTTCATTACCCTTTTAGTATCTTAATGCAATAAGGAGAAACCAGTTGAAACTGATTATGAATGTGTGATTCTCATTTTTTTCAATCTCCTCAAGCAGTCATGTGGGGGATTGTCTTATTGAGTTCCTGAATTGCTATCTAGCATAGCATCACTTGATCACATTATTCAAAAGAGAGATATTAACTTATCTGTTTAAGAGTTAGTTCACCCAAAAATGAAAATTCTGTCATTAATTACTCACCCTCGTGTTTTTCCGAACCCGTAAGACTTACTTTCGTCTTCAAAACACAAATGGAGATCTTTTTGATGAAATCTGAGAGCTTTCTGTCCCTTCATAGACAGCTACGCAACTACTACTTTGACGCTTCAAAATGTTCATAAAGAGATTGTAAAACTAATCCATATGAATTGAGCGGTTTAGTCCACTTTGAAGAGACTTGATCGTTTTAAATGATGAACAGATTGAATTTAGGCTTTTATGCACATATAAACATTCATCAACTCACATCAGTTGCGATAAAATGCAGCTCATGTTTGCTCGACGTGCACGTTTGAGTTTCCGCACGAGGTTTGTTCTTGCGTGTCGAGCATGTTTGGTTGAGCTTTATGAACTTTATGAAAGTGACAAAGTGATAGTTGCGTAACTGTCAACGGAGGGACAGAAAGCTCTCAGATCACATTAAAAGATCTTCATTTGTATTCTGAAGATGAGTGAAAGACTTACAGGTTAGGAACTACACGAGGAGTAATTAATGAAAGAATTTTTGTTTTTGGGTGAACTATCCCTTTAATTTGTCCTACAGATACCACACAATGTCCTCTGCTTCTGCTTTAGCTTATCCATTTCCTTGAATCTGTTTGGGTGTATTCTTGAAGGATAGGCCTCATTTTAGTCCTAATATTAGCACATAAACCCGGTTATCTCAAACCAGTCTAAGGGCAATGTCACACCTGAGTAAGTAGAGTCGCATCATGACATGTGATTGTGTTTTAACGGTGTAACGGACTGAGTGTGTGAGATGAGATGAGTCAGCGAGTCAGTGACAGTGGCAGTGCCGCTACAGGGCACAAAGGATCGTGAGAATCGACGGTTGTAGAGATACCTGCAAAACCAGCTACACATGGAAAACACATCCAAAATTAGCATCCAGAAATTCCTTGTACTAACTATATAGGTGTGAAAAGAGTAATTACTTCTTTCTGAAAAAAAAAAATGTGAAAGCAGAACTTTGCTCATGCAAAACTCACTGGTGCAATAGTTAGTTAGCCTGAATTTCCCAATCATTTCCATGAAATTGCTAAGGTGTTTTGAGTAGGGGTTTGTGAGAGCAGTAGACTAAACGATACTGCTGCAGATATATATGTGTGTGTGCGTGTGTGTGTGTCTTGTACAAAGAAGGTTTTGCATCAAAAGACAGTCAAATTAGTTAAATTCCAATAAATTGACTGAAGTGACATTTTTGAGAACAAGGCATTTATTTTCAAAGTAATCTAATAACTTTTTCACCTCCATTGAAGTAAAATGACTGAACCTAAACATACGAGCCTGGTTTCTCATTTAAAAGAAAACATGCTAGACAGACTTAGAGGTTTTCGCAATGGAACTCTTCATGTGAAAAGCATGCGAATGTGAAAGAAACCAGAGACCAAGAAATATAATAGTTTTTTAAATGCGTTAGCAGGACGTGAGAGGGGGTCATGCCACTGGTGACCAGGCTGGCCTTCCCTTCTTTTCATTAGCCTCGTGGGTAGCCGTAGGGCAGACGACATCAATAGCGACTAACATCTGACAGCACAGACTGACCACTGTCTGCCTAATTACCCTGACCAGTGATCTGACCCTGCACTGCCCCTGCTGAGAGCCCATCAACCATTACTGTCCGCTGTATGACACCAAACACAAACACTGCCCTGAGCTTTCACTGTGCTCTTTACTCTAGTGATTTTTCATGTGTAGTGTCTAAGACATTTTTCATATCAAGTATTCTTTCAGGATTTGAAATCACGCTACATTCTCAAACATGTACTAATTATACAAAAACATAAATGGTGCAAATTAGACAAAATATTGTTTTATTATATCTGGCACAAACTTAAAATATGTTCCAGCTAGGATTTGGCAAAATAGTTCAGCGCAGTCAGTTCACCTCTGGCATGATTTCACATGTTGTGTTTGTGGATGTTGATTATTATCTTACCCAAGTACATAAATCAAAAACACTTTACACAACTTGCCAATCATGTGAAAAGAATATAATCATGATGAAAACAAAAACATTATTGAAGTAGTATGTTTACGCTTTATGGTAACTTTTTCTTTTCTTAGAATTCTCATTTAGGGCAACCAATGCATGACCTGAAGTGAACGTCTCAGCCAGACATCCACGATGAGTAACCGCTGATTAAAGCATTGTTGACTGAGAGATTCTTGGCTTGGATTTCATGAAATTTGATGATCTGCCCTGTTGATTAATGTGTTACTCACTACTGATCACAGAAACGAGAGTGATGCACACAATCCCTTAACTTAAGTATTAAACGTTGACATGTAACTCATCCTGCACCGTTTGTGCTTTAATGATGCCTCGAATCAAGTGGTTGGATTTGGAGATTGCTATCAGATAAGCAACTAGACTAACAATTTTAAGATAAAGCAAGTGCAAAAAATCTGACTGAGCCATATCTCGAGACCAGAATGGTTCATTGAGGTCTGCAGGTGGTAGTAGAGAGATGACTGAAATCTGTTTAATTGTCAAGCAAAGACTGACAGATCTCACGCGACTTATTATCAGCCCAAATTTATTTGCTGACACCTGTAGGCTGTTCAGTGCCATGGACAATTACAGGTGTTGATTGGATTTGGCTATACCTGTTCATACTTGTTCCCTAGTGTCTTAAACAAGATGGGAGTGTTTCTGAATACAATATATTCAGCACATTCAATATCAGATATGTTTAGCTAAAACATGCACATAAAATTTTCTGATCATTGTCAGTCCAGCATCTTTGCTCATTATACCTTGTTGCCGCAGATTCTCTCACAATATATTGATAAAGACTGAACTAAATTGTTTTTAACTCAAGGCTACATGTATTTATTTTAGCTGATTCTTTTATCCAAGCAACTAAACTGCATAGTTTACCCCAATATGAATAATCTGTCATCATTTATTCACCAATCAACTCACAATAGCATCACAGACATCCAATCTGGTGTGGTTCGTCTTTATGGAATATTTGATTAAATGCACTTGAGATTTGAGAGCTTGGGAAAATAAATCCATGGGAAATATTTTCGGTGAACGAAAAAGCTTTTTTGAGTAATAGCAATGAGTCATATGGACCACTTTTATAGTGCTTTTTTGTCCTTTTTGGACAAAAATGTCACTGAATGCTTTTGGTATATGAAAGAGCTGTGCTAACATTATGTTGAACGTCTCCTTTTGTGTTCAACAGAAGAACGTTTGGAAGAACCTGAGGGTGAGTAAATAATGACTCATTTTACTTTTCAGCACAGATCATTTATCATTAGGAGGCTATACTATTGACCTTTCGCAAACAGTTTGATTGACAGGCGATCTGACCAATCATAATCCTGAATCCACCATTTTGTCAGACAAAGCAGTCAGGGGAGTTAGTAGATTAACGTTGGTGAACTTGAACTTAAAAAATTGTGTGTTGAAACAACATTCCTTCTGATGTTCATTCATGTTTATTTGATGCTATAAATGAACTAGAATGAAGAGATGATCGGTTCACGAGGAGCTACAGCGATCTGTCACGACACATTAAAGAGACACTATACGCTATTTATTGATTAAACTTCTTTTATATTGTAAATATGAAACTGTTTCATACGTTGTCAGTGTCCTCTTTGTTCCACAAAGTATTTTTCACTCCGTGAGAACATGATGTGTGGCGTGAGAGCGCATGGCTTGTCGGACATAGCAACAGGGAGTGTGTCTTTGTGAGGGGTCATTTAAGAGGTTTTCTATGAGAATTGGGTTTTTACTACGCATTAAGAGTTTTTCTATGAGAATAAGTCTTTAGAACAGTGAGGTAAAGAGCGTTCAGCACAAAAACAGAGTCGTAAAGGATAAGTTCACCCAACAAGAAGAAAATTCTGTCATCAATTATGTATTATGTCGCTCCCTCATGTCGTTCCAAACCCGTAAGACCTTCATTCATCTTCGGAACACATTTTTTGATGAAATCCGAGAGCTTTCTGACCTCCAACAGACTGCAATGTTGTTACCACTTTCAAGGCCATATGGGTTTGGAGCGAGTGTGAGTAATTAATGACATAATTTTCATTTTTGGGTGAACAAACCCTTTAAGTGTCCCTCTTCAGTGTGATCATATAAATGCCAGATCGTTTGCTTTGTAATCCACTTCCTAACGCACGTTTTATTAAGCGTCTGGGCAGCCAGTGGTCCTGATTAAAAAGAAACAGAATCCTTTTAAAAGAAAAGGAGTGAGTCTTTAATGTGGCATGCTGAGAAGTCACACAAAGTCGTATTACCCGACCCAAGCCCCGGAGGCATCCGTCCACGTTACCGCGCTTTAAAAGTGCTGCATGAAGGATGTTGTGCACAAATAGCTGCTCTCTTCTCCCACTAAACACATTAGCATTTAAACTGCGGTCATGCGGATAACATTTTCCCCTCTTTTTCCATTCTTTTCCTTTCTTTTTATGTTCCTCTGTGAACAGAAGGGCTTTGATGACCAAAACTAAAACATTCTTTGTCAATTATGACATTAATGTATGTCACATTGTGCTTTATTTATTTCAGCATTACGTCAACACACAAATAATCGGCCCTGTCTGCTTTAAGTTTCCTTGAATGAATTCAATTTTGATTTTTTTTTTCCTGTTTATGGCAGTGTTTTCTGAACATCTGCTAGACTGTTGTCTGTAACGGGTTCTGGATTGGAGCCGTTTTTAGTGGTTCTGATGACAGATCTGAATAATAAAGACTTTTTGATGGTACAGGCCACAGGAAATGGGACTCATTTTTAACCTTTGACCCAGGACGTAGCACAGGGCCCCAGTCTGGTTTTGGTGTGTGTATGTGTGTGTTTGTGTTTCAAGGTGAAAATGGTCTGGATGGATGGTGTGTGTATATACGCATGACTATAACTTTGCTAGTGAACCGCATCCAAAAGGTAGGCAGCATAATTATGATTTTAGCAAGTATGATAATAATTATGTAGTCTTCAAAGATGCCTTCTTACTTATTTGCATTGCACATATCCGCCATTAAGAGAGTATTCCCAAAATGCATTGTGGGGAAAACATCACCCAAGATGACTAATAAATTCATAATAGTTCATTATGATGAATGCATAAATGAAACTATGTATTTTTTGTTTATTGGAGAGATTAGAAACAATGTTAATATCAACCTCTACTGGATTCATCTGATGCTCGGTGACAGGCAGAGAAACTGACTTTGAATAATGGCAGCTCCCTTTTGGGACACAGCAGATGTCAACTTTATTTTTGGCATTTAACTCTGTCTGCTGGGTCAGACTGAACCGAAAAGGACCAGCTGTTTTGAATCTTGGCTCCGTCTGACGGTCAGTGTAGGCTGTGCTGAAGAGATCGTAATTACAGGGTGGATGTATTTCAATAAGTTGAGTGGGAGCTGGTTCACAGCATTGTGTTGCACCTCAGATCTGAATAAGAGATTTATGATAGATTAGATATTTATGGCCTTAAAATATTTCATTATCATATCACAGACTTTTTTATGGGTTCAATTATTCTCTAGTAAGTATGTTCAAGATTTTTTTTTTAGTTTTCTGTCTGGCAAAAAGTTAGTTTTATGGTAGCTTTGTCATTTTCTCAGACCCCCAAATGCTTTAGAAAATTTGTAGAATATTTATGCATAATAAATATACATAAACATCACCTGGAAGGGCATTATTTTAAGGACTGTCATGTAAATTAAACACCATTTAAGCACTAACCTGTAACTTGTAATGCTGACAATACTGTTTCTAGTCTTTATGTCTCGTTCACCTTGATTAAGAGAAAAGCTGTAAACCTGAGCTGGCCAACTAACCTCAGTCATTCCCTGCTGGGTTAAGTGCAATCACCGCACCAATTTACCCCAAATCCCTTGTGTGTTCTGCCTCTACTGCTGTCCTCATATCCAGTTACATCTAAACTGTGCAGTTCTCACACCTGACCACACACCACCCGATCTGTGAATGCTTTACATATAGAGAGATTTCTTGCATTTGAAAGAAGTTTTTCATGCTCACCTCATTTATTTGATCAAATATACAGTAAAAACAGTAATATTGTGAAATATTATTACAATTAAAAAAACGTGTTTTTGTGGAAATCATTTTTTTCAGGATCCTTTGATAAATAGAAATCATTTGTAACATTATACATGTCCATTTCGATCAATTTAATGCATCCTTGCTGAAAAAAAACAACTTTTGAGTGATATTTCTGAATTCACTTGATGTATGTTTGACTTCATAAGAAGTTTGTTAAAAAGAGTAAGAAATAATGATGTTTATGTATTTTGGTCTGCATCAGGATTAGAGGAGTGTAAGCAGTATGATGGTCTCCTGCTCTGAATCTGTAGGAGATTATTTGCATGGTTCTGAAGTATACAGAGCTGCTTTCAACCATCTGGACCTCCAGCAAGAATGTCAGTGTCATATATAATGAGGGCGAACACACACACACACACACACACACACACACACATGCACCCCACAAGCCATTCACAGCAAAAACCACCAATTAGACTGTTGAAATAACAATCAATCTGACAGCTGAGAGGAAGAGATTGAAAAGCCACATATGAGATTCACGTCCCTTTAATCTTTACTTATGCACCCTTATGTTTATGTTCATTTTTTTGTGAAGTGAAAAGTGTTTTCAAATGGGAAGACAATAAACTAACTAAGAAAAATTGTATTATTTCAGTATTTTGTGTGTGTGCACTTGTCTTGATTAGAGTTTTAAATCGGACTGTGCTGTGGTGGTACTGATTTAATGGTTTAATTATTTTTATTTTGTTTTATTTCATTATTTTGATGTAGCACCTTTGGTTTTTCTGTCACTATTTTTTCACCTTTCTTTTTTAAAGTAGCTTAAAGTGATAATAGTTTTAATTTAATAAAATGTTGATTTTAATACTTGATTTAATAGTTTTGTTGTTATTGACTTATGCAAAGAATCCATCCAACAGTTTTTCTGTCTACCCATCCATCCATCCATCCATCCAACGGTTTATCCATCCATCCTTCCAATGGTTTGTCCATCCAACAGTTTTTCTGTCCATCCATTCAACGGTTTGTCCATCAATCCATCCATTTATCCAGCGGTTTGTCCGTCCGTCCATCCATCCGTCCAACGGTTTGTCCAACCATCCATCCATCCATCCAACAGTTTTTCTGTCCATCCATCCATCCATCCAACGGTTTGTCCAACCATCCATCCATCCATCCATCCAACGGTTTGTCCAACCATCCATCCATCCATCCAACGGTTTGTCCAACCATCCATCCATCCATCCATCCATCCATCCAACGGTTTGTCCAACCATCCATCCATCCATCCAACGGTTTGTCCAACCATCCATCCATCCATCCATCCATTCATCCAACGGTTTGTTTGTCCATCCATCCATCCAACGGTTTATCCATCCATCCATCCAACGGTTTATCCATCCAACGGTTTGTCCATCCATCCATCCAACAGTTTTTCTGTCCATCCATCCATCCATCCATCCAACGGTTTGTCCAACCATCCATCCATCCATCCATCCATCCAATGGTTTGTCCATCCATCCATTCATCCACCGGTTTGTTTGTCCATCCATCCATCCAACGGTTTATACATCCATCCATCCAACGGTTTGTCCATCCATCCATCCAACAGTTTTTCTGTCCATCCATCCAATGGTTTTGTCCATCCATCCATCCATCCATCCATCCATCCATCCATCCATCCAACCAACGGTTTGTTTGTCCATCGATCCATTCAACGGTTTATCCATCAATCCATCCAACAGTTTTTCTGTCCATCCATCCAACGGTTTCTCCATCCATCTATCCAACGGTTTTTCTGTCCATCCATCTAACGGTTTCTCCATCCATACATCCATTCAACATTTTTTTTATCTATGTTTTTTATTTCAACTGTTAGTTGTTTTGTTCGATTCTTATTCACAGTTTTTTACATTGTGAAAGTTTCCCACTACATCTTTGTTAATAAGGCAGATTCTGTGACTGTTAGATCCTCTTTTATGCACATTAGTCGCTAACTCAACTAGGAGCAGAGAACATTTGCAGCAGTGGTTTGTTTGAGAATACACTGTGAGCTGTTCACCCTCCTGCTTTAACACTTTGTCACAAGCCGTTCCAAGAGACTCTTTGAACTCTGTCAAAGCGCCTGTTTATTCTCTGGATCACTTGGTGTACAAATATAGGCAAAATCTGAGGAACAGAATGATATACTGCGGCCTGTGCTTCCAGCAGCCTGTTACAGAAACATCCCTGCTGTTGTTGCCAAAACTGCTGTGCGTCCCGGCGCTGTGCGGCTCTGCTGAGGAGATCCAGATTGAGTGCCCCGTAATTTTGCCTTGGATGTGCTGTGCGTGCATGACACTCAAATAGATCTTTCTTTTCTTGATTTCACGGGCGTTTCCAGTGACACAACCACACACATTTTCTGTGTTTGACCGAGATAGGTGCGGCCCTTGATTGACTGCACAACGGACCACAGTGGGTTTCAGTTTTAGTCATACTGCATCTTTTGCCACACCATAAACTCATTTATGTGTCTCAATAAATCATCATCAGTCAGATTGCAACAGTATTGACAATGTGTGCATTACAAAATGTGTTTTGAATAAGGCTATCAATATAATGTTGATTTAGTGATTATTATGTAATATAAATGGGGAGTAACGAAATACAAGTAACTTAGTTACGCATTTAAAATACAAAATTTAAGTAACTGTTTCATTACAGTTACATTTTAAATGGGTGGTAATCAGATTACAGTTACATCCGAAAAGTATTTTAGATTACCAAAGTGATTACTTTGAATTTTAATGTCATTTAAACAGCAATTGGTGATTTTCTGACAGTCTGTTATCAACTGTTTTCATGTTTTGTGATAGTTGTTTATGAGTCATTTTATAATTGTAAAAAAAGTCACTGAAACTTTTTCTCACAGTTTGTTTTTTTCCCTCACAATTGTGAGTTTGAAAGAAATTCTGACTTCTTTTTCTCAGAATTGCGAGATATAAACTTGCTATACTAATTTTTGTTCTTGTAATTGTGAATTTAGTATGCAAGTTTATATCTCATAATTCTGACTTTTCTCAATATTGTGTTTATATCTCATATTTTTGACTTTTCTCAATATTGCGAGTTTATATCTCATAATTCTGACTTTATAACTCGCAATTGCAACTTTACATCATGCAATTCTGAGGGAAAAAGTCAGAATTGTGAGGAGATAACTTGCATTTACCTTTTTTGTGTTTGTTCCACACTTATTAGTATTCCAAAGTATTCTAAAGTATTTAGATTAAGTTACTAAACTCAAGTAATGTAACGAAATACGTTACAAATTACTTTTTAAAGCATGTATTTTGTAATCTGTAGTGAAATACATTTTAAAAGTAACCTACCCAGCCCTGTATATATATATATATATATATATATATATATATATATATATATAATTTATTGATAGCTGTAGTTTTAAAATTATATGGTGTTTAGCGTCAATCATAGGCCATGTGTTTTCATGTGAGACATGTTGGTGGCAATATCCGTCTCCCTTATTTGTGTGTAACCTGCTAATTCAGGACGCAGCCTCCCAAAAGATTCACAACTGCCCGCTCGGCTAACCCTCAGCCCACCTGCTGGGTTGCTATAGGAAACCTCCGCCTGGCTGCCAGCACCTGCCCAGGTAAAGTTAAGGGCTTACCTCACCATACAAGAAAACAAAAAGCTTTGAAGACGGCAGGCTGTGACACGCACTGGCGCAGAAGAATCTACTCAAAGCAAATAAAAGGCTCTGAATGTGATGAAAATTCGAGGAAGTGAAACAAAATACATTGACAAGAAAGGTGAAATAGACCGGCGTTAACTTGCTTAGAAAAACAAAGAAATGAAATTTAGCCATGAATGCCAAAATGTACTGGCCGAAGGGACCAATAGTCAAAAGACAGTTCAATTGCTTTAATGATTGGGTGTATTGTGTCTAAATGTTTTCAGACAGTCATGCAGGATGTGTCAGAATGACTCGGAAAAGAAACTTTAATCTTGTGTCCTTTCAACTCCTTTGTCCTTTTTAAACTAATTGCACCTCCACAAGTTACTGCAGGGAGCTTATTTTCTAGCGGAGATCACAGTTAACAACATCATCCTGGAATGACACATCTTTCCATGGGCTTATTTGAATTTTTCCAGATCTCTTGACACTGTTCAACATTTGTTCAACAAAAGCCAAGAATTACACAAAATAAGTGGATGGAAAAACTGAAGGTTTGATTGGAATTCTGTGAGATTTGTGATTAGATGCAAACACTGGATCATTTGTGGAGTTTCTAAATGATAAATTAAACTGTATCTTTCCTGTAGGATTATGTTTTACAGAGAATATGAGTAATATGTGGTAAAAATCAGAGCCGTCCCAAGTATGGGTGGGGCCCAGTGCAAGTAAAAGAAAGCGGGGCCCCCCTCAGTCGGACCGTTTGCGATCGCTATCTGGGAAGGGGAGGAAGTCACCTTCAGTTCGTTCACCAAAACTTGGTGCCCAGCGCAGTCGCACTCGTTGCACTGCGTAAAGGACGGCCCTGGTAAAAATCATTCTCTAGCCTGTTCATGCATGATGATGTTTGCTTTTTAAAATACATTATTAACACAGTGAAAGGAAGATGGTGTGGATTTAAACCCAGAACATTTTCAAATTTAATGCTCATGATTTGAACTGAACTCAATGACTTTGACTGACTGACTCTTTTGGGAGTGAAAGTGTGTTCAATTTGAAATATCTGTTAGCCTCCCATGTAGACTTGCCGCATTCTTACAAAAGGGAAAAGATCAACAAGACATCCCTAGTGCTACAGTAATATACACAGGACAGCCCAGGGGTCCTGCCTCAGTGTGGGGGGTCTCACTCTGGCACACTTCCTCTGACCCCAGGGTCATCTCCATGACAACCCACCTCTACGGCTCCCATAGGGAACGCTACTGGGTTGAATTCAGATGATCTGTGGTGATTTCTGGTGGTACTGATTTAATAGTTTAATTATTTTTATTTTATTTTATTATTTTGATGTAGCACCTTTGGTTTTTCTGTCACTATTTTTTACTATTTTTTTTCACTTTTTTTAAGTTTTAATAAATTTAATTTAATAAAATTTTGATTTTAATACTTGATTTAATAGTTTTGTTGTTATTGAATTATGCAAAGTATCCATTCATCCAATAGTTTTTCTGTCCATCCGTCCATCCATCCATCCATCCAACAGTTTTTTTGTCCATCCATCCATCCATCCAACAGTTTTTTTGTCCATCCATCCATCTATCCAACAGTTTTTCTGTCCATCCATCATCTATCCAACAGTTTTTCTGTCCATCCATCATCTATCCAACAGTTTTTCTGTCCATCTGTCCATCCTTCCATCCATCCATCCAACAGTTTTTTTGTCCATCCATCCATCCATCCATCCATCTATCCAACAGTTTTTCGGTCCATCCATCCATCCATCCATCCAACAGTTTTTCTGTCCATCCATCATCTATCCATCCATCTATCCAACAGTTTTTCGGTCCATCCATCCATCCATCCATCCAACAGTTTTTCTGTCCATCCATCATCTATCCATCCATCCATCCAACAGTTTTTTTGTCCATCTATCCATCCATCCATCTATCCAACAGTTTTTCTGTCCATCCATCCATCCAACAGTTTTTCTGTCCATCCATCCATCCAACAGTTTTTCTGTCCATCCATCCATCCATCTATCCAACAGTTTTTCTGTCCATCCATCCATCCATCCATCCATCCAACAGTTTTTCGGTCCATCCATCCATCCATCCATCCAACAGTTTTTCGGTCCATCCATCCATCCATTCATCCATCCAACGGTTTGTCCAGCCATCCATCCAAGAGTTTTTCGGTCCATCCATCCATCTATCCAATGGTTTTTCTTTCCATCCATCCATTCATCCATCCATCCAACAGTTTTTTGGTCTATCCATCCATCCATCCATCCATCCATCCATCCACCGATCAAACAGTTTGTCTATCCATCCATCCATCCAACAATTTTTTGGTCTATCCATCCATCCATCCATCCATCTATCAAACAGTTTCTCTATCCATCCATCCATCTATCAGTTTGTCCATCCATCCATCCATCCTTGAATTGATGTCTTGGTAATATTGCATGTTTGCAAAACAATAATGCTGATGACATACTAAAAAACTGAGAGAAAGACCGACCTGATAAAAATCAAAATAAATAGGTTATAAATAGGTTATTAATGCCGGCGGTCAGCGTTCGTAAATCCAAATAAATATCATGCTCCATTAGCAATTATCCTGTGACAGACAAGATGTCATAAAACGGAACGGAAGTTATCCCCTCAGGGCTGGATGCATGAGGTACGGGACTGTTATACAATCAAGTCATAGATCCTCCTGGCCAGCAGGTTATATAACTATAACAATCCTCAGCTAATGTAACCACCCTGACAAACACACATACACACACTTCATTTGAACATAATCAGCTGTATTTTTATGGCGTGTGTGTGTGTGCTTGAAGTTTCAGGCGTTCTCCAGCGCAGCAGGATGGGGATGTTTGGGTTGACGCCAGGGTCAGTTGGCTTTGCTTTGACAGTTTTATATATACCCAATAGATGGCTGGCTACATTCACTGGAAGGTTTCATATCTTCACTCCCTCTGGTATGGCTTTCTCTTGATTCTGAACTGGCTGTATTATTTACATTTGCTGCGCTGATGAGACTCAGCCTGCGTGGGCGGCCCGTGGCTCCTCTCATGATTGGGTGTCTCCCGTATTTGGCTCTCCTTTGTGTTTGTATTTGAAAATCTTGCCCTGAAACAGGAGCCGACTGAAGGAGGAAGATTCAGAGATGGAGTTGATATTTATAACAGATAAGAAGTGGAAGGAAAAGGAAGTGAAAGGACAAATTGGATGAGTTTCAAAACCTCCTTTTTCCTCCCCTGGCTTCTCTCTCTCTTTTTAGCGATTAGCACAGAGGTCTAGATCACAGGCACCGACGGGAGAGCAAATCTGTTTCCAATATGACTTCTTCCTGTGAAGGCAGGAAATGGCCCTTCACTCTCAAAAGCCCCAACAAAGCCTCCCTGTCTTCTGCACGAGCTCTGAAAACTGCTACTCCGGCGTTCCTAAGGTCAGTTTCCCCACAGGAAGCCACATTAGAGCTGCAGAGGCCTGGGGTGAAGCCATACCCGCCCGCCTCAAAGGTCACGGAGTCACCTGAAAAATCTGATGCCCGTCAGCAACATGTGGATAATGATATTGTCTTAGGCAAAAATATGTTTTTTTTTCAGGCCTGTGCTGCACAGTTTTCTATGAAGCGTATCAGAAATCAATAGATAAATATCTGAACGTGAGTTTTGGGTTTCCACGTTCACAGAAAACTCCAAATGCTGCACTCGTTCCAGATCCCCATTTCATAGATATGCAGGAAGGATTGGGATTGGAAAAGCAGATGTGTTTGATGGCACAGAGTTTTCCTTGAGGAGCCACGAGATAAGAAGTTGATCTCACATTCTGGATTCATAAACTGCTTCAATAATCTAAGCTATTTCCTATTGGCAAACAGTATTAACATTGTAATAACAGTATAATACTTTATTATTAGTTGTGTTTTTTAAGGTAAGTACTAATTGGGTATGAACTGATATTAAAATTACAGGTAAGCTGAATTACATTCCATTCATATAATTTCCAAAAACTGATAAATGGCAGATATTACAAAACTAAAAACAAAACTAATTGTTTTGCTAGAAGTAAATTTAGGTATAAAAACAGTATAATGTACGTATATTTCGTCCTCTTGAAATAATTGGAATATTTACTAATAATAATTGGAATATTTAATAATAATAATAATTATTATTATTGGAATTATTTGAATTAAGGTTCTATCTGCATTCCGAGTAGATTTGAGATATTGAGATATTCCATTTAACTGTGTAGAACCTTTTCCCAAAATGTACACAACATTAAAAAACCCATCAAATAATGTAAATAAGTCACAGAATAAGAATATGTGAACTCAATTTTGACTCAATTATAGAACCTTATAATTCCAAGAGGACGATTTGCTCAAATTTTTGTTATTGTTATAATTATATTGTTTATAAAGCTTTTTGAAGAACAACTTACAATTTGAAAGGAGAATAATTTTATTTTATTTGAATTATTATACGTATTTTGTAACAGTGTTATTACAAACCTCTTAAACCTCTCTCAGCATCCTAATATTCTGATATCAACTTTTACATGCCCAAGTGACTTTTTTTAAAAAAAAAGAAGCTTTTATTGATCATTCTCAGACAGTGTTTTTTACACGACTTTAGTTAATCGTCTTAAATAAATATATTTGGAGGAATGCCATGTACTCATGTTAGAATGTCAATAAAATTTGCCTTATTGCAGTAATGGATTGTTCTGTTCTTCTAAAAGTAACCCTTCATCACTGCTCAGCATTTTATTTTGTTATACTGCTTGTGATATTATAAAGAAGTCTCTTTATCTGTCTCTCCAGGTGATTACCCTGTGGTCAAACCATCAAATGACTGACATCTTCCATTACTGAACAGGAAGATGTCTCACCTCCTGCACCATGATTAGCTTCTTTTATATGTTTGACGCTGTTAAAATGTCTGTAAACATTCCAACTGCATGTTTTCTCCCAGCACGGTGTCCATTAGCATCTCAATAGAAACGGTCCATGGTGAAAACAAAGAGAAAGATTGCCCTTGGACTGATACAGACCAACGTCTCTGAGGAAAGTGTCCAGCACCTTATTGAATCTACGCCATGAAGAATGAAGTCTGAAGGCAAAAAATGGACTACAAGCAAGGAGTACCTAATAAAATTGCTGGTGAGTGTACATGTATGTACACATTTATATCATATTCAGGATACCGTCTTTACGCAATCTTCATGAGACTGAATGTATTTTTTTGAATAACTTTATAGGTCAAGCCAAAATTGTCCATCACGTCATTGACTCATCGGCAAGTGTATATGAGGCATGAACCAACCCATTCGTTCTGGGCAGCACAAAGTGAACATCACGCCAAGGTCTGTGTAATCTCAGCAACACACTCACACGCCCTGTGCTCCGAGGGTTTATGATATGAAATAGTAACTGCAGTGTAATTAAATATGTTTTCGCATGATGCTACTTGTGTGTAATTGTACTAGTGTGCATGAATGTGTATTTGTGACCACAATAACCCTCTCTGAAGGTCTCATGGGCTTTTAGAGTAGGTGAGCTGTACTTTGTGTGTGTGTGTGTGTGTGTGTGTGTGTGCGCATGTTAGTGAAGGTCGCTGGTGCAGATCAGGTAGTAATCTGAGAACCCAATTAGTGTGCTCCAGCACTGCGCCAAATGCCCTGTTTCTCTCTGCCTCATTAGGCTAACACTCACCACTATGACCATTTACAATTTGCCAACAACATCTGAAGACTGATTTTAGGTCCAGTAAGCAGCATTCAGCATTGTCAAACTTCACTCTTAATGCAAAAGCAAACATTAGCTCTCAGACAACCATTCAGTTTGGGGTTATTTGTATTCAAATGAAACGTATGTTCACTTCCTGTCCTTCATTTGTGCCATCTGTATAGTAGCTCAGGTACACCAGACACACACAAAGGACGGACCATGAATTACCGCTATAGGGTAACTAAATACAAGGGCAGACTAAATCCCATCTGGCACTTAAATCTCCCACCTTTCACCGCGGTGGGGTGTTTTTTGTTTCATTTGAAGACATGGATTTTATATGATTTATTATTTATGGTTTTGTAATATTAAAGATGTCATCGGATTTTGGATGTAAATACCACGTAGCAACATCTGGGAATCATGGTTTATGTACAATACAGTTCAAACATATGGGATCAGTAAGATTAAAAAATGCAAGGCTGCATTAAATTGGTTGCAATAATATGTTTCATATAAAAGTTGTTCTTTTGAACATATGTAAAAGAACATCATGGTTTCCATAAAAATATTAAGCAGCATAACTGTTTTCAACACTGATAGTAATAATAATAAGAAGAAGAAGAAGAAGATGAAATGCATTTAAATGATTTCTGAAGGATCATGTGACACTGAAGACTGGAGTAATGATGCTAAAAATTCAGCTTTTCCATAACAGGAATATTTTAAATATAGTTGCTATTAACATTTTATTTTAAAACATATTAAAATAAATATAAATAAGATTTTTCATATTTCATATTCATAATATTGCTGTTTTTTTCTGTATTTTACAGCCTTTGTGAGTATAAAATACTTCTTTTAAAAACATTTTAAAAATCCTGCCGACCCCTAACTTTTGAACGGTAGTGTACATGACATAAAATAAATCAGCCTTACTGAAAACACATAAGATTTCTAAACGACAGAGTGAATAAATGATGAACTGTCTCTTTAAATTTAGCTGGTCAGCAACAGTGTGGTTAGCCAGTTTAGAGCCAGACCAGCTTATTCATAACAGTTATTTCTAGTCATCTATTTTGAATGAACAGTTAGGGTGGCAGCGATGATATTTTGTGTAACAACAGTAAAATATTTTAAAAATCTAAAAATGTTTTTTCTTCCTGAACCATCCCTTATTGTACATCCTTTTGCTTAAAGTGCCCCTGTTATGCTTTTTCCAATATTACCTTTGCTTGTAGTGTGTAATAGCTGTTCGTGAATGTGATAGATTTTAAAGTTTTAAAGATCAAAGTGCACAATAAACAGAAAGAACCAATTCTGAACTGCCTGAAACGAGTCGCCAGTACTTTCTACTCAAACCTATAAATTAGTAACAAATTTGCATAATGCTTTCCAATGGTCTTCATTGGCTGCCCAAGAACAACATTTACTTTTCCCCGCCCTCAAACACTGTAGTTGTAGCTGAGGCCTGGAAGAGTTTGCATTCATGTTGTTGACAAGTCAAAAACACGCTGTTTTCTGGAGTTAAAATTTAGCATTTAGTCTTCAACACGCGCTATAGGGGCTCAATCACAACAGAATGGGCCATCTGACCAATCAGAGCGGAGTAGGCTCTCAGAAAGGAGGAGTTTAGAGAGAGTGAATCCTTGAACTAATCATTTCAGACACTGTGAGAAAAGAGGTGATGCTGCAATGTGTGTTATGACAGATTTAAAGTGTTTTTCAACCTTGGATGGATGTAAACCTATTGTAGGAGACCTCCAAAACAAAACTAGGAATAGCAGAATAGGGGCACTTTAAAATCAATGTGTTGAAACTGCATTTCTCAGAAGCTGCTTTATGAGAGCACAATAGAGAGGATTACAGTATCAGCACGACCTTCACATGAAAGCTAATATAATCTCTCCCCCTCCTCTCTATCATGAACACTCCTTCACCCCCATAAGAGCTGCATTCATAATTCTCACCTCAGCTGAAGCCCTAGTTCAAGCTCTAACTCGCTGTGTCCTGCATGTAAATCCATCATAAATCTATTTTAGATATTAGACTCTTAGCTTTCCTTCTCTCGTTATCGCTGGCCTGGTGCCCAGAAGATGCTGTAATTCATCCCAGATGAGTGTCGGTCAAAACGACTGCCACTGGTTCAGGGGTCACCAAGGGTCACAGAGAGGGGTTACGATTGCCCGAGGGGGCCAGAGGTGACGGCAGCCCTGAAACAAAGCCACTTGAGTTACTCCCTGCGCAATGATCACTTCGACAAGGAGCTTTTGAGTTTCTGACAAGTTTATCCGATAACCGCCTGTGTCTGATTGTAGATCTGATACTCATCAAAGCATTTTTATCAGACCTTCAAGCACACTTTTACCGTTAACTGGTTGCCATGCAGTATCCGTGAGAGAGAACTGCGTTTAATTAAAAGGCTGTCCCGAGAGGGATAGTTCATCAGAAATGTTAACATCTGACATTCCAAACATTTATGACTTTCTTCTATGGAACACAAAAAGGGTTTAGCAGGAAGTTGATTCTATGCTTTTCCTTAAAATTAAAGCGAACCGTGACCAAAACCTACCATACAAGTTTTCCACTGTTCTTTGTGTGACTGAAGGCTGAAATGTAAGTTGAATCATAAACTTAAACTCAATAATAAATCACAGAATTAGGCAGTAGGTTGAGGGGTGGGGGTGGGCTATTCATTTGACTATGTCAAATCCATCTATATACATTAGTATGATATTTTTAATAATAAACATTCGCTTGCGATAGACCATGAACCGTGATTTTTGATCCTTAGCTTACAAAACAGCTCTGGAATTTAAGGAAAATGGGGTGTTTTTCGTGAGAGGCCCAGTTACTACTTCTGGAGGAACTCTCTGCCCCTCAACCATGGCTCTGAGCCCGGACCCGCTCCTCTGACAAAATCTATTATGTCAGCGTGTGGTTACATTCAGTGTAGGGTGAACAGAGACATGTGTAGTGAAATGTGTTGAGTGTGTGGAGAGTGCTTTAGTTAGAGTGTGTGTGTGTGTGTGTGTACTTGTTTTGACTATTCTTGTGAGGACCAAATGTCCTCACTTATATTGTGAAATACTTTGTCAACCCACTAGTGAGGACATTGTCTGGTCCTCACTAGTTTAACGGTGCGTTCACACTTGTCATGTTTGGTTCGATTAAAACAAACCCTGGTGCGATTGCTCAGTTCGTTTGAACATATGTGAACGCTGCCATCTGAACCCTGGTGCTGACCGAGACCACTAAAAAGATGGGTCTCGGTCCGCTTCCAAATGAACTCTGGTGCGGTTCGATTGATATATGAACGCAACACGGACCAAAGACATGTAAACGAACCAAAAAGAGGACGTGATGTCACAAGATGTGACGCTACAAGTCAGCTGATCTGACGACGCGGAAAGATCCAAAATGAGTAGAGGGCAAACGTGGAGCAACGAGGAGGTGAAGTGCCTCATCAATATTTGTTTCTGCTTACAACGGAGGAAATCCTGGAGCTGTTTTGAATGTTTTGAACATTTTATGAGCTCTTCGTGAGTTCTCAGCTGGTAAAAATAAAGCATATGTACACGCATAAAATGATGGCGTTTAATCCAGCACAGCATTGATTTGAATGTTCGGTAAGCGAGCTCCGTCGTGAAATATACGTCATAAAAGCCGACCAATCAGGTCGTGACCGTATCCCTATGCCTTTGGTTCGGTAACTTAAGGTTCGCTGTTAAAAATGCCAGTGTGAACACTAAGCGGACCAGGACTATATGTTCTGTTTTTGTTTTTTGTCCGGACCAAACGAACCAAACCAACCGAACTACAAGTGTGAACGCACCCTAAAAGGCTAATAAATCAGCCAAAACAAGTTTTTATTTAAATCTAGTGATGATCACATGTTTCTGTGATGGGTAGGTTTAGGAGTAGGGGTTGGGTTAGGTGAGAGAAAATATCATCGACCTGATATAAAATCAATGGAAGTCTATGCAATGTCCTCAGATATCAAAACAAACCTGTGTGTGTGTGTGTGTGTGTGTGTGTTCTTGGTGTGGCGAAAGTGAACTATGAACTGTTCAAAAGTTAGAGGATTTTTAAAAAGAAATTAATACTTTTATTCAGCAATAATCGTGTATTAAATTGATGAAAAGTTAATGTAAAGATATTTACAGTGTTACTAAAGATTTTTATTTTTTGTGATTTCTGTTTTGAACTTCTTATTCATCAAAGAATGCTTAAAAAAGTGTATCAAGGTTTCCATATGAGTATTAAGTAGCACAACTGTTTTCAACATTGATTCCTGAAGGATCATGTGACACTGAAGACTAATGATGCTGAAAATCATATAATAGAAAATATGTATTTTTAAATCGTAATAATATTTCACAATATTACTGTTTTACTGTATTTTTGATCAGATAAACGGACATAAGACTTCCTTCAATAACAAAATAAATCTCAGACTAAACTTTTAAATAGTAGTGTACAGAATCCGACAGTAAATGTACATAAAGAGTGCATAAATATGGTAGAAAAATTGAAGAAATAAAAGTGACAGAATAAGAATAAAATAGACATGTGCATTTAAGTAAAAATAAACAGATGTAAAAAGAACAAAATAAGTGAGAAGAGTATTGAATTGCATGATTAAAGGACCTAGTAAACAATTGCAAATGCTTGCAGACCTGGGAGTGTGTGTGAAGTTAAAGTTAGTGTGTATGATGAATGTAGAGTGTGTTTGGCTGGTATGAAGATGTGAGACTGGGGACAGTCTGATGAATGAGCTTTGGACCAGAATGACATGTGGAAACCAGATGGTAGAGCGAGAGAGAGAGAGAGTGAGAGGAACAAATAGAAGAATGAAAAAGAAAATTGCTTAATGACAATAATGACAGCAGCACCATCATGATAAAAGCTTGTCCTGATATAGGAAATATATATTTATTAATTCTGAAATATATATTTTTTGTATTGGGTGGTTGCTATGGCATTAATAGGATCTGAGTGTATATTCTGACTCATAATGGTTATTCAATTATGAATATAAGAAGTGTAAAAACATATCGGTCCAGTTTTAAACTCATTCTAAACTGTATATAGACAAAATATGCTTTTGTTCCTGCAAATGTCCAACATGCTTTTATTTGAGTGATGTTTGTGTGTGTGTGTCTTTGCCTTGAGTCTGTTTATGCACACTCTTACTGGAGGACAGCCCGGCCTTCACATGTCGGCCAGAGGAGTGTGTGAGGGAGGTCAAGCACACACTCACACACACTTACACACACATAGATTATGACTTCCCTCCACCTGGCTTGGCTGTTTGTGAAAAGATCCACTGCGGTAAAACTGTTGGATTTGGTCTTTGGATGAATGTTAGGTTATGCTGGGTTTTCTCCAGAACTGGGCCGCCTGTCTGACCTTGAGGTCTGGTACCCATCAGACGCCGGAAACAGAGGGCCACTTTAAAACATGCAGGAAACAAGGTCTGGACCTTACACACTCAAACTCACACTCATAGCTTGCTCCCCATGAGGATCACTAGCCAAGACCCCAGCCGACAGAGCTGACAGACCGTCTGACATCTCTCTAAGGCTGCTCTCACACACTTCGCCATACATTCGCTCGGCTTTATAATCTCTTTCCAACTAAAATCACTCTTCATTGAGAGCTTGAAGATTTATCTGAGCAAAGCACAATCTGTCTGTAACCCAAGGACTGAAGTCTACCCAAGATGCTCTGTCTTTCTTTGCTTTCTCTCGTTTGGACATGTAGATAATGACCAAATACAAATGAGCGTCCATTCATCTCTGCGCGGCCGAGGAAGCCGCTTTATTCATTACCCTTCCAGCTGAGATCCGCGGAACAGAGCGCGGCTGTCGTCACAATCCCTCTCTGAGAGAGATAATGAGCCGCCTGCGTGTGTTTACTCTCTGATTAATCACAGTAATTATTTTAACGGGGTCTTTCTCACCGTGCCAGAATATCTGTTGATACCTCAAACTTGTTTTTCACCTCTCTGTGGAAGAGAAAACAGTGAGTGTTTATTGGCAGCTGCAGGGAGTTGAACTTGCATTTTTGTGTGTTATGAAGGTGTTAGTAAAACTGAGAAGAAGGTAGAGCAGAGGGAAATGCTCAAGATGTTTCATCTAAATATTGCCTCAGATGATTCTCTAAAAGGTGCAATATGTAAAATTTTTGCAGTAAAATATCCAAGAACCACTAGGCCAGTGTTATATATTTTGTTCAATATCCCAAATCTTTCCAACTATGTGTAAATCGTGGGAAAATTGCGATTTTAACCAAGGCTCCGGGACGTGTGCGGGAATAGCCTGTCGATGACGTCATATTCGCGTTACCTTCGATTTCCACTTTTATTGCCGTAGAAACCATGACAACATAGTCTCATGGACAAATGTGGAAATAGTAGTTGTAGCGTCTATCATGCAACTAGCTTGTTTCGCGCAGTCGTTATGGAACACAATTATTCTTCACTGTTTGTAGCTGGTTCTGTCAACAAAGACAAGTCCCATAAATGTAAACGTCAACCAAATGACCCGAGAAGATTTTGGGACAAGAAGAGAAATAAAACGAGGATCAACATCGGTGTCGCATTTCCTAAATGAAGAGAACTGCACGACAAACTTCAACTATACAGAGACGCCAATCTTGCATGTTTTTTAATAGAAGTGTGAGGAACTATTTGGATTCCTTAACTGACAGAAAACTTGTGATTATTATTTCGGTATTAAAATAGTCTTATTGTTTGAATGTCTTGTTCTTGTCCATGCTTATGATGTGAAAAATGGTGAGGTGATGTTCACTACGAATACTTCAAGGCATGTTATGAACTATTGGTTGTAATTTTGTTTTAGCTTTAGTGAAATACGTGCCAAAACCTCGAATGAGTTGCATTCTGTTCGAGTAATGTTTATTAAGAACAGCGTTAATGCATTTGGTTTGTGATTAGTTTGTCGACATTGGCATACACTTCACCTGACGTGATAATGGAAATTAATACAGTGTTACACATAAATATTAATCAGCCTTTTTGCAAATGATGTGGGTACGTTCAACTGTACTTTTACTTTGATTGTTTTGAACACATTAAACTGCGCAGTGTTATCACACCAATGAATTGGACAAATGCAGTAACATCTATGACAACCAATATAGTGTTAAACCTTGCTTTACTTGTGGCAAATTCATTATAATGAAATAAAATCATGTCATCAAGCGCAAAATTTATAAAACTACTACTTTACCTCATCCATGAAAATGATATATGATTCCCATCTGACTGATTTAAATCAGCGGTGGAGTTGAAGTTAAAATAATTCAAGCTACGCCGGTGTTATTGTTGTTTTGATTGTACGCCCTCTAGCGGCCAAAATTTTTACATATTGCACCTTTAAGTTTATTGAGCTAAAAAAATGATTATAGCTCAGATTATTTGATTTTGGGAGAATTTGAGGAGAAATGTTTGAGCTCGTATTGAAATTTCTGACTTTTGATTGCGGACTTTGCAATCTTGTTGAGTGTGAGAGCAGTTTGAGAGATTCACTCTTAAAAATAAAGGTTCTTAATAGCTGCGGTTCCATTGTCCGGCCAAAAGCGAGTGTGCCAGGGTCACGTTTCCACTTCCGAGGCTTGATCGGGCCTCGTCGAGGCTTCCTCTGGGCCAACAGCCAGCGTTTTTTAGCCCGCTGAATACCTTGGTCCAAAGCAGGCCAATTGGGGCTTGAGAAGTTGAGACGGTCAACACCACTGCTCATTTCACATGTTATTATTTCAGGATAGCTAACTTCTACTTTTAAGATATTTTAAACTATTTTCAGCTCAAAACTCACTTTCAGATACCAGCGAGTGCTTGAAATAACTTCTTTGCGATCTGATGGGAATTCTGAACTCCGTATGAGGCAGAAATATACTTATATGTGATGCTTTTGCTTATGTATTTATTTGATTTAATGTTTTATCTGTCTCTTCCCTGTGCCTTTGTTGATCCCGGCCTAATGCATTCGCATATCTGTCACAGACTCGTCTTATCAGACTGGATATCATTGATTTAAACGACATAATTATATGGACAATTTCCCTGGGTTATTTTGGGGTTAAATGCCCAGTTAAGAGGGGCGAAGTGGTGAAAGGGTTCTCTCAATAACTCTCAAGTTCACAGGTTGCCCCCACTTAGGATGAAGCCTCTGACGGAATAAAAGAATGTGGCTCACGAACTGCAGTTAGAAAGAAGGAAGACAGGGGTGGGTGGTTTCTCTTAAGCATGTTCAGACAGTTCCACTGAAACTGACGCACCACAGTGAATTCAGTCAGCACTTCTGCTCCCTGTGACACGCGAGCCTACACACACACACACACACACACACACACACACACACACACACACACACACACGCACACACACACACACGCACACACACACACATTCATTCTGATTCATGCTGGATGAAAATATGAGGGGCCCAGTGCCAAACCTCATTCAAGACAATTCATGGCTTTAGGGCAGGTGTGCACAACAACACACTCACTGATACCCACATACTAATGTATACTTAGTGTACAGGGAGGGAGTTTTCTTTCCTCACATGTCGAGTGGGCAGAAGGTGCTTATTTGTGTGTTTATGTGTGTGTGTAGATGTCTGCTTACACAAGTTTTTACCTTTATTAGGCCCTGTTTACACCTGGTGTTAAGATGCGTTTTAGTCGATTGGATCACAAGTGGACCACTGTAAATACAGGTGTAAACAGTAGTCGAAGTGTAGACGCTCACGTGGTCGAAGGTGTTCACAAAAGACCTCATACTCTCCGCCTACTGACCTAATGTGTAAACATTACGGGAAGCACGCTAGTCAGACGGGATTCAAACTTTGTCAGTTGAAGACCCAAGTTTGGTTTGAAGACGAAAAACATACCAAGCACAATGTTCTCTCACCATTCCTGATTTCTGACACGCACTCACCTTGGTGTTGCAGCTGTCAGAGCAGAAACGAAAGCTGTTGCTCTGCAGCTTCCTCCATCTCTGTGCATGTTCATATATAAATTACGTATTTTTTTGTCCTTGAGATTACAAGATCTGAAAAAAAAAGATACGTTTACCCATCTATACTCCCCTTGAAGAAATGAGGACAGAAGTGGTTGAAAGTGGACAAAAGGGATGGATTAAAATACCATGTGTAAACGGGAATGTGATCATGTGATCTGATCGACCAAAACGCATCTTAATACCAGCTGTAAACAGAGCCAGAGAGGAATTGTCTTTGGCTACAGATTTTGCTTTTATGGGACACAGATTTCACTAGTAATTTAAAGGAATATTGCATTAAAAAGAATAAAAATTAGCCTGTAGGATTTTCTGTCTTCCATGGAACAGAAAAGGTAGCTATTTCAAATAATATTCACACTTTTTTCATGAAACAATTGTGAATGTTAATAAAGACAGGTGAAACTCCAAAAACTTTTGATTTTAAGCCATTTACTTGCCAACACCATTGGTTATAAAGTGTCTTGTAACTAAACGTGATGCATTAGTTTATGTGTAAATGTAAATGAGATTTACATTTACAGAGAGGATTTAGTCCATAACATCTTAAATTGAAGTCTGTTTCTCACACAAACTATTGTAAGACTTTACTATTCTTGAAGATCTTGAAGACTATTCTTCAGAAAAATATAATGCTTGAGTCTTGTGAAATACTTTTATGGTGTTTTTGTTGTCCTTTTTGGACCAGAGTTGTTATTGTTAACTAAAACCATTATATATATATATATATATATATATATATATATATATATATATATATATAAATTTGGCATTTGAAATAAAGCAGAAATAAAATAAAATATGAATATTAAATTAAATTAAAAACTTAAAAAAAGGAAATAAAGTAACTAAAGTATTAAAATTACTAAAACTAAAATGGGAATAAAAAATAAAGTGAAATAAAAATATAAAAATTACTTAAGTACAAAGTACATAGCAAAAATTAAAATAAAAAGTGAAAATACAAAAGTAAAAGCTTATTAAAATTGATAAATACTATAATAGTAATACTAAAATAACAGTGTTATATTTCACTTGAATTTTATAAAAAAAAATAGAATTAGCTAAATTAGTAATATAAAAATCATTCTAATTTGTAATGACATGAGAGTAAGTAAATAAAGATTCAATTTTCATTTTTGTGTGAACATAAATTTAATTTCTTCTTCCATATAAATTTTTCCTCTGCCTTCAACTAGCCTCATGATGTCACTTGAAATATCTTGCTGAAAGCAACATGTAAGCAAACGGAACAGTATCGTTTTCATGGAGCAGACTGATTTAATCGTGACTGAAATATTGTCGACATGAGGTCACTCTCTTTGCATGTGTGTTTGAGTGTGTATAAAGGATTTGGTGAAGTGACTTCTAGAGCCAGAGGGATATTTGTAGGCTTTCGTCGTTTGTTTTGGGAAATCCAACACCTCTGGAATCCCAAAGCGGCCGTTCTGTTCATTGGTTGGCTGCACAGGTACTGAGGTCGGTGATGCATGATCCAAACCAACACCTCCGCTCTGAAATCATGCGTCCATTATGCACTCTGTCATCTCCCGCTCCGGCTCCTCATCCCCAGATCTGCGTCTCAGCTTCAATGTGGGGGGAAAAGATCAGAGCTCGGAACAATAGGACCGCCACTCAAACCAATCTCCTGCTGGAGGGAGTGTGTATGTGATGCTTCAAAGAATGGAGAGACTGTGGTGTCATCTAACCGCAGGGTGAACACTGTATTCAAGGGGTTCTTCAGAAATGTGTGCGTGATATTTTACTGGACGCCCCCTTCTCTCACCTCATATGCTTTATTCTGTTATTCTATTCATTTCCCACTTACATAATGAGGAAAAAACACATCTTTGAAAGCTTCAACAGTTGTGCACGGTAATGGATTGGAAGATAGAGAATAAGAGAAGGAAATGCTTTTTATTAGAAGAATGCAAAATATGTGAGCGGTTGAAAAAGAAAGAGAAAGAGAGAGTGAGCAACCTTTTCTTGTTCATCAGCTATTTATTTGCCACAAGAATCTTTGGCTGTTTGGGATACTATCCATATAGCACATTCTACACTGAATAGGGAATTATTGTAGTTTTAGTTAAAAATGTACACTAACATTCAAAAGTTTGTGTTGAGTAATGTTTTTTTTTTATTATTTAGAAATGAATACTTTTATTCAGCAAGGATGCTAAAGATTGAGTGGCAAAAGTGCTAGTGAAGACTTTTACATTGTTACAAAAGATTATATTTCAAATAAATGCTGTGCTTTTGAACTTTCTATTCATCAAATAATCCTGGGGACAAAACATGAATCATGGTTTCCACAAAAATATTAAGCTTTTTTCAGCATTGATAAAAATAAGAAATGTTCTGCAAATCAGCCTATTAGAATGATTTCTGAAGGATCATGTGACACTGAAGACTGGAGTAATGATGCTGAAAGTTCAACTTTGCCATTGCAGCAATACATTTCTACATATAGTAATAAAATGTGCATGAAAATTGAAAAGTTCATATAATTGGCTCAAATCGAGTGGATCCAACTGTATTTGGACCAATTTAATTGGGTCAGTCCAACTGAATTTGGGCCAATTAAATTACATTAATTACAAATTGGACCAACTTAATTAAATTGAATTTTGAGCCAATTAATTTCAGTTGGTCCAACTCAAGTCACTAGAAACTTTTGAGTTGGAGATTTTTTTTTGTTTGTTTTTTTGTTTTTACCGTCGTATTACTATTCTTAATCAAATAAATGCAGCCTTTGTGAAGAGACTTTACTTTAAAAATAAAAACATTTTTCTATCGTATCAACCCCAAAATTTTGAATGGTGCATATACATAGTATCCTTACTCTGCTCCTACCTCATTTCCTCTCTAATATCCCAACACCTCCACACTAGCCACACTCAGAGTGACGCTCCACATAATGACACAAACGTGAATAGCCAGACTGGTTTTAATCATAATTTGCATGTGTACAGGAATGAGTCACATGATTTCCTGCAAACCTTTGTCTCCGTGTTTTACTTAATTTCAAAACGGTCTCTTATGTCACCGAGCAGACAAGCTCAGACATGGATTTGGTCAGGTGAGAGGTGGAGTGGCACAACAACCCAAAAGGCCAGTATGATCAGCCAGAGACCAGAGTAACCGCCGTTGGCAGGGAGGGTCAACTTGTTTTCTCTTAAACTGCTTCACTGATTGACTAACCTGTTTAGATTCATTTTGCTCAATTCAGTGTGTACATGAAAGAACTGTAATGAACTCAAACATATGCTTACTATTATGATTATGATTGATCAAATTAAATTTTAAGCATCAAAACAGCTTTTGAGAATCACATCAAGTATAATAAAAAGTATAATAAAATAATAATCAGTCCTTTGTGAATATACACATTATCTTATTTTTTGGATTCTTTTAGTTCCATTTGAACTGTTTTATGGTCTTTTTTTATTGTATTCTCTGTTTTGACCTTTTCACAAAGTCTAAAATCAGATAAATAAACATTATCTCAGGTAAAGGTCAAAAATGAAAGAAACTGTCACCCGTTCTCCAGACAAAACGGTGTCCTCAGCAGTGGATGAGTCACGGTTCGCCCAGCTCACACGTGACCTCTGACATTTCACAGTCAATACACTGATCTGAAACCAGCTTAGCTGATCCTTTGGAATCACACAGGAGAGGCTGTTCCTGGATCAGTGCGTAAGACAACTGTCTGAGTGTGACATTTACTGTAGACATCCAAACATGACACAATAAAGGTGGTACGGTCCTTTACGTTAAAATGCACAAGCATTCATGGTCTCTAAAACTTAGAAAGTGTTCTCAACTTTCTAAATAGCATCCCAGATTGGCGTATATTATCATTGTGAGATATTTCAATCTTAGTTGTGATGCAAAATATTTCATTCAGCTCTTTTTTAAAACAAAAAACAAAATATAAACAGAAATCAAAAGAGAGGCGAGGAGGGTAAATCTCCCCTCTGTGTCCAAACCAAACCCAACACATCTCCATTAATTTATCAGAGCGGGTCTCTTCATTTGAGAAAAGACAGTGGCTCAATAGGAGTCTTTCCTGTTTATGGCTCGTCCCGCTTAATAGAGTTTATTCTTTCTTCCCATGCTAAAATTAAACTTTGTCACAGGATGTGAGCTTCTGACTGATGCCTGGACCATCCATGAATAGCAGCTGTCAGATTTTCACACTGGCCCTTTTTTCTGTTTTGTTCTTTTCTTCCAGTCACCCCCACACAGAGTTTTTATTTCATGAGAAAATCAAGTTTATTTTTTAAAACACACACTGGAATATTGATGGAGAGACTTTCTGAACAAAAAACAACAACACTTAATATAGTTATTGTTTATAATTAATCCCAGAGGATAGTGTTAGTGTTTCAGATATGACATTTACATCAATTTCTTAGCAGATTGTTTTAATATGCAACATCTTATACTGCCCCCTAAAGGGCATACGTTGTCAGGCTTTATTATTCAGTTTTAAAGGGTTTATCCAAAAATGAAAATACCATTTAATACTCACCCTCATGTCATTCCAAATGACTGAATTTAATAATAATAATAATAATAAAAATAATAATAATTTTTATAAAGCATAAATAAACAACAGTGAATGAAATTCTAGGTCTAAGTTGGGAAATAATCATTTTTGAACTCTTATATTTGCATTAATTTTAATTAAAATGTGCACACAGGCTACTTTTATTTGCATGACTAATGTATCGAAAACATAAAAGTGTCGTCACACTCAGTTAGGAATTACATGAATCACGTAAATGCATATTTTCAATTGAAAATGGCCATATTTGAGAAAAAGGCAGGTAGTTCGCATCACTACATGGTACTGTAGCAAAGCATATCAATTCGGACTTTATAACTCGCAATTCTGACTTTATATCTCGCACTTCTGACTTTATAACTCGCAATTCTGACTTTATAACTCGCAATTCTGACTTTATAACTCGCAATTCTGACTTTATAACTCGCAATTCTGACTTTATTTCTCACAATTCTGACTTTATAACTCGCAATTCTGACTTTATAACTCGCAATTCTGACTTTATAACTCGCAATTCTGACTTTATAACTCGCAATTCTGACTTTATAACTCACAATTCTGACTTTATATCTCGCACTTCTGACTTTATAACTCGCAATTCTGACTTTATATCTCGCACTTCTGACTTTATAACTCGCAATTCTGACTTTATAACTCGCAATTCTGACTTTATTTCTCACAATTCTGACTTTATAACTCGCAATTCTGACTTTATAACTCGCAATTCTGACTTTATAACTCGCAATTCTGACTTTATAACTCACAATTCTGACTTTATATCTCGCAATTCTGACTTTATTTCTCACAATTCTGACTTTATAACTCGCAATTCTGACTTTATAACTCGCAATTCTGACTTTATTTCTCACAATTCTGACTTTATTTCTCACAATTCTGACTTTATAACTCGCAATTCTGACTTTATAACTCGCAATTCTGACTTTATAACTCGCAATTCTGACTTTATATCTCACAATTCGGACTTTATAACTCGCAATTCGGACTTTATAACTCGCAATTCTGACTTTATTTCTCGCAATTCTGACTTTATATCTCGCAATTCTGATTTTATTTCTCGCAATTCTGACTTTATAACTCACAATTCTGACTTTATAACTCGCAATTGTGAGAAAAAAAGTCAGAATTGCGAGTTTATATCATAATTCTGTGAAAAAAAGTCGCAATAATCTTCTTTTGTTTTGTTTTTTTTCAGTGGGGGAAATAGGCTTCCATACAGACCAGTCACCAGACTAAAAATGTAACGTTTAAACTTTTTTGTCATCCTAACAACATACAGAGAGTGCTGTGTAATGAAGCGCAGCAAGAATTTCAAGTACTCGGGAGGGATAATTTGGCCATTTTTAATTATTATGGAGAATTGTCTCCTCAATGTCTATGGTGGTTACAGCCCTGCCTCCATTGACAGCCTACTCAATGTAACAAAGTCCGTTTATATGGGAAGAAGGAGGCGGGAACCGGTGAACATTCAACGTACTTTAATAAATCAAATAAACAAACAACAAAACGAAAGTAAATGGCAGCAGTCCCTCACGGACGACTGCCGCCGACGTAAGCATAATGAAACATAACATAAAATCCAGGCCTGGTCCTTCACTGTTGGGACTCACTTTTTATGCTTCCTTTTATGCTTTTATGCTTTTCACTCCAGTGGTTTATCCTCAATTTTATGAAGCGATGCAAGTGTAAAAAAAAAAAAAATGTATTTACCACTTCATTTGCAAATTAATACTCTCCAACATGCGTTCACACATGCATCGTGGTGCTCTCGTGAACGCACGTTAGAGATTAATATTAAAAAATAAAGAAGTGCATGGATAAATCATTTATAATAAATGGGCTACTGCAATAATTTGATATCATGGTGACTTTGAGAAGATTTTCGTAAATCCGGCAGAGGAATGTAAATGTGTACATGCCTACCCACATATATTTTTGCTGTAGAATACTTGAATATGATGCAGTTTTAGATAGGAGCAGCAAAAATCGAAACCTGTTATTTAAGATGGGAAATTCTATGTAAGCAAATTACCACTTGTCAAGTGTCCCCCACTGGAGTTTGAGGTGATAAAGCATTTGTGAAAAGATCTCAACACAAATCTACATGATCTATGATTAGTTTCCAGATCTGTATAGACATTAAATAGAGGA
Source organism: Zacco platypus (assembly GCA_038088235.1). Classification (NCBI taxonomy): domain Eukaryota; kingdom Metazoa; phylum Chordata; class Actinopteri; order Cypriniformes; family Xenocyprididae; genus Zacco; species Zacco platypus. The sequence goes on along the minus strand of CM076064.1, from coordinate 5,491,804 downwards.
AATGGAGGCCCAGCGGAGACCCTCTCCTGCTTTAGCTCTGCCCACTCGCTTTAGTTCACATGCTTGTCTGGCTGCCCGTTCCCCCACAGGCTCTATGTAAACACTCCAGGATCTGCTTTAAAACAGCCCAGAGGAGCAGAACGACCAAATCAGCCACAGATGTTTATACTGCCGCCACAGCTGCTGCCCTGAACAGGAAGTGGCCATGGCCAGAGCAACTTAACTCATCGCCAAATGTAGCAGTAAATATTTTCTGTTTAGGGAACATGAGAAAAGCCACTCTAATTTTTCCTCAATCTGTGTTCTAAGTCTTGTAGGAACTAGGAAGACAGCGAGAGGTCAGTTCAGCTTACTATGTTCTGTGGGACATTCACTCACGGCTTCCTGTCAGCTCTGCTTTCCCATGAGTCTCGTGCTCCATAAAAAGACCTCGTATCTTATCTTCCATAGCTTCATTAACCTAATGAAAACAATTACGGACCCAGATGGTTCTTATAAAGCGAGTGCACTGATCTGACGGGAACACCTTCTGAGAAACATTCAGAGAAATCTGAGAAGGGAAGTTTTGGAGGGAGACACGAACTTTCACATCTACACGTTTTATTCAAGGAAAGGCGAGGCGAGATATAAAAATAATTCCTGGGATACTGAGATCTATTATGCTGAATTTTAGATTTCCCGATAGGAACAGAACACTTTTTCATGTTTTCTGGAATGTTTTTTTCTTCTTTTTTTTCCTTCTAAATGCTTTGGTTGTGGAAATCTTCACTATAATCATACATCATTTTGCGTATGGTTGGGATAGTCAATATTTGACCCAAATTTGTGTTGAAACAACCCAGCATTTTTAGGCCTAGCCCACATGTTCAGGGATATTTTTATAAGCAGAGTTTTAGAAAAAAAAAAATCTCGTCCACACAAGCACGGTTTAAAAAAAATCTCCGTTCACATGAAAACGCAAAAACACGCTATGAAGTTCTGGCAAGAGCACGCAAAAAAACCAAACAAACAAACAAACAAAAAAAACAGGTGGCGATATACCCCTAACAGTAAAGCCATGTTGGCCAATCAGAAGCCTGAAAAAAAGGTTATTAGTTATTAGCAGCGATGTTTGACATCAAATAAAGTGAAAAAGTGATATGACACTTTGAAAGGAAACTGGCCATAGGAACATGTGGGACATCTGCTGTAACTCATACAGATGAATTCACACTCTCTTTGTGTGTCACTGCCTTTCAGATGAGTTTCATTCAGACAGCATTTCTGAATCTTCAGGTTATGCAAAACCATCTACATTTCTCTCTTTTTCATCTGTCTCCATCCCTCTCTTTGTTTTGTTTTTCCTCTTTGCACCAGACATGATTTTAAAGTCTAAACATTGTTTTTTCCCCAATGGTAGTTTGTTTAATATCTTTCTAGGCTTACCTGTAATATATGAAAATGAATATATTAAGGTGATATCCACATGCTGAGAAGATGCATTTGCTTTGGTTTGAAAGGATCACTGTGATAGTTATATTTGTTAATTTAATTCTGAAAATCTTCCCCCTAGCAGGAGTTTTCAAAAAGGTTCGGTTTCAGTGACCTGATACTGCGTTTGCGTGTGAACGAACCCTAACCCTAACCCAGAACGGTTTTGAAAATACCCGTGTTCATTTTTCTTAAGCTAATATTCAGCCACTTAAATGTAATTAACACAAATTATGTGCTAAAATGCTGTTAACGTGTTAACGGTGGCGTTGGGGCACTTCAGATGGTGGTCTAGGCCTAGAATCGACCCTGACCATGTCATTCCAAAAGCCTATAAGTAGACGGCATGGCTGTTAGAGATTGCTCATTCCTTTCAATAGGGAAAACAATCTTCCCAAAGGAAGAACAAAGGCGTAGACGCTAAGACATAGGTGAAAATTGCATGAAAACATCATTCAGTGCTCCATTCGTGTACCTCAAAGAGAATTATGGGTACTCGGGAAGCACCGAGAAATAATAACCTCTACGACACAATTACCTGCTCCATGAGAGGCTTTCAAGATCAGTAATCATCCCATCAAAAACAGATTCCCTTTGTGCTCGCTGAATCAATCCCAGGCTCCTCGACCTGATGGAAGCCTTCCAGAGTATGAACAGCATTCAGCAGGTCGTCCACACACCTCATAAATGGAAAAATATGGGACAAAATTGAAACTGAGAGGACCCGATGCACAAGAGGCTTACAGGCGTGTGATGTTGAAGTGTCAGAACTGATGATAAGATCAGAATTATTCTCCACAGGACATCACAAGACCTTTACGGTGTACTATAAGCTCTGGCTTTATATTAGCTGTCTGAGATTACAAATAGATGGGTTTTGTGGCAACTGCCCTTCAGTGTTAAGCTTCTTAAGGAGTTCTAGTCGTTTTTGTGACTGTAATAGTTGTTTCATGGAAAGATGTGGCGAATGGAAAAAGACACGTTGGATACAGTTTTTCATGGTATTGACAGTGGCAAAATAAATCATTTAAAAATGCAATATTTTTGTTTCAGCAAAAGCTTGGAGTTTGCGAACAGCGATGATGTGTTTTGTGGGCGGAGCCTACAGAAGAAGTTGTGGCGTAGCAGTCGATGGAATAAATGAATAAACAAGGTAATTTAAAGATTATGTCTCACAATTCTGGGAAGAAAAATCAAAAGATCGAGATTTATGAACTCAATATTCTGGCTTTTTTTTCTCAGAATTGCACGTTTACATCTAAAATCTTTTAAAACCAATATTTTTATTTTGTTTTTGAAAGAAGTCTCATTCTCATCAAGACTGCATTTATTTGATCAGATAAAAAACAGAGTAAAAACAGTGAAATATTTAATTTTCCATTCAAATATAAACACTTTTCTTTAGTCAAAGCTAAATTTTTAGCTTTCCAATATGCTGATTTGGTGCTCAAAACACATTTCTTATTATCATCAATGTTGAAAACATGTGGAATCGTGATAAATTGTCTCAGGTCCAGTGTTTTTCGATTGCATGATTATTGAACGGAAGAAAATGTCCCTTAAATGCACAAACCTTTAGCGCCCCCTGCTGCCTGCACATGTGAAGACTAACTTTAACACTACTTGTTACATCTTCGGCATGTTGGTTTCTGGCTTATACAATATTTTGGTGTTTGATATATTACAAAGCACCTTTATGAATTTCAAGAATCCACATAAGGATTACAATGGGGATGTAAATACTATTAAAAACTATACTTTATTGTTTCAAATTATACTCATTTGTACAGAGAAAATAGGAAAAAGAAATCTCAAAGAACATGAAGAAGCTTCTATAGATCAAAGGAAAAAACAAATATAAATACAGAAACTGGACACAAATTCTGACCTAAAGACAGAATGTAAGAAATGCAGCCCTGTGAAATTTGATGGTGAGCAAAGTCAAAGAAATAACAAACTCTTTTCTAGCTTGTGACAAGTTCATTCCAGCGTAAAATGAGATGCCCACTACCCAGCAGCACGATTCAATCTGTACAAGGAAGAGCTTAAAAACAATCACAGATGAACATACAGAGGAGCTCACTGGCCACTGAGGTTTCCTCAAACACAGGTTGGCACTAGACTTCATCATTTTCAGTCTCTACTGAAAATGTCTGACAGCAAGTGGCATGAAGTGTTCCCACCAGCTCCCTAGAGATGCAAATTCCCCTGAAACTGGTCAGACACACACTAAAACTATTCTCAGCGATGACCCAATGGAACCACTTCTCTTATTGAATTTGCTGTAAATAGTTGCTTCCCATATTGCATTTTTGGCAGTCATCAAAAGGGAGATGTTTTATTCCAAGAAACCATCCAGAGTGGTCAGGCTGGAGGTGGGCTTGCTTGTAACGGGCCGGGAAACCTTCTTCCTCTTGGACTTTAATGCGAGGGGTCGAATCTCAGATAGAGGAGACTGGTGCACAAAGTTAAGGAAATGTTATGAACAAAACAATAACTCAAATATTTATTTCCATGCATAATGGTAGAAATATAGCCATTTCCATGGGATAAGGATACAGGTTGGATAAATTTGGCTCTTCCTCCAAGTCCATCATAGCCAGATCTTACCTGGAATAAAAAAAATACATGAAGGTGAACTTCACAAAAACAATAAAACAAAACCAAAATATACACTAACATTTAATAGGGTGTGGTCAATAAAGAAAAGAATATTTATTATTAAACTTTATATTTATTAAAGAATAAAAAAAAAGTTTCCAACAAAATATTAAGCAGTTTCAACAATGATAATAAATTTCTTAAAGCAGCAGATCAGCATATTAGAATGATTTCTGAAGGATCATGTGACACTGAAGACTGGAGTAATGATGCTGAAAATTATAATAAAATATTAAAATATGTTAAAATAGAAAACAGTTATTAAAATTGTAATATTTCACAATATTACTGTTCTTACTTTGTGAAATAAATGCCTTCATGGCGAGCATAAAAACTACATGAATGATTATATTAAAGCATATATTAGTCTCTCACAGTGCCAATTTTGGATGGGTCCAGCATGCTCCCAAACGCGTTCTTTCTGAAGAGCAGCGAGTTTCTTAACATGGGCCCCATCATGACATCATCCTCTTTAACACGAGCATTCTGAGAGGAAAAACACAGACGCGCAAACATTACACCCTCCATCTAATCCAACGTCATATACAGTGTCATTTATGCTTGAACACATACACTACGTCCGTGTGCATTTTCCATGTTGTTGGATGAGGATCTGTGGAAAAATTAAAACAAAAGGATATCACTAGAATTCAGATGAACAGTGTAACTAAGAGTAGCGCAGAGTGAAAACTCACGCCCAAGGGTCCAGACGAATCTTCTTAGACGGGACCTGAACAGGTTTCTTCTCCACCTGTTCAGGTGTGTTAATGTCAAAGGTCAGGTTCAGGTCAATTTCCTGAGACTCGGACATCGGACCATGACCAGGTGGTTTAAACTCCAGAGGTGCAGGGCTGGAAATGCAGAAATAATCATGTCTTTCTGCAGATCTATCAAATCAATTTGAAAGTATATGTCAAAAATAAAACTAATTTCTGACCTTTCAAACACCAGTCTGCTGATGGCCTCGTTAGTGCGAGTTGGAGTGCTTAACGTCCGCTGAAGAATTTCCACCTTCTTCTTCAGGCTCTGTGAAACATCAGATATGAAACCAGGAGTTTAGAAACACAGTTGTAAGGGTCAGTTTGGAATACCTGCCATTCAAATCAGCCACAAGGGGGCGCTTCTGGTCAAAATATTTGGAGACTTATTATAAATGCATTTTTCCAGAACAGTAAGATTTCTCAGTTCATCTTTCCCTTGAATTTCATTTGCGTTTGAATTATGCAACTATTAACCTTAAAACCTTTCTAAATGTGTTCACACCAAACTGGGAAAACGATCAATAAAATGTTGGGTTAAAAATGGACAAACCCAGCGGTTATCATTTAAAAAAAATAATAAAAAATACAACATGGCTGGCATAAAAGGAACCCATAATGTTTCGGAAATTAAAAATCAGACACATATTTAATAGAGGCAACAGTAATAAAAGGTATACATTTATTAATAAGCAATTTAATGTTTATTATTTAATTAATTATAAAACACGTTAATTAAAAATGTATTTCTAAATGCATTAAACATTAATAAATGTTCATTTCCAACCTATTTTGGGTTCATTTTAAGCAAGCAATACTGTAATTTTTAAACATTAGTCGAGTTAAATAAAACTACCCAGCAGGTTAAGTCAAACATTTAACCACACCGCTGGGTTTTTCCATTTTTAACCCAGGATTTTTCAGGCTACAAGGATGTTTGCATATATATTATATAACAAAATTGTGAATATCTAACAGTTATCTCTTTGTCTGCGTTGGACAGGTCTTTCTGAAGTGCTTTCATGTCCTCCTTTGTCCTGTTTGTCTCTGTCGTGGCTTTCTGCATCTGCAGTAAAAATGTGAACATAAATAAATGGATGCTAAAGAAAAGTAGACAACAGAATTATACATAAATTCATTTTTGATGTAGTTTCACAGAAAAGAATGTAACCTTGCTGTTAGAAGATATCAATTCCCTTTTTAGCTTCTCACACATCTCATTTGTTGATTTGAGGCTTCCTTTCAGGTTGTCGTACTCCCTAAGGATAAATGTAATAAGTCTGAGCAAGGTCAAATATATATGAGGAAGCACAACTGGTGTTTTGGAGAAGTATTGATAGTTTGGGAAGTAAAACTACTGAGGTTTGAAGTTTGAAACTGCACTAAATATACAGCGGCGGGAGTGTGTATTTTCGTTGGAAAGTAAAACTTACTTTTTAAGTGAGATGCAGTAAATGGAAAGCTGTTCAACTGCAGACTGACCAACACCCATATCAGTGATCATGGCCTCCACCTCTGACCTTTGACCTTGCAGGACCACATCTAAACTAAACGCAAGAGAGCACATAACATAAAAATAAGATAAATATTTATAATACATATAACTTGTATCAAAACCTCAGACCATTTGGGAGTTTGCAAACAGTGATGATGTGTTTTGTGGGCGGAGCCTACCGAGTTTATATCTCACAATTATGAGAAAAATCAGATTTGCGAGATATAAACTAAATATTCAGTTTTTGTTTTGTCAGAATTGTGATATAAACTCTGATACTTCCAATTTGTGTAATATAAACTTAGTCAGAATTGTGAGATAAAACTTCTATAAGTTTAAACTATGTAAAATGTTATTAGGTTTAAATATTATTTTATGCTGTAACTGAAGAGCCTATACATCATGTACATCATTATATAGGTCTATTGTTTACATTCACATTCATGCTTTCATAATAGACTAATCATTCAGGTTTCTTCGATGCAGTATGTCCGTATAATAACTTGCAAACATAAACCTCAGCATTTTGCTTTAAAGTGAGACCTTGACGACATTATTCTGTAAAATTCTGACATCCAAAGGCACAATGAGACATTTTCTCCCTTGTTTAGTGGATCTCACCCATTTACCTCCACTTGTTACCAATGACATTTGCTCCCAAATGGTCCATCATTCACACTCAAATCAAAAGGTTAATATATTTATTGATTAGATGGCAGATGGCTTTAGTTTGTCACAGTGGAAAGGTTTGTGTCCATCTCTCCATGTGATCAATAAGTAATTAAACTTTGATTTTGGAGTAGAAATCACTACTGAGGTGTTTATAAGAATACCCTGAATTATTCATGTTAGAAGGTGACGAATTTGCAGCACAATCACAATCATTCATTGGCTGTTTATTTCTCTATATCTCTCTCACACACATTAAATCAGGGGTTTTATAACTTAGATCCCACGGAGCCCCAAATATGATCATCCTCATGTGAGGGGACTCATACTAAAATTTAAAAAAAGGCATGTATCTTTAATAAACACCCAATTTATAAACTGAAAAATTTATATTAATATAAATATAAAATTAATTTCTATTAAGTTGCATTATTTATATTTTCTTCTCACTATAGTAATTGACTGTTAAATTATTTATTCAGTTATATCAATCAATTTTTATGTATTTTAATCTAATTTATTCTATTACATTGAATAATAACCACCAATTTTTAATCACATTTTTTCATGTATTTATTTATTTTAATCTAAAATCTAATCTAAATAAATTACTTATTGATTTTTTCTTGACTTTTCCACGGACTTCTGCATTAAACAACAAAATCCTGTCTTAGACACGTGACTTGGTACCTCTCATAGGTTTTCATTTTGACTCGGAGTCGCTTGGCTTCCTCCTTGGCTGCCTGTCCTTCATTTTTCTGACTCTCAAAGAAATTCATCTGTTTCTGAGAATTTCATACAAAACAAAATCAAGCATTAAATTAGAGCAAAAAGCATGCCAGACTAATTAGACAAGTTTTCCACTGAAATAACCATACCCGGAGGACTGAACACAGCATCTCTTTGTCTCCGATTTCCTTCCGGACTCTCTCCAGGTCCTTCTTCTGCCTCTCAATTGTGTCTTTTAGAGTGTCCACCGACTTCTGCTTGTCCCTCCATTCTTTCTCTGGAATGCACAACACACGCAAACATATAATATGAATGGATGGACGTTTTAAGGATCAAATAAATGATTTCTGTCTTACCTTTTTCAGACAACACCGCTTTCATACGACCAAGTTCATTCTAAAATCAGAACAATAAAACAAGGCAAGTTAGTCAATATAGCCTACCGTGTTAAAATCTGAGCACTGAATAAATTCAACGGCATCACCTGTAAACTTTCAGGGTCCACTGGTGTCCCGTCTTCCTCTGGGGCTATGTCAAAAAACAGCTTGTTGATAATGTGTCGTGTGCTGACCTTAAACAGAAAGAGCGAGGGTTTCATTTCAATCCAGACCTTCATTTAATTGTACAGAACAATTAGTCAATTCGCAGATAAAGCCAATGGTGTACCTGTTTCCTGCATTGAGGGCAGGTTTTGCTTGGGGCCGACTGAAACCACTGGAGAAGACTTTGTGGAGAGGAAAAGAAACATGGAAAACCTTTAAATATGATTTATGTTTAATTATTCAAACATTGACATTTCTAACTATTTCAGTATAAATGCATTAATACCCTGTTTACAGTTTTAACCAATGAACTTCAGGCATTTTTAAAAAAATATATTTTAAAGAGACTCCACAAAAAGCAATTTCTAGCCAGTTATTGTCTTTTGGCACTGAGGATCCTGTGTTAACCATGAGAATAATTGTTGATACTGTGAAGAAATACATAATATTTTAACATGAAGTCTCACCAATAAAATAAAACATGCTGTAGGATAGTCACTTACCAGATATAGTGAAAAGTGTGACCACAGTGAATAGCAGCCACATCTTTGGAATGATCAAAAAAGTCTGAGCAGATGGTACAGTATGCGCGAATGGGCATTGTTGCTCTAAAATATTAGACACAAAAAACTCCATTACTGGTGTGTTCATTACTGTGCAACTGGTTTATTACTTCATGTGTTGTATTTACTCACCCAGATGACGTTGAGACGATTGAGGTGCCTTATTTAGACGAATTTGTTCAATTTAACGCCATAATCATGATTATATGGTATGTTTTTGATTTAGTTTTGAGCTCCAGAAGACAGAGAAGCGGCGCGCTTAGTTCAAACGTAACGTCTCCTCCTCTTTGAGAGCGTCATCAACATGCGACTCCGTACTGCCTGAGAAATTTACGGAAAACGTATTAATATCTGATAGTTATATAAAAATCCATACGAGATTTATTATATTTATGTGTTTAATTAAATTTTACTTAAAAGCTTGGACAGTGTATTGAGCAAAGTAGCAATACTTAAATGTGAACTACATGTTCCCGAAATAACAACTACATTTCCCATAATACACCTTTCGCGGTGCTGTGTGTCTTGAGTTGATTTTTGACCCGAGACAGGTCAACTTACATTGATTTGGATAAAGAGCTTTTAAGGTATAGTAACGGTGAATTGTGTTATTAGGAGTCCAAACTATGTGGACAACATTTGTTAGACGTGATTCAATTAAAGTTGACGCAGAAGACGAAGTCTTGTAGTGAAATTCAACAGTTTTTAGAGGTTTAGCTCCGTGGCTAGTGCGTTAGCCGGTCAATATATTTACCCACAAATGAGAAAATCCACAAATTTTCTGTCTCAAGACTTCCATTAACATATACTATGTTTTACAGTTTTAATTTGAGGAGCTTTTTAATAGTCGCATAGGATTTTAGTGTCAAATGTATTGTTATAAACAGCTTATTGTTGATATTATAAACAGTATATAAGTATAAACAGTCTGTATTCTTGTTGTGATGTAAATATATGCTGATATTTATTTAATAATTGCTATTAACACATTGTTGTAACTATTTTTATTAACATTACAGATAAATATCAGCATAGGTTATTTATTGTGATTTATACTTGCTTGAAGTTCTCAAATACATGATAGAAATTTTACCCATAATTGAAAGTGATGCCTTTATTCACTATGAGCTATTGTCAGAAGTTAGCTTTTTGAAACGGAGGAATTAACTAATTCCTCGTTCCTCTTTTAATGTGTCTTTCTGTAATTTCACTTCCAGGCACCGATGGAAACTCTATAAATTGTACTGTTAGCCCTTCAGAGTTGTAGGGATCATGCAGTGAATTGCTCCTGGCACTGACTGACACTGCCTCCTCTCCTCTGCTGGGTTTCTCTTGTGCCTGATGCCAGGATGGCGGCAGACGTCCACAATAAGGGTGTATCCTGGGAGGTCAAAAATGGCAACTTGGCACCATCAGATAGATTCCGGCAGGACCGATCGGACAGTCCGACCCCCGGCCTGGTAGAGGGAACCGAGCCAGGTTAGTGTCACACTTCACACTCTGTTATAATATAGATGCAAACAGATGCTGTTTTTGTTCAGAACGGTAATCTTTATTTTTCTTAGAAAGATTAAGTTTTATGATGCTGTAACAAAGACCTATATGGTTCTTAAGCCTACATGTTGGGCCTCTATAAACAAACCACACCTTTTTTTTCTTAGTCATGCTTATCCTCATAATAATATCCCATTGTATTTTCTGTAGTGAGTGATCAAATAACCCTTGTGGTTCATCTATTTGTGATAAATGACTAAAATCTTAGAACTAGTTTAGTCATGTAAATGATTCTTTACAGAAGTTGAAGTTTATCTCGGCAGTTTCAATGATATAAAAGCTTCAAAAGAAGACTTCTGGAGGATTTCCCAGAAGCCTCAAGAGTATTTGAGGGATAGTGAAGAAGTTTGCCTGGATTGTATTTCGGTGGCTACTTGGCTTTGTGGGAATTCTTGATCCTAAGTGATTTAAAAGCAGTTTTTAACTAATTTAGTTGATGCATGTACAGAAGAGCTTCAATCTAAAGTTTTAAAGATATCCTGATTATACTGGTATGAGTTTTTAATTGGCTTGACACTTGATTTTTCCACAAGAAATGTTTTTGAAAGTATATGAAAAATTTAGGAGCACATAAAGAACTATAGGGGCGCCATGAAAACATAGAAAATTTAAAAATATATATTTTTTTTCAGACAGAATTATTGCTTATTAGTTTACACACACAAGGATTTTGTTTTGGTGACAGAAGAAGCTTCCAGTGCATAGAGACAACAGTACACAGATAGTACAAAATAAATAAATACATAAAGATATGTGAATGATATATAAAAGTGTCTTTTACAAACTTAACAGTTCACACACATCTATTTTTCGTCTCTAATGGGAGTGAAATGCCCAGAGAGCGGAGTGACCCATGGGAAATATATTATTATACATTCATATATATATATATATATATATATATATATATATATATATATATATATATATATATATATAATATTATATATATATATATATATATATAATTATTATTATTATTATTTTTTAAAGGTTTTTGAAAGAAGTTTCTTATGTTCATCAAGGCTATATTTCCTTGATCAAAAGTACAGTAATATTGTGAAATATTATTAAAATTTAAAATGCCTGTTTTTGGTTTTATGAGATATTTATTATGTTTATTTATTTATGTGCATTTATTCATGTAATTGCAAAGCTGAATTTTCAGCATTATTACTCTGGTTTTCACTCTTCAGCATCACATGATCCTTGAAATCATTCTAATGTGCTGATTTGGTGCTCAAGTACCATTTCTTCTTCTTATTAATATTAAAAACAGTTTTGCTGCTTAATGTTTTTGTGGAAACCATAATACATGTTTTCAGTATTCTTTGGTAAATAGAAATTTCAGAAGAATTTTCTGTGACATTATAAGTGTATTAACTGTCAATGTTGATCAATTTGATGCATCCTTGCTGAATAAAAGTATTAATTTCTCACAACAACAAAAAAACGTACTGACCTCAAACTTTTGAATGGTGGTTTATATAGATGTAATAGAATTTATACACAACAAAATGAGATATACAGCAAATTGCTTTGTAAATGAACTCATTATTTACATATTTTAATGAAATCAACAGAAAAATACTTATTAACTGTTGTGCTATTACTTTTCTAAGCAATGTGTCATTTCTCGACAGGTGCTGTACAGGAGGGCGCCATGTTCGTTCACGCTCAGTCTTTTGAGGACCTGACTGCTGACAGTGACTCTAACACTGATGACAAATCTGCAGAGGTGGGCGGCTCTAGTCTTGAGAACGCTCAAGAAGTGGCTCTGGAAGGAGGTGAGGAGGTGCAGGAGGAAAGCTTAGAGCCTGAACAGGAGGAGGTTGGCAAAGAGGAGGTGCAGAGCAGCAACCAGGCAAAAGAGGAAGATGTGACAAGCGAAACGTGGCGAAGTCACAGGAAGCATGTGTTTGTTTTGAGTGAGGCGGGGAAACCCATCTACACACGCTACGGCACAGAGGAGGCGCTCTCCAGCATCATGGGAGTCATGATGTTACTCATGTCATTTGTAGAAGATAAGAAGAACATCATTCGCTCCATCCATGCAGGTAAGAATTATCTAGAAAGAAAGCAAAAAGAAAATAGCTGATATTGATTTATGTGCACTACCATTCGAAAGTTTTGGTTCAGTAAGATTTATTTAAAGAAATTAATACTTTTATTCAGTAAGGATGCCTTCAGTGTAATATAGTGTTAAATATAATCTGTTCTTTTGAACTTTTTGTTAGAATCCTGAAAAATATGTAACAAGGTTTCATATTTGTTACTTGAGCAGCAGATCAGCATATTAGAATGATTTCTGAAGGATCATGTGACACTGAAGACTAGAGTAATGATGCTGAAAATGTATCTTTACCGTCATAGGAATAAACTATATTTTAAAATATATTAAAAATAGAAAAGTTTTTTTAAATTGCTGTTTTTATTTTAATTTTCATCAAATAAATGCAGCCTTGGTGAACTTTAGAACAGTAGTGTATACTTTTTTTGGCTTTATATTGTTTTAACTAAATGCAAAACAATGCAAATGGACTCTTCCATGAGTTTTTCCCTCATGAACGATATAGTATAGACATTTTTATGTGTAAACATGTCTTTCAGATGGCTACAGGGTGGTATTCCTGCGTAAGAGCCCTCTCATCCTGGTGGGCGTCTTTCGTACGAGCTGTTCCGACCGGGAATTGACACGAGAGCTTCATTATGTCTACTACCAGATCGTTAGCCTGCTCACCCTCACTCAGCTGAACCACGTCTTCCAGCACCGGCAGAGCTACGACCTGCGGCGGCTGCTGGCCGGCTCAGAGCACCTCACCAACAACCTGCTGCGGCTCCTGGACCAAGATCCGGGCCTGCTGCTGAGCGCCGTGATGTGCCTGCCGTTGGCCAGCTCGGCCCGTGACGTGGTCTCCTCCAGTTTGCAGGCTGCTAAAGCCAAGAACCTAGTATTCTCCATCCTGCTAGCAGGAAACAGGCTGGTGACGCTGGTGCGCAAAAAGGACCAGTTCCTGCACCACATGGACCTGCACTTGCTCTTCAACTTGGTCGGCTCTTCGTCCTCCTTCCGTGAAGGTGAGGGGTGGACACCCATATGTCTGCCCAAGTTTAACCAGGCTGGATTTTTCCATGCGCATATTTCTTACCTGGAACCGGCCTCGGATCTGTGTCTGATCCTGGTGTCCACCGATCGAGAGGATTTCTTTAACCTCTCCGACTGCAAGAAGCGGTTTCTGGAGCGTTTGCGCAAACGCAGTGCATATCAATCCCTGCAGGAAGCGCTGAACATGCCAAGTTATCCTGTCTCACAGGTCGGCATACCTGAGCTGCGACACTTTGTGTACAAATCTAAAAGCTCTGGGCTCTATACAAGGTAAGAGTGTCCAGTGATGATCATGAAAAGAAAAGACAATAAATGATGGATGGATGTATAGACAGACAGATGGCATTGTAGCTTTATATTCATTGCTTCCTCCTGCATTTTATGTAACTTCCTGTTTGTTTGTTTTTCTGACAGCCCTGACCTTCCAGCACCATATCAGGAGGAAGAGGAACACGAAAGGCTGATGGGATTGTACCAGCACCTGCACAGCTGCCTGCATAACCCCACACGCCCCCTACGCTACATTTACCGCTGCGCAGAGACCGAAAACCTTTATGCCTTGGTGAGTCTGCCGTAAAGTGCATTATTAGTTACATTTCAGAGATTTTATGTGTATGTATTCATGAGGAGATATCCCGTTAAAATGGTTAGTTCACCCAAAATTCTGTCAACATTTACTCAACTTCAAGTTGTTGCAAACCTGTATGAATTTCTATCTTCTGCTGAACCCTAAAGAAGATATTTTGAGGAATGCGGGTAACCAAACAGTTGATCGGGCTCCATAGTATGGAGAAAAAAAATTCTATGGAAGCCGATCAACTGCCGAATAGTTCAAAAGAACAGCATTTATTTGACATGGAAATCTTTTGTAACAATGTAAAAGTCTTTACTGTCACTTTTGATCAATTTAATGCATTCTTGCTGAGTGTTTCCTATTGGCAGCACCTTAAGTGAATTAAACCCCTGAGGTTTTTGCTACTTTCTGTCTTTCTTACTTTGTCAAACCCCTCCTCTCTATAGGTGACAAGTGGTTTTGAGCTCTACCTCTGCTTCAGTCCTTTGGGAACAAAGGGACTCGCTGTATCTGCGGTCAACAAACTCCTGAAGTGGATCAGGAAGGAGGAGGATCGTCTGTTCATACTCAGTCCCTTGACATACTGAGCCAGTTCAGGCAGTTCTGAAACACTACAGCACTAGTGAACGTCTGACCTCAGTCTGCTGGAAGAGCAGAATCTGTGAGCAAACATGAATGCATGAACATGCAAATATTCAGATATTAAGGGCTTGATTGCTATTATGAGGGCTACTCACACTGTGGAACTACAGTCGGTGTAATCAGGAAGGTTTGAAACTGAGTAAAAGTTGTGGAAAACTTGTGAAAGTATACTATATTTACAAATAATTGCTTTTAAATGTGGTCCTGTAAGCAGTAGTAAAACACTGAAGGCAGTAGATTATAACTACATAGTCTAATAAATGCTTACAAGGTCTGTACGCTGCTGAAAACTGAACATCTGCGCCTTCGCTTTTTAAATATATATAACAGACCTGTCAGTGTTTCGGCTTAACATCTATTTTTTTAAACGAGCCAATTTAACAAATATTATCGATAGCAGTAATAGATTATTAAGCTGTGGCCTTCATATTTCTTTATGTTCATGAAAAGATAAAGTGTTTAGGTGACATTCAAATAAGTGTGTTGTGGGACTGAAAGTATAGCTAACCAAACTGACTAGTATTTCGTTTAAGACTGACTAGGTCCAAACATTGCAAAATCCTGAAGCACAGCTCAATTTAAAGAGGATATAATGTCGGTATAAAGATCTCCGTCTCTTTGTCATTGTGTCAAATGTTTCAATGACTGACCAATGTGTTGCTCCTCTCCAAATCTATTTCTAAGGACCAATTGAATCAGAGATGGTAGCTTTTTATATTATGATTTTTTTTGTATGTTTCATTGGTGCACTTGATTGTTAATTTGTTACTAATGCTTTAATTTGATTAAATTAGTGACACTGTGTGTCAGCAGGGCTTCTAATACACTCAAGTTATCCATGTATGGTCCAGTCTTATGGGAAATCATGGGATAAATGATGTAGATGTTAATATATGCCAGAGGAAAGTAATTTTTACATCAAAAATATTTGTGGTGGTGGTGGCAGCACTCATGCTTGTTTACTTTCTGTCTGAAGAAATTTTGGCACATGCATCAAGTTGAAAACACTCTTAAGAAATTAAATGCATTTACACAAGAAATATGCGTTTCGCCATATGTTTACGTTTTTGCTTGGCTTTCTCTGTAATTCCTCACATTAAAAGTTACATCTAACTTACTCTTGATTATTTAGTCATATCCAGACATTTATTCTCCTTTGTAGTTTTTACTTATAAAATGAGAATAAAATAGTAGCAAAAAATTAATTTATTAAACAAGAATAACAAAGAATAACATGTTGATTTAATATATCAGTATTTGTAAAATGGTCATATGTTAAATCTTAATTTGAGTCGTTAAAAGCTTTAAAAGTTCGGGGTCGGTGAGATTTTTTAAAAATGTTTTTGAAAGTCTTGCTCACCAAAGCTGCATTTATTTGATCAGAAATACAGTAAAAAGTCATTTTTATGAAATATACCATTTAAAAAAACTGTTTTCTATTTTAATACAATTTAAAATATAATTTATTTCTGTGATGTAAAGCTGACTTTTCAGCTTTCTTACTCCAGTCTTCATTGTCACATGATCCTTCAGAAATCATTCTTGCTTTTGCATTTGGTATAAAGAAACATTTCTTATTATTATCAATGTTGATAACAGTTGAGTTGCTTAATATTTTTGTGTAAACCTTTTTTTAAGATGATGATGTTGAATAAAAAATTCACAAGAACAGCATTTATTTGAAATATAAATCTTTGTAACATTAACAAAATCTTGACTTTTCAATTTCAACGAGTCTCGCGCCTAATAAATTCCTGTGTCTCGCCAGAAGATGTCGCCCTCAGCTGAATCATCCGTCATTTTACAAACAGTAATATGTAATCGCACAGCGTAATATAATACAGGCATAAATTCATTATTAAATTGTTTATCTAAGGTTTGTACATAATCTTATGTCATTAAAACCTTGTATTGGAAAATTACTCGTCACTGTCTTCCTCTGCCTGCATACTCACCACACGTTATATAAACTAAAGTTAAATTAAACACAAGGAAATATAAATGTTGTGTCTTTGGTTGTATATGTGGTTTATAATTTGAAAATACGGCTGGGATATTGTGAAATTTATTTCTTATATTCATTAAAAAAAACAATAGCATTGAATCCTACTATGGCGAAGGATTGGCTTATGAATATTAATTACATCACATGACTGCAAGGTTACCAACGAACGTATGCATGGCGTAAGTAATATTAATGAGCAAAGCCGTCACCATAGTAGCGTTCAATCTCGTAAACTGGTGGGCGGGGCCTATCAGCTCCAGTCAGTGGCGCTCGTGCTTCAAGCAGTCACCCAAAACTCCCAGACAGCTCTCTAATCATGTAGCCTATTTCTAAAGTTTCTGATCTGGTTTTATGCATAAACGAAAGCGAATATATTAATTTAAAATATTTGGAAAGTTTGTTGCCTTTCTTTCATTGTTTTCACTACATGTTTAGAGTTATTGATCTGTGCTGAGATCTGTACTTTACCGGTTATCATCTCTAACAGGTGAGTGTGACCTTATTGCCCTTTTATCCTAAACTCGATTGAAATATTATTGAATAAATAAATAAATATGAAATTAGTTAGTTACAAGATTTCTTTTTTTGTGTGGCGTAAAACATTGACATTATTGGATAATTTATTGTCTTGATTTTTTTTTGTCACTAATGGCACTTTATAAATGGCAATAGATACAGATTTTTTATAATTTATTTATCTATTTATTAATAAACTATAAGCTGAAAAATGATTGGTCAGACGATGTCTCATATTGAATCCTCTTTTTAAGGACTAAACAGTCATCTTTACCCTTCCCTGAACGTTATATTCAAGAATAAGCCTTTATTTCAGATATTCTACTTTGGGAGTCTGTGAGATTTATGTTTTGTCAATGCAAATACAAAAAATCAGAATAATTGTTGCCTGCAGTCTTGCACAAGGAGTTGAAAAACCTTTTTTTTTCTAACTATGTTTGATTATATGGGGATTATTTGCATTAAGCATTGTTTTTCAGTCAAAAGAGATCTGTGATCCATTTTTAGGTCACTATTCCCACTGGTCGGGATTTGTTTTAAAGAAACACATACTTTCCATTGTTTCCCTAAAGATGAATAAAGTCTATATGTGTAATGCATTCAGTGCAAATGCCGTGGCACGATTTTGAAAAGTAATTAGTTCATTTGTTACTTTAAAAGGCGCTTGACTGAAAAGCACAACAGTCCATTTTCAACTTTTGCTCAAAAAAGCACGTCTAGGTTGTGACAAGAATGTCAATTTGAGAGGCCCTCGATGTAGAACATGGTGATGAGCTCGGTTAATAAATAACTCGGAGAAGAGCCAGGTAATATTACACAGGAGAACATTCTGTTTCTAAGCCAATCGATAAAAAAAATAGATATTTCGCACAACTCTGAGTGAACCATTCTCATTTTATGAAAGTGTTTTAAGCACAATATGGAGACGAATTGAAAACAGATCTTTGGGAAAGACTTTAATGACTTTCTTGCAAAGACATGACTCAAAGCTGTAGGCAATGTGAATAAGCAAAACCTCAACTTACTGATGTCAGAATTATTTTTGGTCTTAGAAACCGGCCATTTATAACAAATCAAAACATTGTTTTATCCTCCATCACATCCTTCATGTCATCACTGATTCACATAAGTTTGAATCTGAAACCTTTGTTTTGTCATAGTAAGTCCACTTAGATTACTTATCAATGAAGTTGGACTGGCATGTTTTGGGTTTTGAAAGATGGGGGGTGGCTAAATGATGACAAAATGGTGTTTTTTGTCTTAACTATTGATTAACCATTTTAATTGGAGCTTCTTTTGTGACTGTTCTGTTCTCAGGATGTGTTCATTGACAGATGCCTGCTGGAGGTAACCAAGACACACTACAGCCATTTTTTTCACCCTGGAGTGGACATGGTCCATTGGGCCACTCATCTGGTGACATGTGTCTGGATACAGGCTCTAATGTCTTCTGCGTTAGACACTTGTCCGCCAACGTCCCCCATCGCTGTGGACTTCTCGGTGCCGTACCCCATGACTTACTTTCAGACCCGCAATCCCATCCAGAACATAGTTACCAACTCCCTTTTCCAAGAGGTCTACGTGGCCTCTCAGAACGTCATCGAGGCAGTGAACATCACTCTAGGTAAACTGTGGGAGCTCCGTACGGGGCCGGTGGCCAGCCCGGAGTGTGAGATATGCGATTTGTGTGATATCGCAAGAGATCCCTTCCACGAGGACACAGACAATGAGGTGTTGCTCCTAGACACGTTCCTGATGTACTTGTACTCGTGTGGAAGTTCCCAGTATGGAGTTTGCTATTTCCATCAACTCCATGAAAATGGAAAGCCTCCTGGGCCTTCAAAGTGTTTATTCCGGAAGAAGTTCAACTCTCCGCAGTTCTGTCCGGATTGCATCGCTAGTCCTTTGGGAACTAAAGTCTCCATGGTGGAAGAGGGTCAAACGGTGTACTTCTTTGTGGCGGCGACGGTGAACACCAGCGTGACTCAAAAATATGGTCGCATGTCCATTTCCGTACGCCGACCGGTTGCAACTGAGGATGGTTTTTACACCGACGTCAGAGGGTTGACGGTTTTGCCTGCTCTACAGCAGACGTACAGCATTGAGTACATCTACAGCTTCTACACACAGGACTTTGTCTACTTCTTGTCTGTCCAACGAGAGAAAACCGACTTGGACTCTTCGCCCTTTCAGACGAGACTCGGCCGTCTACCGCGCCACGAGTGGGAGATGCGACGGTACCGTGAAATTGTTTTAGAATGCCGCTTTGAACCCAAACGGCGAAGGAGAAGCAACGTCAGCGAACCTTTTAAAGACGTGGTCTACAACGTGGTCCAAGCGGCCCACTTCGGGAAGGCCGGACGGGAGCTCGCCGATGAGCTGGGTGCTGAAGAAGAGGACGATATCTTATATGGTGTGTTCGCCGTAACCGACGATTTGGGTGTTCCCGAACATGACTCGGCACTTTGTGCGTTTCCGATGGATACGGTAAACACAGCAATAGATGACGGAGTGGAGGACTGTTGCAAGTCGGGGCCAGAGCAGCTTTCCAGAGGCCTTTGCCATTTTCAGCCCTGTGAGAGCTGCCCACATGAGGTTGGTGCTTTTCAGCTTATCTACCCTTTTGTTTTTGTTCGCAACAAGCTATTGCATATTCTGGATGATTTTAACCTTTTGCAGATAAATTAAAGGAATATTCCTGATTTAAAAAACAACTGCAGTTTTATCGGAGACATCAATGACATACCACAAAAAACAATCCATGACTTGTTCCAAAGAAAAAATGCAATTAAAACACCACAAATAAACATTTAAAATATGCAAATGCCTCATTGTTTTGAATGTTTAACATTATGTGTGGGTTTGAAGAATTGGCGGTGGGCTGCATTTCTTGTCCATCTTTTTTTTTTTTGTTCTTTTGTTGTAAAATGGTTTGAGTGACCACAGTCTAGGTCATAAGTCACTTACTTGTATGTTCTGTCTTGTATACTTGTATGTTCTTCAGCTTCTATTGAGAGCAACAATTACACTGAATGCACTACACCCATAAAATATTAACTATGGTGCGATTGAAGAAACCATTTAAAAATCCTTTTGTAACCATTTACACCGAGACTCAGAGATGAAATCTGTTTTTCAAGCACTTGTTAAGTGTTGTTTTCACTCTCTTATGTTTGCGCCTGTGGCACGCGTACACAAAATGTTTATGCAGGAATTAAAAAGCAACTCCTGTAGTTCGATAGAATTTTTGGGAATAACACATTTGAAAACCACTAACCATTATGACCCAACAACAAAAAAGGAGTTCTGTGGAGTTCTAAGTTCTAGTAACCCTTAAAAGGCCTGGAAAAATATAGGAATTGCTTTTAAGGTTAATTCACCCCATAGTGTCTGGGTCATGATGAAAAATTGATGATAATTATTATTTTTTTTCATATTTGGGTGAACTAACACTTTAAAGGGTAAGTTCGCCGGGGGGAAAAAAATAACATTGTCATCATTTATTCACCCTTATATTATTTCAAACCCGTAGGACTTTTGATCATCTTCAAAACACAAAAGATATTTTAAATAAAATTGGAGAGATTTCTGTCACTTGGTAATGTTCAGTCCACTCAACGGACACTTTGTCGCTTCAAAAAGTTCATAAAGACATTGTACAAAATAATCCACATGAATCGAGACTTTTTTAATATGATGAATAGATTAAATTTTGGCTTTTATTTACATATAAATGCACGGAAGCTCAACCGAAGCTCGATATGCAAGATTGGATCTTGCGGCAGCTCAAATGTGCTCTTTCTTTACCACAGCTGATGTGTGCGTTGATGAATGTTTATATGTGAATGAAATTCATATTCGTTTTACAATCTCTTCATGAATGTTTTGAAGCATCAAAGTGTCAGTTGTGTCGCGGTCAATGTGGGGATAGAAATTACTCAGATTTTATGAAAAATATCTTCTTATCTTATGAAAAATATTTGTGTTTCAAAGATGAACCTTTTGATGAACGACATGTGGGTGAGAAACTGACAGAATTTTTATTTTTTTTTTTCATTTTTCAGACATTACTCATGACTAGGAGACTTGCAAAACAGTGACCTATACTTGGCCTGTTGGAATAATAATATTTTAAAACCCCAAATTTTTGGGCTTTTGGTGCGTCCATAATTTTGAGTTTTATCATGAAGTTTAAGACTCAAGTAGTTTGTGCTTTGCTTTGTGTGTGCGTGTGTTTAATTCATTATTTTTTATCTTTCACAGCATTTGCTGCTCTGTCTTTAAGTATTTTATATTTGAGCCTGCAATAGCTCTGCTACTGCTCGACTTGGATCTGTTAAATAACTCCAATCTAAAGCACTGGATTCATTTTTACATGTTTGAATTCTTTTTTCAGCCACTGTGAATTTACAAAATACTCCTTTTAAGACTTTAACTAAACAAGAAATAAGAACTTTCAAATTTTCTGTAAATGCCTATAATGCTAATGTATATTTGCAATGAGAAAGAAGCTGCATAAATGTGTGGCAAGTGTCTTAAAATATGTGAAGTTTTTTCCAGAGATCATCGTTTTAGTGACCAACTGCCTAGTTTTACTCAATCCAAATATCCCTATAATGTGTGGGAGAATGTCTCGGAAATCTCGGAAAGAGTGTGATTGCGAGTTTGGTGTAAAAACACAGTTTACAGATAGTATGTGTGTATGAGTGTGTGTTAGTGTAGTTAAATGGAGAGTTTTTTTCCCTCGTTGAGGTCAATGTTTATGGGAAATGAGTGGAAAAAGGAGAAAATTGCAGAGTAGTTTTTAAGATTCCAATGAGAAACAGTCACCAGATCACTCATTTTGGATGCACTTTTTTAAAAAGGATGATTTAGCACATTTGAACAGGTAAATGTGTCGCAATTCAGCTTTTTTTTTTTTTTTAAATGAAGAAAATAAATAAATACATAAATAAGTATTCTGCAAATAAAGAGCTGTGGTAAATCAGTGTATGGTACTGAAATATTTAGATTTTAGTGTTTACACAATGGAAATGCATTAGTGAAGACTGTGCTGTCCGTCTTTGTTTTTCTGGGGAAAAAAAAGGCTAAGATGTAAATTCTGACTGGCTAGTACACTTTATTTAAATGGTAAGTCAGTCACAGACACTTATTTCACAATTGGGTAGGGTCATGATATGATTGGTCAGCGGTTGTGTGATTAATGTCTTTTTTTTGGAGTATCAGACTCCCAAACAATACAGGAAAGTCTTCAGAGAGCTACATGTAAGAGTTCACCATAGTTCACACTACAATACTGAGGTTACTTACTTTGGAATACTTAGGTGAAACCTTCCGTTTACCACAGCTGATGTGTGCATTGATGAATGTTTATTATAATGTATTATTGTTTATATATAGAATGAACTTTTTGAAGCATCAAAGTGACATTGACAAAAGTCAATGTGGGGATAGAAGTTACTCAGAATTTATTAAAAATATCTTAATTTGTGTTTCAAAGATGAACAAAAGTCTTACGGGTTTGGAATGACATGAGGGTGTGAAACTGATGACGGAATTTTCATTTTTGGGTGAACTAACCCTTTAAGTCTGTACCTATATCTATATTTTTGATTGTTAAAGATAGTTAAGGTATATGAGGTTGATGTTGCATTATAGTCTCTGTTGGAACTGGTCTGTGCTTGTTGTTTGTCTGATCGTCTGAGACATTACTCATGACAAGGGAATGATTTAAAACTTGCGTCTTAGCCTTAATTTTTTATTTTTATGGAAAACTAAGATGGACGGGACAGTTTTCACTGAGGTTAGCTACTGCAAAATTTGAGAAGTTTGTTTGTGTTTTGTTTGGAATTCTTGTGGTAAAGAATATAAATTGGCGGCCTAGATTACTGGAATATACAATTTTTAATTGAAAAAAATTCCTCTCATAATAATATCAAACAACTGCCATTTTGTCTGGGAAAACATTTCACTAAAATGTTTTTTCTCCTCAGCTCCAGACAAAAAAAAAATCTATCTATCTATCTATCTATCTATCTATCTATCTATCTATCTATCTATCTATCTATCTATCTATCTATCTATCTATCTATCTATCTATCTATCTATCTATCTATCTATCTATCTATCTATCTATCTATCTATCTATCTATCTATCTATCTATCTATCTATCTATCGTTCTATCGTTCTATCTATCATTCTATCTATCTATCGTTCTATCTATCTATCGTTCTATCTATCTATCTATCTATCTATCTATCTATCTATCTATCTATCTATCGTTCTATCGTTCTATCTGTCTATCTGTTGTTCTATCTATCTGTCTGTCTGTCTATCTATCTATCTATCTATCTATCTATCTATCTATCTATCTATCTATCGTTCTATCTGTCTATCTGTTGTTCTATCTATCTATCTGTCTGTCTGTCTGTCGTTCTATCTATCTATCTATCTATCTATCTATCTATCTATCTATCTATCTATCTATCTATCTATCTATCTATCTATCTATCTATCTATCTATCTATCTATCTATCTATCTATCGTTCTATCTATCTATCGTTCTATCTGTCTATCTGTTGTTCTATCTATCTATCTATCTGTCTGTCTGTCTGTCGTTCTATCTATCTATCTATCTATCTATCTATCTATCTATCTATCTATCTATCTATCTATCTATCTATCTATCTATCTATCATCTATCTATCTATCGTTCTATCTATCTATCGTTCTATCTGTCTATCTGTTGTTCTATCTATCTATCGTTCTATCTATCTATCGTTCTATCTGTCTATCTGTTGTTCTATCTATCTATCGTTCTATCTATCTATCGTTCTATCTGTCTATCTGTTGTTCTATCTATCTGTCTGTCTGTCGTTCTATCTGTCGTTCTATCTATCTATCTATCTATCTATCTATCTATCTATCTATCTATCTATCTATCTATCTATCTATCTATCTATCTATCTATCTATCTATCTATCTATCTATCGTTCTTTCTATCGTTCTTTCTATTGTTCTATCTATCTAATCTTTTTTTATCTTCAATTTATTTTGTATGTACTATTTTTTGCTATTTTTATTTTTTTACTTTCTATTGACTTATTTTATATTTTTAAATCTATTCATTTTTTTCCCCCCTTCTTTGAAAATCACAAATGTTATTTTCATGTTGTGTTCGTTCTAGTTAATTATTTACAAATAGACAAATAACTTTTGTGTGTGAGTAAATTACTGATTTTAGAAAATGAATGCAAGTGTTTGTGAAAATGACTAACTTTTGGATGTTGTACCTCGGAGCATTTATTATAAAGAAAGACAAACAGATATCTGTAATACAGCAATGGAGCTCTGATTATTTTACTGCATATGTGTGATCAGAGCATGGAGCACAACATGACCTGCAGAGATCAGCCCACCCTGGTGTCTCAGCCATACTACAGAGTAGACCTCTTCAACAGACAGATGAGAGGCGTTCTGCTCACTTCTCTACTGGTCACCAGCATCGAGAACAAGACAGTGGCTCATATAGGCACGTCAGACGGGAGACTGCTGCAGGTGTGAATCATAAAGAAGACATTTACTAGCTATGCCAGTTTGATTCATCATTATATATCAGCCTCTTTTCTTTTCACCCTACAGCTTGTTCTGAGAAGATCCAGCCCTGTCACCTTTGCTAATTACACCCTTGTAGAAAACCAGAAGGTATCGTCTACTGCAGCGGTTCTCTCCCCAGACTATCTACTGTTTGTAGTTGGAGATAAGGTATGTATCAGAAAGGAACGAATCAGATGGAGCACCAACCACTTATACCATGAACCAGAAATATTCCAAGTGGACAAGGCCAAGTTTTCAGAAGGCCGTATTGCTTCTTTGGGCTATTAACAGTTATATATTCATAACTGGCAGATGATTCAGGTGCCTCAGAGAGGTCCAGGTTGCCGGCACTTCCTCACATGCGCCATGTGCCTGACTGCACCAAAGTTCATGGGGTGTGGCTGGTGCTCTGGCCAGTGCACCTGGGCTTCTGAGTGCAGGGCACACTGGGGAAATGAGTCATGTCCGCCCGAAATCACAGAGGTGAGATATGATTTGAACACCAAGACTGTAGATGTAAAAAAAATTATAAATTTATATACATTTTTAACCCTTTAAGATATTTAAAACTTGAAATATTAGCTAAATATAGTTTATATTTAATATTTAGTTTATTATATATATATTATATATATATAAACTTATATATTTTAAGTATGTTTACCCACAGGCTAATAGAAAGCATTTAGCAAATAAAACATGTATGGAAATGTTCTGTGTAGTTTTTCCCCAAAACAGCGCCCCCTGATGGTCAGAGTGAGATGACTCTGTGCGGATGGGAGTTCCAGTCGCCCCTGCGACCCGCCATCACAACCAGAACCCATGAGGTAAAGCTGGGTGAGACTCCCTGTGTGGTCCAGCCTCACAAAAGCAACAGCACACAGTAAGTATTATTGATTTCCTGTTCGTACAGACAATGCATAGCTATGAAAGTGACTTTTTCCCCTTGCACACTATTGTTCAAAACTTTGGGGTCAGTATATATCTATCTATATATATATATATATATATATATATATATATATATATATATATATATATATATATATATATATATATATATATTTAGAAAGAAATTAATTCTTTATTCAGCAAAGATGCAATAAATTCATTAATTTTTTTAATTTACATTATTAAAAGAATTTTTTTTATGTAAAATAAATGATGATCTTTTTAACCTCTTTTTACTAACCTATTCAACAAAGAATTCTGAAAGAAAATGTCTTTGTTTCCACAAAAATATCAAGCAGCACAACTTTTTTCAACATTGATAATAAAAAAAAAAAATGTTTCTTGAGCAGCAAATCAGCATATTAGAATGATTTCTGAAGGATCATGTGACACTGAAGACTGGAGTAATGATGCTGAAAATTCAGCTTTGCATCACAGGAATAAATTACATTCTAAAATATATTAAAACAGAAAACCATTATTTTAATTATAATAATATTTTCTGTATTTTTTAATCAAATAAATGTAGCCTAGGTGAGCATAAGACTCTTCTTTTAAAAAAAATCATGAAACAATTTTACTGACCCCAAACTTATATAGAAATTATTATAATATATAAAACCTCTGTCAAATTCACTCAATCCTAGCTGCACATTAAATAAATAGTGTTGAAAAAAGTGATTAGGCAGTTAGGCTTAATTTTCACATTAATATTTGCAAATGGATTTTTGGTTGAATTTTATATGGTTGTATGAAGCTAAGTGTTTAAGTCATGTAACTGGTCATTTTTCTGCCCAGCTTATTGTGTAAGATCCGCTCTGGGATAACAGAGCCACTTTTTAAAGCAGTGAATGTCACAGCAAAAGTGCATGAGGGCCGAGTGGAGGGCCGTTACTCTATTGAAGGAAGTGCACAGATGTCTGGATTCACATTTGTGGTAATCAGTTCATTCGTTACACAAGCAAACCACGCATCTAAAAAACTATTTTCAACAACAGTCATTAGCAGGTGTGTTGACAATAGATGACCTTTGCTCAACAACTTTTTTCACCAGGTTCCAAACATAACTGAGATTCAACCTGACTATGGGCCGGTGGACGGAGGAACCCTCATCACCATCACAGGTCCTTATCTGGACTCTGGCAAGAACAGGAAAGTTACACTTGATGGTGAAACATGTCCAATCCAGAGGTGTGTGTGTGTATCCATTTTATCAGTCTTCAGCTGGTGACCTGTGGTGGAACTGCAGAGGGTCTGCCAATTATTTTTGTGAGAATGCCTCAAACACAATTTACTATGTAAGCCGTAAGGTATGAGAGGGCCCTTTGACCGTGACCTATTCACGATACAGCACAGCCTCTCGTACCTTATTACTTTTATAAAACGGTTACCACAAAATATAAATATTAAAGCCAAAAATATGTATCAATGCTACTTTCATGAAGTAAAATCAGTAAATGCCTTCCTTCCGCCGGAAAAAATAGTCCCTGACAGTGAAGAGCAACAGAAGTTACATTATTATGCCATTAGATGGCGACAAAGACTGTCTTTATGAGTGTGTCAGTCAGTAATGAAGACTGAATTGTTGTGAATACGGAACAAGACGCAACTGACAAATGCTTTGACTAGAGCTGTCAGTCACGGGTAAACCCATTAACTGTTAAAAGTACAAGATATTATAGCGGATATTTAAACAGATTTTTTTTATTTTGAACATAGGACTGACTTGAAGGAAAATGCTGAATCTGAATAAACTCGCTCATTCGATCTCTCTCTCACAATACATGATACAGTGAGCTTCAAAGAACAATATCAATCGACCATTCGCAAACAGGCAATCTAACCAATCATAACCCCGAATCCGCCATTTTTTCCAACAAATCAGTTAGTAGATTAATGTTGGAGAACTTGAACTTGAAAAATCATGCATACTCATGTCTTTCCACACTTGAAACTACATTCCTTCTGATGTTCATTCATGTTTATTTGATGCTATAAATGAACTAGTATGAAGAGATGATCGGTTCACGAGCCGCTTGAAGGAGCTACAGCGATCTGTCACGACACATTAAAGAGACTCTATACGCTATTTATTGATTAAACTTCTTTAAAAAATTACAATATTTTAAATGTGAAACTTTTCATACGTTCATACGTTTCATACGTTGTCAGTGTCCTCTTTGCTCCGCGATGTATTTTTCACTGCGTGAGAACATGATGTGTGGCGTGAGAGCGCATGGCTTGTCGGGCATAGCAGCAGTAACTTAAGAACCGTTGGGTGAAGCGGTCATAGCCGAGTTTTATCGTGAATAAAACTGACAAATTTTGACCAATCAGAATCAAGGACAGGAACTAACCGTTTTATAAAATACAATAATGTATACAAAATAATTTATACAAAAATGTAGGGGTTGATTTGATTTTTTCTAAATGTTTTTGAAATAAGTCTCTTTTGCTCAGGAAGGCTGATTTATTTAATCAAAAATACAGTAAAAAGAGTATTGTGAAATATTATTCAAATTTAAATTACTAAGTCTTATTATTCATTTTGAAAACAGTTGTGCTGCTCAATATTTTTGTGTAAACTGTGATGCATTTTATTTCAGGAATTCTTTGGTATAAAGTTCAAAAGAACAGCATTTATTTGAAATAGAAATCTTTTGTAACATTATAAATGTCTTTTTACCGTTACTTTTGATCAAATTTTGATTTTTTTCTGCTGAATAAAAGTATTTCTTAAATTACTGACCCCAACAACAGTAATGATATTTTAATGGTTTTGCAAAATGTATGAAATGCATCATAAAGTATGTAAATACATTAAATACATGTTATCGTAGGTCTAAAATGCACAGATTCACACAACACATAATGGTGTTCATCCTACAGTGTGTCTGTGGACAGAGGAAACCTCTCCTCCATCGTATGTCTCTCTCAGCCTGTGACGGAGGTCAAAGACGTTGTGCTGCGTGTCTACATCGATAAGTCCCGTGTTGTGACCACTAAAGTCTTCCGCTACAAAAAGACCCCCGAGATCCTTGCGGTGCTGCCCGATTGCAGCTTTGACAGGTACTGTAGATGCAGGAAGTCATAAGTTGTTTGCATGGCAGTTGAGAAAAGCTTTCAGAAAAAATATGGATTGTCTAACATTTTATTTTTGCTGAATTGCAGTGGGTCAAGAATCGTCATTGAAGGCCGAAATTTGGACTCTGTCTACAGAACTGTTGTCTACTTTAAACCCAAAGAAAGCCACCTCAAGCCTGTTTCCACTGTATGAACTGTAAACTTTTGCATTGTTTATGTAAAGGGGTCATATATCATGAGGAATCAAATATTGCTTAATATTTTAGAATGAAATATAATTTTAACATGTTAGTTAATACATTAACTAATGTTAATAAATTAACCTTATTTCACACCGCAAGCCTGAGTGGCACGTAACCAATTGACCCTTTGCTGGCAGTTTGATTGACAGGCGATCTAACCAATCATAACCCATAAATGAAAGATTAAAGTGTTTTAAATCTTTTGTTCACAATGCAGTCTTGCAGCATCAGAGCAAACAGATGTAGATTTGTGGGCACATGGCACAACCTGACATTCATTCGCCTTGTTTGACATTTGTTTCATACTGTTGTTCTGTGAAGGAGTGCAGAGGTAAAGCAAAACCCACCCGAATGGAGTGCATCACCCCCATCTTCCATCGAGATGAGACAGAAGAGGGCGAGCTCTCGTTTGATATGGACGGAGTGCTTGGCCTGTGGAAACAAGACTTCTCCTACCACCCCTATGGCAGACCCATCCCGTTTGAGACTGAAGGTCACATACTGAGACTCTACCCTGGGTTTGATGAAGTGTCCTTGCATGTATGTTGATACTTCCATTATTAAAATCACGTTATTACATTGTCACACTTTTAATCGCCTTCAATGAGAATTTTTAATGGGGTCCAAAAGTCTGAGACCACATTTAAAATTTAAATAAGGATTTTAGAATTTTAAAAGCTAAATCACATTTTAAGGTAAATCGTTTTCACTAATAATAACTTTCAGTATAAAGATACTGTGAAAACAATTATAGCAATGGAATTTTTTTTTCTTATGATACAGCATCAGAAGTTAAACCTTGTGAGTTCCTGTATGTCAATCACGATGACGGTTGGAGACGTTGACTGTGGTGCTAAAGTTTTAGATAATGAGATCACATGCAGGATCCCTAATAATCTCACTATTCCCAGTGAGGGTTTACCCGTGAAGGTGAGTGTTTTAAAGATCTATAAATTCAGAAAATGACCTTGTCTTTAGCCAAAGCACCTCGCTCTGACATCGGTATTTTCTCATGCCAGGTAACAGTTAATGGATACACACATAATGTTGGCTCTGTAATCTTGGTCAGTAACCATTATATGGTGGGTATTGTGCTTGGCATACTGGCAGCTCTGGTAACGGGTGCGGTTATGGCCTTCATTGTGTTGAAACATCTGAGGAAGCAGAAAAAAGGTGAGCACATTTTTCACATTTGCCTTTCATTTAACTAAGCAATGCCAAGTCTTAGTTTGCAGTCAGAGCTTTTTCAGTCATTCTTCAGTTACACAACATAACAAACACAGTTGTTAAGAAAAAGACAATCGAATTTATCAATACTTTTTTTTTTTTTTTTAAATCCACAGCTTCGCTGGCAGAAAATCGTCTGTCTTATTTTTCCCACAGTCGTTCACGTAATAATAGTGTGGATTTAAGTCCCTTAGGAGACTACAGACGTGGTGAGACGACACCTTCACATCAGCAACAAATTAAAAGATCATAATGATCTATGACTGAATCATCAGCTTTTTTCTGAAATATTTTTCAATATAAGTTTAAGATATTTAACTGAGTGGTTTCCAGTAGGGATGGTGGAACAGTTCTGGTTCAGTTCTGATTGTAAGATTCATGTGTCCTATTAAGAACACAACACTAATTTCTGTTCATATGAAATATTAGGTCTACACATTTATTTTAAGGCTAAAAATATTTCGGAAGCACTTCCAATATTCTCTTTGGTCTTTGTAGAACTGCCCATCACAACCCTCATTGCACCTGCTGGGGCCGTGGCGTTCCCCGGCCTGGCCTACACAGGTACCCTGGACACAACCCTGACTCCACTCATGCCCCCAGAGAAGATCTCCATCACCAGTTTCCGCCCTGAGCTGCTGGAGGAGGTGAAGGACGTGCTGATCCCAGCCTCCATGCTCAAGGTTCACCACCACCAGATCATCGGAAAGGGTATCTAAATAAATAAAATATGCTGTAAATAAGTTCAATATACTAGCGTTAAATGTTCGGGGTCGATAAAGAGTTTTGAATTGTTTCTCTTATGTTCATCAGCGCTGCATTTATTTGATCAAAAATGCAGTAAAAACAGAAATATTATTACAATTTTAAATCACTATTTTCTATTTTAATATCTTTTAGAATTTAATTTATTCCTGTGATGCAAAGTTGAATTTCCTGCAGTCTTCATTGTCACAATAATCAGAAATTATTCTAATATGCTGATTATGCTGACTTTATTTTTGTGGAAACCTTGATACCTTATTTTTCAATGATGAATAAAAAGTTATACATTATAATGTATTTACTGTCACTTTTAATCAATTTAATGCATCCTTGCTGGATAAAAGTATTAATTTCTTTCAAAAAGAAAAATTTTTTTTACTGACCCTAAACTCCAGGGTTTAGAACATTGATATTGCTTCAAAAATGCAATTACTTGAAAAGGGAATAAGGACGTATTTTGAACTTAATTAATAAACATGCCTTTTTTTCACAGGACACTTTGGCACAGTTTACCATGGTTACCTCACTGACCACAACAACAGAGAAATCCATTGTGCTGTGAAATCTCTCAACAGTAAGAAACTCCTCAATGGCTCCTAAAGATACTCCTAAAAATCTGAACTGCACTCTCAGGATGAGCTACCTGATGAAAAACATTTGAGCTGCCTTTAAACTTGGCTAGCTTTCAGCAGTGTTCCTGTTCAGTTTTTTAGAAGACCGATCTCTGAATGTAAATTGTCTTGAATGACTTAAATAATATAAATGTTAGCTTGACATCTCTCTCTGGTAGGAATAACAGATGTGGAAGAAGTGGAGCAGTTTCTGAAAGAGGGCATTCTGATGAAGGGATTTCATCACAGTAATGTTCTCTCTCTGTTGGGTATCCTGCTTCCCGAAGAGGGACTTCCCTTGGTGGTCTTACCTTACATGAAACACGGAGACTTGCGTCACTTCATTCGCTGTGAGAATAGGGTAAGTTGCTAGAACTCAAACACATCATATATGTTATGTATTTTGCCTTTCACCTTTGCCTTGCACAACAGGTTTGTATTTGTGGACGGATTTCACAACATGACCTCCTGCACTGCTCTTAACCTTTTATAGAAGTTCCAGGAAGTGATGTTGCCAAAAATTATGCAAAACTCATTGTGTGCGTTTTATACATGAGTCTTGTTGTCTTATCCTAGAATCCCACAGTTAAGGATTTGATTGGCTTCGGGCTCCAGGTCGCTAAAGGAATGGAGTATCTGGCACAAAAGAAATTTGTACATCGGGATCTAGCAGCACGCAATTGCATGTGAGTTTTGCATGCACAATTATTATGAAATAAGCTCCCGTTATACTTTGAGCGAAACCGAAGAACAAACTGATGTGATGCCATTTTTAACAAAATCAAGCCAAAACTTGAAAGCAAATTTTCCATAAAAGTTCACTCCGGCTGGAAACACCTTTTATTGCTATTGGCCTGTGATAGTCGTGAAAGTGAAAGTTGTGACGTATTGTCAAGTAAGGTAACCCATACTCGAAATTGGTGCTCTGCATTTATCCCATCCAAGTGCACACACACAGTAGTGAACAAGTGCACACACACACACACACATTACATAATAGGTAGGTGTTCTCTGAAGCTCCACTGCCTTTGACATGGAAAACTTCTCAAGTTAATCTCTTCTGTTCTGTCCGTCGAGGTCAGATGAGGTAATGAACACACTGGAGAGCCGCTTTATAGTAGAATAGTAGAAATTTTAATTAAAATCGAGACTGACATTGTTTTTTTATGTTTAATACCTTTAAGATGCTTGCTTTAAAGCATTCATTTGTATAAAGTGTTATATAAATGTGACTTGTAATGCTTAAACGTATCCACATCACTATGATCGTTATATGATCGGTCATTTTTGTTGTGTTTACGCTGTTACTGAGAGGAAAGCATGCAGCGCATATTTACATATTCATCTAAACGCCGCCCCCAACAGTGGAGTTGGCGTCAGGATGTTTGCTAACAGTATAAAACGGCTCTGCTATTTCAAACATCTTTTTACCCCTAAGCGAAGAACAAAAAAGAACTTTGCCATTAGTATTATTGGGGTCTTTAGGGCTCCAAACTGATTGCAAAACTTTTTGTCAGAGCGTCTATGCATTATTTTAATTCACTTATACCGACTGTGCAGTGAAGTTCAAAGTACAATTGTGAATTTGGTACTCAATGAATGTTCTCTCAGGCTTGATGAATCCTACACCGTAAAGGTTGCAGACTTTGGAATGGCTCGAGATGTGCTAGAGAAGGAGTACTACAGCGTTCAGGATCACAGGAAAGCCAAATTACCTGTTAAATGGATGGCCATTGAGAGCCTGCAGACGCAGAAGTTTACGACCAAGTCAGATGTGGTGAGATATGAAAACGAAATTATGTTTAACTATTATAGTTAGTATTAATTATACTCTGTTTCTTCTTAACTTTATATTCTGTCTTTGACTGTAGTGGTCTTTTGGGGTTCTTATGTGGGAGATGCTCACACGAGGAGCCAGCCCGTACCCTGAAGTTGACCCATATGATGTCACACATTACCTCTTAAAGGGAAGACGGCTGCCTCAGCCACAGTTTTGTCCAGACCCCTTGTAAGTTGTTCCATTTTTCTACAAGATGCACTTGTACCCCAACTTACTTTTCTCAGTCAGTCGTATGTTGGTGTAAAGTAGAAAGTTTGGTTGGTTACAGAGGCTGGTTCAATTCTGCAGATGTTTTCCATTCTTCCGTTTGTTTTAAGAAATGGCTCCACAGGAGAGTGACATGGCCTTTTGGAATCGCAACAGTTTAAAGTAGCTGTCAGTTTAGTGTTTTTCCACCATTTGTGGTTCAGAGGGTTTAGAGCTTACTCAGTATTCAGAGCAGTGGAAAAGGTCAATCGAAAGGTTATTGTGAATGTCTCTTCAATTATCCATCACCTCGAGCACTACACCCAGAGAGTTAATCATCATTCACTTTCAGACAGAGGGAAATATTTCAAAACCAACATAGTTTTTAATGTTCCCCAAGTGACTCTGCAAAACTTTGTAAACCTTGAGACATTTACAGCAATCACTAACCAAACCGTTAGCTTTTAGTCAGAGTTGTAACTGTGAAAAATATGTCTGGGATTATTCTAAAAGACATACATGATAACAAAATAAGTATGCATCATTATTATTATTACTATACAGGGCTTTTTTGCTCACCAGCCACTGTGCCTAGTGGTTTTCCAAAGTTGCTAGCCACTGTCCACAATTTTGAGTATCATCTCATAATTTGGCAGCAGGTATATTAGGCTGCTGTCACTTTAAGACCTGATGCACGGATCCATTAAACTGTTACACATATGTTTTCTTTCTCAATCATTTACGTTCACTTAAAACATAACTGACTGTGTTTACGTGAATACTCATCAAGACCCGGATTTGACACCATTTTGACATTATTTTGTGTGTATTTGACTATTTAAGTGCAATAAGCATCAAAAAAGAACTCAATGTAGTACTGAGAGGCGGCTTTATGTGCGAGCACTTTGGGTGTGAGCACAAAATCTGCAGGATTGAGTAAAATTATGCACCACTGCGAAATTCAAGCCCCGTAATACCAACATTATTCATCCGGAGCAAATGAAACGAGTGAGCGAGGGGAGACAGGTTTGTGTGTCAACTCACTGTCGGAGAGATGAGAGAGCGAGAAAGCACAGCTGGTATCATGTATCTATGATTCAGTCTTGAAGGCGCAAACCCACTATAACTTTACAAATACTGCTGTTATTGTGTGATGGAATGTAGCTTTAAGAGTTTTCATGTACCCAGCGAGAACAGTTTTTTCTTACAAACACTTACAAATAATCAGATAGAGTTATTAGTTTGTATATTGGCGTGCTGTCCGAGGAGAGGGCTCCGAGCTCGGTATTTGGCCCGAACCCAGAGTACTCCCCCCGTATTCTGGTTTAGGAAGTAACCAGGCAAGTGTGAGGAGATGGGGTGGTGGAGGGATGCTAATAACTGTCCAAAAAAACATAGGTGAGTCGACTGCATCAATATATATAGGTCTCCGCTCATTCTGATTGGGTAGACATGTTGATTGCTGATTAATAACTGCGGGTTGGAGAGATGTGATGATTAGTTAGATCATTTGAATGTGTTCCTCCTGAACTTTGTTAATAAAACATCATTTGTTAAACATTAGATATAATTTGTTTTGGGTATATCAAACGTGCAATCTTTTGTCTTATTAATCTATTACATGTTCTTCCAGAGCAAATCCGTTTGGCTAAGGGCAAAGTTAAGTTCATAATTCTTCAGCACCAAATCAGAAAGTTAAAGTGATTTTTGGAAGATCATGTGACATTGAAGACTGGAGTAATGATGCTGAAATTTCAGCTTTGCCTCACAAGAATAAACTACATTTTAACAAATATTAAAATACAAAACAGCTATTTTAAATTTTTACAATATTTATTTGCGCTGTATTTTTGATCAAATGCTATAAATGTAGCTTGCATGAAAAATTATATTGGAAAACAGAACTACATTTTAAAGGGCAGAGTTGGAAACTCTGGAGCGCGGTCTTAACTAAAGCAATGGTTAATAATGTTAGAGTGAAGTAACAGGATGTGGAAACACGACCGTTGGTGTGGTTCAGCCATGGAAAATGTGAATGTGTTTGACTCAAGTTCATCTGGCGTTACTATGACATCAGCTGCCTGTTTTGCAAATACAGTATGACAAAGCTGGTCACTTTTCAATTGAGATGAGCCAGTTGAGAGATGACTGACCCTCACCTCTCTATCTGCAGGTTTGCCATTATGTTACAGTGTTGGGACCCCGACCCTGAGAAGAGACCGACCTTCTCTACATTAGTCTCCGCTGTAATGAATATTCTGTCCAGCCTTGGGGGGGAGCACTACATCAGCCTGAAGGTCACATACGTCAATCTGGACCAGCCCCGCCCCTACCCTGCTCTAACAGACTCTGCTGATGAATATGATTCGTCAGATGCAGATGATGCAGGCTCAGTCTCAAGCTGATTGGCTGACTTGTTTAATACCCACTAAAAAGGGAGCCTTTTACGCAACCTTGCTGACAAGACAAGTAGGTGTGTTCGACTTGAAGCGGCACTGCACAAACCGGTCAAAGTACCGATTCGAAAGCATATGAGCACACTACACACTTAACGACTGTGTTTTAAAGAGGACCTATTATGATTTTTTTCTTTAGTGTGTAATGTTTCTGTTTGAGCATGAAAAAGGTCTGCAAAGTTACAAAGTCTACTATAAAGGTTATTCTCTATATCAGTAAGCACTGTTTCTGAACTCCCGTTTTTTTTTCGGGAAAGTACACGTCACAATATCCTTAACTTATAATATTAATTCCTGCCCAAAGATATACTCAAAAACACGAGGCGAGGCCTGGTTGAGTTGCATTAGTGATGTGTTGAAACTCACATTTATGGTAAGGGCCGTGACATTTACAAAACACTCAAAGCAGTTGACCAATCTAGAGAGCGTGGTGAATGTTTAGATTATTGTCAGTTAATGTGATGCTATGATATCATTTTGACTTTAATAAGATTTTCCCAATAAATAGGCAAGAGTAAAGCATGAAGAATCGCTTGTTTGTTTCCTCACTTGTAAGTCGCTTTGGATAAAAGCGTCTGCTAAATGATTAGATGTAGATGTAAAGCAGTGGCATCCTTCATGATACCTGTTCTTTCCGACAACAAAGCACTTGAATACGACGAGCTCGTAATCACAACTTCAGAAGTGGAAAGTAGGAAATTTCCGATAACACGTAGGAGTTAATTTAGTCCCCCCCAAAATGTGTTCCTATAACTAAAATCGTTTCCAGTTCCTGCAGTGCGAACACGCCAAAAAGTGTGTACTTCCACTAATAGTTATAGAAGCTATGAATATATTCCTACAGTGCGAAAACCCCTAGTGGAACAAAACTGCAAAATGTAGGAAGGTCACGTGACATGAGTTTAGCATGCTACATATTGAAATGTGTAGTTTTGCATACACTAAGCTGTACACTAGTATTTCTTTCCATTAAGTGTATTATTATGTGCCAGAATGCCACAAATCGTGGAAATCTTTTGGAAACATAAGTTACAGTTATACATATGAAGTTATATTTTGCATATAACATTGCAAAACGCTTGCCATAGAGCCATGTTAGCCAAGTTGGTCTTGTACACAAAGCATTAAACTCCTAGATTTTGAAGAGCATAAGTTTGAAATCAAGTCAGTTAACACATTAATGTTTCACACTCAAGCATTGTCCTCATTAGAGTACATTTCAGTTGTAGAGAATGTATATTTTATTTATGAAACAACTTTGTTTATGTGAATAATAATTTTCAGTATTTTCCTATATATACCACTTATTTTTGAAGATATGTTGTAATCAGTGAGCCTTAACTTTGTATTTGGTTTGTGATTTTATCAGATGCTTGTACAGAAAAGGGATTAAGTGTACACTGTTTGGGATGAGTCAGCGCTGAAAGGTGTTGAGCTGAATATATCACCGTGCTGCAGTTTTAGAGCCTGTAGAAATGAGTGAGAATTTGACATTTATGACTCGCATCTCAGAATAAATCCAATTTTGCCAAAGGTGCCAGTGTTTTAGTGTATTATTTAATAGTTTTTTGGCATCATTGGCATCTGGAAATGATGAACAAAACAAAATATATTCATTTTATTGAAAAGTATTTGTTGTGATGTAACGACAAGAGGTCTTGTACAGTTTTTGTTTGGCCAGGATTTTTTTTTTAGCAAAATATGACAGTATATGTGTCTCTGCATATTAAAGTGATATTAAATGTGCTATTAAAGGCACACACTGTACTTTTTGAGCTTGTGCTAGAGCAGAACACTAGGGGTCAGTAAAAGCCTTTTCATGATGGAGCAAATTTTAAATGGGATGCGCTTTTTTCACTGTTTGCAGCAAAATGAACAAATCAAAAAGAAAATTATGATTCTTTTATAAAATTATGCAGTTTAAATTCCAATATTCACTTTCAAAACAATGTGGGGTTTTTTTTTGAGAGAGAGAGTTTTAGTACACGATTCCTAGTCACTATGCTTTATATTTTAATGCATAAAACTCGCAATTCTGAATTGACTTTGCAATTGAAAAACCTGTAGACAATGAAAGAGCGATCCAAGTCGACAAAAGCCACAAAGAACTCCAAGTTCAGAGGTAGTAAGTCTCCTTCCAACAACAGAAACCAATACAAATAAAACGGAGGGAGAAACAAACATCATAACGTTGTTTTTCACTCCCATGTCCCTCGCTCACTTCCTCTGTTATGAGATAAAAGAACCAAAGTAAATTCCCAGAAGATGCAGCCTTTGATTGTGAGCTCATATCTGCGCAGTGTCAAAAGTGTGTGTGTGTGTGTGTGAGGGAGAGAGAGAGAGAGAGAGAGAAAGAAAATTTCCTACTGGGTGAGAAGATGAATAGTGAGCTGTAGACACAGGCTGCTCTCGCCGCATAGTCACAACCTGCAGCCTTGAACCCTTTCATCATGTTCTAGCAGCTCAGATTTAGATCCTCGCGCTCTCAACACACACACAAGTGTTGGGTTTTCAGGTTTTATGGGGACATTCCGTAGATATAGTGATTTTTATAGCGTACAGACTGTATATTCTATCCTCTACACCAACTTGTCCATCACGGAACACTTTCTGCATTTTTACATTTTCAAAAAACATCACTTAGGATGATTTTAGCTGTTTTCCTTATGGGGACCAAAAATGTCCCCACAAGGATAAGAATTTTGCCATATGGGGACATTTTGCCGCCACAACATAGGGTTTACTTGAGCAACACACACACACACACACACACATTGGGTTTCCATGTTTCATGGAGATTTTCCATAGACATGATTTTTCTTACAAACCTATCACCTAACCCTAAACATATACCCATCAAAGAAAATATTTCTACATTTTTATATCTTTGAAAAACAATTTTGTATGATTGATTGAGCTGTTCTGTCATAGAGACCAAAAATATCCCCACGTGGTTAAAAAGGACTCTCCATGTGGGGACACTGACACTATCCATAATGATGTTGTGTATCCATAATGCCCCCCTCCCCCCTCCCCCTCCAATTAACAGACATCAGCTCATCCAAATCCCAGTGAACTACCAAAGAACCTTTTGCTAACAATCTCATTAAGTTATGAAAATGTTATTTCTGAATGTTCACTGGAGGTTCAAAACGGACAGTTTTTAAAACATTTTGCTCATCTTCGGAACACAAATTAAGATATTTTTGATGATATCCGAGAGTTTTCTGATCCCCAAGTGAAAGCTATGCAATTACCACATTCAAGGTCCTGAAAAGTAGTTAACACATTGTTAAAATAGTCCATGTGACGACAGTGGTTCAATCTTAATGTTAAGAAGTGACGAGAATACTTTTTGTGCGCAAAAACAAAACAAAAATAATAACTTTATTCAACAATTTCTTCTCTTCCCTGTCATTCTCCTTAGCTGTTTACATTGTAAACACACTGCAGCGCTTCCAGGTTTTAAGTCAGAATGCCCGCTCAGTTTTGGCTGACGCTGTACATGTGAGCACCACGACGTATGTGTGTGATGCTGACGCAGAGCCGGCTAAGGTTGAACCACTGTAGTCCTGTGAACTATTTTAACAATGTCTTTACCTTTCTGGGACTTGAATGTGGTAATTTCTGCTTTCTCTTGGGGATCAGAAACCTTCGGATTTCATCTTAATTTGTGTTCCGAGGATGAACAAAGGTCTTACAGGTGTGGAACGACATGAGAGTGAGTCATTAATGACAGAAATTGCATTTTTGGGTGACCCAACCCTTTAACGTTTATGGAACGTTTGTTAATAGCTTCGAGAAAACCTTGCTAGAATGTTAGCCAAAGTTCCCTGTTAGCTGGGTATAACTTTTTTTATTTTTGATAATTGTACACAAAAATACTGATCATTTTTGCATTGTTGAGCTTTCTAGGAAGACAGCTCACTATAGGTTTTATTACAGAGCTCATAGTTTGAGTCTTTAATGTGACATGGCTTTGATGAGACATGCTTCATTCTAATGATAAATTTTAAGATTGAAATCTGATTAAATTAGCAGGCGTGATATATTTATGCCGCTGGTTTTAAAAAGAGAGATCCATGATGCTGTTGAGTAAAAACACGAGGAGAGAGAGAAATTTGGTTGAGGTTGTTGTGTCCAAGAGAAAGACAGCTTCAGAGCAAACTCGGAAAGGCAGAGAGGCAGGAGGAGAAAATCAAAGACATTCTGGCATGTGTGAGAGTTTGGAAACACGTCCAGGTTTGGGTTATGATCCGTTGGGATCCGTTCCAGCACTGTTGCTCTGACTCACTCATTACTGAGCTCTAAAACAAAAGTTCTACAGGTTCTGGGAGAAGTAAAGCTCGACTCACTCTGCTGGAGCTTCTGTCAGCTCCTCAAAAAAACCAAAAAAAACAACAATAAAAAAAAAAATTTTTCTTGTAGATGCTTCCTGCATGTTTAATGGAAGCATTCAATAATTTAGTTTCTTTCTAGTTTCTAATTTAGAAATATTTATGTATTATGATATCTGATGGGTTTACTTATATATTTTTATTCTGTAATGATAGCAAAATGGATAGTAACGTGGAAATTGAGACAGTACTTCATCCTGGTCACATGATGTCAAAGGTTTGCTTTTGGTTTGCTTCATCATTTACCATTTTCCCAACATTTCCACAAGTCATAGATGCTGATATTTGAATAAACAACAACAATGACTTGGCATGTTTATTAAAAATATGAAACTTGCATATAAAACATATTACTTAATGTTAAACAAGGAGCAAAGCTATGCTCATTTTTATTTTATGTTTGTATATCCATGATCCCAGCTAAAATGAAACATTCTCAGAACGTTCCGGCAAGATTCTCCCAAAGTTATGAACACACATTCCAGTAACGTTAGCAGAACATTCATTTAAAGTTATCTGGGCTGTAATAATGCTTTTATTCACATATAAACATTGATCAAAGGACATCACCGTATCTCCTTGACACGTGAAAACAAACCTCATTGGT
The DNA here is from genome assembly GCA_038088235.1 of Zacco platypus. Classification (NCBI taxonomy): domain Eukaryota; kingdom Metazoa; phylum Chordata; class Actinopteri; order Cypriniformes; family Xenocyprididae; genus Zacco; species Zacco platypus. Next base: position 5,450,557 of record CM076064.1, on the reverse strand, counting down.
TCTTGTGAAAGCTCAAATATGCTGCGTGACACACGAGAATGAATCTCATTGGTTCTTGCACGTCAAGCGAACATGAGCTTCCGTTCACCAGTGTTTATATGTGAATAAAACCATAAATTAAATCTGTTCATCATATAAAGTGATTGAGTCACTTTTGAGAAATTTGTACTAAACACCAATACACATACACCACATATGGATAGTTTTACGATCTCTTTATGAACTCTCTGAAGCTCAAAGTGGTAGGGAGTGGACTGTCAATGGAGGGACAAAAAACTCTGATTTCTTCAAAAAAAATCTTCATTTCTCTCCCAACGATGAACGAATGTCTTACAGGTTTGGAAAGACGTGAGGGTGTGTAATTAATGACAGATTTTTCAGTTTTTGGTGAACTATCCTTTTAATGTCTAACGTTAAATATTCAGTTTGTTTTTTCGTTAATGCTCATTGGAAGCAGGACTTGCCGATGGTTACACAGTTTATAAGTACGGGAAGAAGGAAGCGGGAACCGGCAAACGTTAAACATAACTAATAATGTCAAAACAAACAAACAACAAAATGAAAGTAAAATGGCGGAAGTTCCTCACGACGACTGCCACACACACAACTATAATAAAACACAACATGAAATCCAGGCCTGGTCCTCTCACGTCCTTCACTGCCGTTGCTTCCCTTTTATGTGTCCGGAACTCCTCAGTGAGAGATACGAAACCGGTGTAGCGCACAGCTGACGCTCATCATCACTCACGTCACCGGCCTCGCGCCATTCCCTCTGCCTCTTGCCACACCCTGCTTGTCACACCGACATTTTGGAAGTGACTTGATGTGTCACAAATGAAATGTCTCACTGAGGTTGGGGTTGAGTTCACAGGTCTATTGTACGACTTTAAGTGGTGTTCCTAATGTTATTTCCAAGAATGAGGTGGGAAAAATTCCAGCATGAAGTTTTGAGAACTGTTAGCTCGGATGGTAGTATGCAATTTCGAACATCAATAATTGGAGAATGTACCTCAACAAATCACATGCTCTTTCACTTAATTAACTTAATGATATCTAAAAATTTATATTTGAGATGGCGTTCCTCATATCATGATAATTCAGAAACAGACTGGTAGCAGTTATTGTATTTGCAATGCATGAAGACACCAACGATCTGATTGTCAAGCCCTGTTGTGTACGGTTGATTGGCATCACCTCCCAAAGCGGGTCTACAGAGAATCTCGTGAATCTACATGCATTTGAATTGCAGAAATAAACTTGTTATTCTCAAGCCTAAAATAATCATTCTACAACATATTTCTTCCCTCCAAAACCAAACAGAGAAGACAAATTAACAAGCATCTCTAAACCATTCTGGACATTACGCCTGACATTACATTTGTACATTTGGTAGACAACCATCAACCAGTAATATGACTAATGTAGCTTGTCATGACTACTGAATATTACATGAACGAATTCATGGAACACGATCTAATCGGCAAAATCAATCTCAATGAATATTTAATTGCAAGTGGTGAAATTATTTATTCAAATGGGAATAATGTTCATATATTATGTAGGGAATTTCTGTATTTCTTATAGTGTTTGGTGGACTTTTGAACCCTACTGTATATTATTCTTTATGCAGAGACATTAGAAAAACCTAAAATATCTTTGGAGCATTATGTAGATCAGGCACTTGCTCCCATCAGTTTAAATATAGTAAATCCTGCGTCTTTAAGCTTTTGGCTGGCACTCATTGCTGGATGAAATAAGACATTAGAACTCATCACCGTCTCAGATTTATCAGTATCTAGAGGGGCATTAGCACCTCTTTTAGTGTGTGACGAAGAGCGGGAGTGACAGGAAATCATTGTCTTGGCTGGTCTGTTCAATCTGAGAGTCATTGGATTGAATCTCTCAAGGTTACTGAGGGTTGTGTTGGAATAGGACACTTCAATGTGTGTTTGTGTGGGTGGTCATAACATAGAAATGTGAAATATCACAGGTACTGTAGTTGTTGTCGCTGTCATCAATGTAGTTTAGTTCTGTTCAAATCAGATCACTTGGCTTCAACAAATGTAAAAGGGAAAGAATTGTTTTGTGATGGTATATAGCAAGCACCCAAAATATACCAAAGTCTTTTATACTACAATAACATATAAATAATAAAATAAACTTCTATAGAATGAGTTTTATTAACCAAGTGTTATGGTTGAGCTTGCATACACACATACTGTATATTACAATACAAAAAAAGAGAAAACGTTAAGACTGTTTTAAAACAAAGACATAACACAAGGGCATACAACAAGGGCTCCTGTGACTTGATGAAAAAGTTCTTCTCTGGCTTGAGATTTATGCAATCTGTCCAATATTCAACAACTTAAAAAGGTTAAAAGCATTGGGTTTGTAAATCACAGCAGAAGCATCATTCCAGTATAAATAACAGCAAGCTGATAAACCTTCTCTGACCGCTTCCAAACGTCAACACTTATGGAGGTTTTAAACATTTTGTGTCCACACATCATTTATCTAATGACATTAGACAAGCAGATGTTCTTTAACTTAAAGGCATTTCATATTTTTAGCTAATACCCTTGAATAAGACTAATACCTTGTATGCAAAAATATCAGAACCACAGAGAAGTATTCCATATGTTACATTATGGTGTATTATAGTTCAGACTTGCTATACAGAAATTATAAAGGTGTCATGACATGAGAAATCAAATTTGCCTTCATCTTTTTTGTCAATGTAGATCTTGACCATTATGTAAATTTTTTATATTAAAATATCCAAATATCTGCGTTATCCCTGGTTTCCGCTTGTACTGCACAGTAACCATGGCAACAGACACAGAAAGCTGCTGTTGTTTCGTTCAAACATTATGGACCATGGCAAGCAAACTTTGGGACAAAAGGAGAAATAAAAGGAGGATCAATATCAGCGTAGCGTTTCCGAGATGGCAGGAGCTCTTGCACGTTATTAGACAAGGTAAGCAAATGTAGGCTATATAAGACTAATCAATGTTATACAGCTCAACACGACGACGTGTTAGAATATCATCAGTATGATAATCTAATGTTGATCTAACTAAGTCTCATACAGACAACAAACTAGTACTAAACATTACAACTTTCAACACACTCAAATGCAGTTTAGTATGATAGTGTGAGAACATGAAACAGCGCTGCATTACCTCACACTCACAGTTTTAATTAGTCAAATAAACTGACCTGTATGAGTAGTATTTCAGCACTTATGTGTAGTTCAGTATAATGAAATGTCCTCGTTTCTTTATATCCCCCGGGACTCGCGTGTGCCACTGATATCTGTCTCTCATTAGCATTCATGTCCGTGATTCTCGGCCACGCCCTGCTTCATGTTAAAAAACATGCATTCACTCATCCATTAACATTATTTCCCCATAAATATTACTAGTTCCATCAGCATGACGACAAGTTCCATGATTCCATATTCACTGCATCATCAATCTACGCCTTTGTTATTGTTTTGAAGAGTTTAGCGACCCCTAGCGGACGATAAAACTTCATACTGCACCTTTAAAACACTATATAATCACAAATTTATTTTTGTTTTAACTGCTAAGTAAACGCACAGAAATCAAACCCAAAAATGCTTTTTTTCCCCAAAAAGGCTCCTACAGACCTAAAGAAGCCCCACCCAAGCTACACAATCTCATAAAATGTCTACATTTTTTTGCGCAGCTTGATGTTTAATCATCCCAAAATAAGTCAGTGTTGTTCTATCCCTCAAACAGACCATGCTGTTTTCAAGCCCAGATAACCAATGTTCTCTCTCGACCCCACTGACACAGCCTATGACTGCTGGGAAAACAGCAGCGCTACTCTTGCCTATGTGATGGGTTTGCTGCAATATCACACCAACAAGTTCGCTCTTCACATTCACATCCATATTTAATTTGGGGAGCTGGCTGCGGTGCACCTGTCAAGTACCCCTCACACACACACACACACACACGCACACACACACCTGACCTCAGTGGGTTTGCAAAGGGAGATAAGGGCTCTTGTGGGCATTAAAGTGAAGCTGGAAGAGTTGCAACGGTACTATTGGTTCTGTACCAGTCAAGAATTATATTATATAAACCTGTTTGCTTCTCATGAGCATGAATAGAATAGTTCAGTCATGACGTCAATGTTTATTTTTTTACAGCTGTTAGATTTCTATTTCTAGTAACGTAAACAGAACACAATGTGCAACTTCAAAAACATAGTTTATCTTTTACCTTCGAAATTCAATTACATATCAGAAGCTGGAGAGAATGTGTTTTGATTGAAGAGGTCTCTTATGAGCAGTGGAGGAAAGAGAGGGAATATAAACACTTATATATTTTGGTACATTCTGTCAAGTCTTGCACAATTAGTACTGCATGCTGAACCTCATCCCAGCTAACAGGGAACGTTCTCAGAACATTCTGGCTAGGTTCAGTCAATATCATTGCAATAACGTTAATGGAACATTTATTAAAAGTTAGCTGGTCTTTTATAATGTTCCCAAAACATTAGCACAACAAAAGCTATTTATACAGTACATCGTTCATAGATGTTTTTTTTTTTCTGAAATGCATGTTCATATAATTTTTTTAAATGTTAATACTTCTTTTAGAGCATTCAAAGAAACATTACATTCCCATAAATTTTGCAAAATTCTTTAACTTTAAATTTTCCTTAAAGTGCCCCAAATATGGTATTTGAAAGGTTCCTAATTTTGTTTTGGAGGTCTACAACAACAAGTTTACATGCATCCAAGGTCAAAAAACACTTTAATTTTCTCATAATACACATTGCACACAATTGATGTGTATACACTCACCTAGAGGATTATTAGGAACACCTGTTCAATTTCTCATTAATGCAATTATCTAATCAACCAATCACATGGCAGTTGCTTCAATGCATTTAGGGGTGTGGTCCTGGTCAAAACAATCTCCTGAACTCCAAACTGAATGTCAGAATGGGAAAGAAAGGTGATTTAAGCAATTTTGAGCGTGGCATGGTTGTTGGTGCCAGACGGGCCAGTCTGAGTATTTCACAATCTGCCCAGTTACTGGGACTTTGACACACAACCATTTCTAAGGTTTACAAAGAATGGTGTGAAATGGGAAAAACATCCAGTATGCGGCAGTCCTGTGGGCGAAAATGCCTTGTTGATGCTAGAGGTCAGAGGAGAATGGGCCAACTGATTCAAGCTGATAGAAGAGAAACTTTGACTGAAATAACCACTCGTTACAACCGAGGTATGCAGCAAAGCATTTGTGAAGCCACAACACGCACAACCTTGAGGCGGATGGGCTACAACAGCAGAAGACCCCACCAGGTACCACTCATCTCCACTACAAATAGGAAAAAGAGGCTACAATTTGCACAAGCTCAACAAAATTGGACAGTTGAAGACTGGAAAAATGTTGCCTGGTCTGATGAGTCTCGATTTCTGTTGAGACATTCAGAGGGTAGAGTCAGAATTTGGTGTAAACAGAATGAGAACATGGATCCATCATACATTGTTACCACTGTGCAGGCTGGTGGTGTTGGTGTAATGGTGTGGGGGATGTTTTCTTGGCACACTTTAGGCCCCTTAGTGCCAATTGGGCATCGTTTAAATGCCACGGCCTACCTGAGTATTGTTTCCGACCATGTCCATCCCTTTATGACCACCATGTACCCATCCTCTGATGGCTACTTCCAGCAGGATAATGCACCATGTCACAAAGCTTGAATCATTTCAAATTGGGTTCTTGAACATGACAATGAGTTCACTGTACTAAAATGGCCCCCACAGTCACCAGATCTTAACCCAATAGAGCATGTTTGGGATGTGGTGGAACGGGAGCTTCGTGCCCTGGATGTGCATCCCACAAATCTCCATCAACTGCAAGATGTTATCCTATCAATATGGGCCAACATGCTTTCAGCACCTTGTTGAATCAATGCCACGTAGAATTAAGGCAGTTCTGAAGGCGAAAGGGGGTCAAACACAGTATTAGTATTGTGTTCCTAATAATCCTTTAGGTGAGTGTATTTCGAATTTATTTATTTTAAGTAAATTGTGCGCACAGTTTAATAATCCGGTCCCTTGTTTTACTAAACTGAAGCCATGTTATAATGATTCATTCCCTTGTTTTAGTTAAATCAAAATATATTAGTTCAACGAACTAAGATTTAACTAAGGGTACGTTTACAAGACAATCATGTTCTAAAAAATGGAGGGGGGGATTCATTTGTGTTTTTTCTCGTACAGGCAATAACTTTGTTAAAATTATCCTCGTTCACACTGAAAATGATTAAAAACACTGTAATATGCAGCCAGGCCAGTAGTTGACGATGTCACTTTGTAAAGAAAAACTACGCGCTTATAGACTGAACACATATTACACATGGGCATGATGTCACCGTTTTTGCAAATTCAGGTTTTTATAGTTTACACGTAGACAATAACGATATCGTTTTCAAAAACTTGCACTTTTTGGGTCCACTGACTCCCATTGTCATTTAAAAACATTGTCATGTTTTTAGGTGATAGTTTGTTTTGTAAATGATCCCTAAAATGAGTGAACAAATTAGTAAATCGTGGCAATAAAAGAACGAATTCTTAATTTGTGGCCACAATATATATTTTTGTCTGCATGTCATACCCGTAATTTTGAATGCTTGAGAAAATTCAGGGAAAAAAGTGTTCTTAATTCAACTGGAATGTTAGCAAAATGTTCTTATTTTTGTCAGCTTTGATGCACACCGCATGCTGCGGTCTAACAGCTTTCATACTCCTCTCCAATCACTTAAGGTGTACTCAATTTTTAAACAGTCTGCATTCTTTATGTGATGAATAAAATGAGAGAATAAACATGATGCATCATTAGCTAGCCTCATCATACTCATTATTAAGTGTTTAAGCTGCCATTGGTGATGCATGGTGCCATCAGCTTTCAAATGATCTTGCTGCAGATTTATTTAAAATGGTTAATTATTCAAGCTAGAACATACTCAGTTGTTAAATCTAAAGATAATCCAACATATTTTGCATTTGAATGCCTGAAGCTGTCTAACATTGACGGGTAGTAACTTCAGAGACAGCACTCTGGAAATCAATGGTTATTGACTAGCGTGTTGAAGATCACTGCAGGATCTCTGTAACTGTAGCTGAGTCATTTCTACTATGCTGCACATTTTCATGTTCTGATAATAATTGTGACGTCTGTTCTGGGTCTGAGGTTAGATTGAATTGTGTTGATGCTCAATCTGTTCCCTAATTCAGTGGTCAGGGCACTGATGTCGTCGGAAATAGTCACCAGTGTCCCAATGTGAAGTGAGCCAGGGTCCTCCTTACTGTCCTCACCAGCAACAAAACGGGAAACTTTTTTGAGTTTGTAACATCTATCCCGCTACTTTTTGCTTATGTGCTACATAAAATGAGGGACCAACCAGACCAATCTTGCTTATGAGTCAGGTGTATTTAACATAGTTACATCAAGTATACATTATTCCACTTGACAACAACCTTTTTTCAACACAGTTGGAAACAGAGGGCAAGAAGCAGTCCATTACATAAAGCAAAGTTCAAGATTCTTAATCAGTTAAGCGTATCAGTCTTTGTTGCAAATGTCTATAGAAAACAATACTTAAATGACACGATGAATCACAGAAAAGTTCACTCTTCAAAGAGCCTTGCCCATGCTTGCAGTGAAAGTTTGACTTGTAACAGGTAACCGTCAAATAGTTAATGGAATTTCAACTCCTGGTTCTAATCTTCTCAGATGTTTGGCCCAAGTACTCCACAGACATTCCAAACACAAAAACCCTCTGTAAGCAAAATTAAAAACAAACAAACAAAACCATAAACTATGAACATGAATTGTTAAATCAAAATAGAAACAACAACAATTACTTACAGTTGAGCTTGGAACTCTTAAGGTTCCTCAACCAGGGAAAAAAAACCAGAACCATCATGAGGCAAGCCTCTCCATGCAGATCAAAAATCACTTCCTGCCCTTTCTCCTTCTTGGCTTCTTTAAATAGGCAAACTCCTACCTCAAATAGAGCGCCCCCTAATGCCCAGGTGACTTACTGGAGAAACTGCTGGTACACTTATTAGTAACAGAAAACTGTTACAAGTTTATGCCGTTCATTTGCACGACTGAAGCATTTTCCATTTTTGCTTCAACAATAATATACTGGATAAAATATCAAACATTTTTAAAAATTATTTGAAAGCGAGTGACGTGTGCCACAGCCATTTTTGCTGTGGCGCCCGAAGAGTGATTGGGGGTTAGGTACCTCGCTCAAGTAATGAGAGTAGAAGGCACTGTTCATTCATTCTCCCCATCTATATTTCCTGCTTGTACTGAGACTCAAACCCATGACCTTCGGGTTACAAGTCTGAATCTAACCATTAGGCCTCAAATGCCCCTATATTGCCTTCTATTTTATTTTATCACAATGAAAAACTGCCAGTGACAAAAAAGAATATGTGATAGACTTTTCTTCCCTCCTATGACATATATACCAGTGAAATGGCATCTCAAACACGAAAAAACGTAGGGAGGGAATTGATTTTGTCCATGCTGGGGCATTGATTGAATGGTTGTGGTTTGCTATTGGTCGATCTCATGTGAGTGACAGGTTGCCCCGCCCTCGCTCTAACAAGACATCAGAGAAGAGATGATGCTGCAAGAGGGAGTTATTTTAATTAAAGATTATTATGAGGACACATGAATTCAAAAATAATGATGTTCACAAATTAATATTTAATAAATACTGCATTATTCCATAAACAATATAGCTACTTTTGGTGTTTTTTTTCCTTTCAAAAATATTTGAAATAAAAACAAAATTTTTGGATAATTCTTTTTATTGCTAATCATTTTATTCGGTACTTAAAATCACTATCCATTTTGTTTTGTTTTTTCTGTTTTTTTTCTTTTTCTTTTCTGCAGTATCCCTTTAACTAAAGGACTTGATGACATCATCATCCAGAAGTTACTTTGGAGGGAAAACAAAAGCACAAACATATGTAAGTAATGGATTTGAAGCATGGTTTTGTTTTATTAATTCATTTGTCTCACTCAAAAAAAAACTTCAATCAAAAGGCTTTAAAAAATTAACTTAAGTTTGACAGACCGTTAATGTTTAACTTTAGCTCTTTATTCTGTTTCATGCTGTTGATGATAATGTTTTGTTGCCATTGTGTAAAAGTCCCTGAGCTCTACCAAAGCATATTTGTGTGGTTTATTTAATAAGTATACTGCATTAACAGAATGACCAGAAATACTTCACTTCACATATATAGCCCACTGAAATCAGGTTAATTGTGTTCAAACTAACATATAGTGCATGTCCGAATAAAAGCCTGTCCGAAAAAAGAAAAGTGATCGTTTCTTTTCAGAAAATTTTTACTAAACCGCTCAATTCATTTGGATTAGTTTTACAATCTCTTTATGAACTTTTTGAAGCGACAAATTGGTAGATGCATAGACTGGCAATGGAAGGACAGAAATGTTGTATATTTTATTAAAAAAAATCAAATTTGTGGTCCAAAGATGAAAGAAAATTATAACAAAATTTTCATTTTTGCGTGAATTAAGCCTTTAAGGTAATTTGAACACACACACACACACACACACACACTCATGTTGTGTTTTCATGTTTTATGGGGACATTCCAGAGGCGTAATGGTTTTTATACTGTACAAACTGTACATTCTGTCCCCCTACACTACCCCTACCCCTAAACCTACCCATCCCAGAAAATGTTCTGCTATTTTAGATTTTCAAAAAAGATCATTCTGTATGATTTATAAGCTTGTTTCCTCATGGGGACCAAAAAAATGTCCCCACAAGATCAAAGTTTACTAGTATTACTATACCTGTGGGGACATTTGGTCCCCATAATGTAGGGAATACCCACCCACACACACACACACACATACACACAAAAACAAAACAAGCTACATGGCTGTTTTTAAGACAATGCGAGTTATCAACTAGTCATTCAGGTAATTGATGTTGAAAATATGCATGTTTGCACACCACTAGCAAAATCTCAGATCATCTAATTCCTGAAAGTGAGCAGTTTAGCCTCCCTGCGGCAAACTGCAAAAATGAATGCAGACAGCAGTAAAATGTCATGGTATTCTGATTAGCCATATATCATGCAAATAAAAGTGCTGCTTTCTCATATGCCATCCTCTGACATTACCTCCCTCTTCTGTTCTATGAACAATAATGCCAAGAGAATAAAGTACTGTCAGTGCGAGTATGGCTCCTGTTGTTCTGCTAGTTACTCCGGTCACTCATTAGAAGTCTGTTGAGTCATACATATAATGATATATTCTGAAATACCACTCGCATTCATATCACAGTCTTGAACCCAAATCCCGGTAGGTTTGTTGAACGATAACTTTGTAATGTAGCTCATAATCTCTCTATGTTGCTGACATGAGGACAATGATGTTATATAATGTGTTTACAAAGTGAAACGCTAAAATGTGTGAGACACAAAGTGGGGAATTCATCAATGAACTGTGCCGATGATAGCGGTGTTATTCGTTCGCATTGTCTATGTTATTTTAGCACACGATTCACTAAAGGAATTATGCAAATTAGGTTGTGGCGCAAACATCCCAACAATTTAAATTGCAGGCCAGTTTTTGCAGAGCTAGTTTGTTGGATGCTGTCATCTCAGGAAGCATTTAAAGGGATAGTTCACCCAAAAAATGAAAACCTTCTCGTCATTTACTCACTCTCATGTTGTTCCAAACCTGTATTAGTGTCTTTTTTTCCGTCGAACACAAAAAGAAGATATTCTGAAGAATGTTGGTCACCAGACTGTTGATGATAGCTATTGTTTTCCGACCCTACTATGGAAGACAGTGGATGCAGTCAAATGTTTGATCACTAATATTCGTTAAAATATCTTCTTTTGTGTTCAACAGAAGAAAGAAACTAAGGCTATATGTTCACACTGCAGGTAAATGTGGCCCAAATCAGATTTTTTGTGTGTGTCCACATGTGACTCATATCTGCTTTCCCCATGACAGTGTGAACAGTACAAACCACATGGAATCTGGATCTTTTCAATTCTGATTTACGCCACTTCTATATGTGGTACTAAAGCCTCGTTCAGACTGTCAGTCCAAATCTGATTTTTGTGGATATCCAATTGAAATCAGATCAGATTTAGCAAGTCTGAACGGCCGATAATCACATGAAATGCGATTTTTACAAATCCGTTTCGAACTACATTCATATATGGTTTGGAATCCTATTCAAATCGGATTTCTCGAAATCCGTTCCAGTCTGGCTGCTCTGATCGGATTTTGCGTCGTTTATGAGACTTTCTCTGGCAACGTAAAGCGCTAACATCAGACGTTGTTATAGGAAACATGCTGAAAGTCCCTGCAGAAACATTCTGCCAGATAAGCAGAAAAAAACTAAAGACATGTTTTGAGACCGGCAGAGTGCGGAATAAAGCCACTGATACCAGCCTCCTATGTTTCTGCCATTGCCTGATCATAACGCAGTAGTCCAGAACCAGTGGCTACACATTGTCATTTCATAAATCAGATAACATATGCATTGCAAACCCCTCCATATGGTGGTTGTTGTTGTTTTTGGCGTATACCAACGCAACGTCATTGCCATAGAAACCAATGCAGATATTCCGGAAAACGAAAAAGCACCATGGACACACAAATTGGATCTGAACAGTTGTGATACAGTGCGCTGTGTGGGTTGCCAAATCCGTGATTTTCCTGCAGATTCAGGCTACTTTTTCCACTGTTGTCGTGGGTTGTTTTGCAACTCCGTGGGTTGAAGCGACCGCACTAAGGCGATATTTAACCCCCAACATTTTACCAGGATACCCCACGGAATGCAATTGGGCTAGTTTTGGACTAGTTTTGAGAAGCAATTGACCCTTCGCAAACAGTTTGATTGACAGGCGATCTGACCAATCATAACCCCAAAGCCGCCTTTTTGTCCGACAAAGCAGTCAGGGATGTTAGTAGATTAATGTTGGTGAACTTGAACTTGAAAAATTGTGTGTACTCACGTCTTTCTGCGCTTGAAACAACATTCCTTCTGATGTTCATTCATGTTTATTTGATGCTATAAATGAACTAGTATGAAGAGATGATCGGTTCACGAGCCGCTTGAAGGAGCTACAGCGATCTGTCACGACACATTAAAGAGACACTAGACGCTATTTACTGTTTAGACTTCTTTAAAAAATGACAATATATTAAAAATGAAACTGTTTTATATGTCTGTCGACGTGTTGTCAGTGTCCTCTTTGTATTTTTCACTGCGTGAGAACATGATGTGTGACGTGAGAGCGCATGGCTTGTCGGACGAAGGGTCAATTGAGTGGATTTTGTGGTAGAAACCTGGCAACCCCTTTTGTATTGTTCTATTTTGCGGATGCAGGTCAGTTCAGAAGCATGACCTGTTCACACTGGAAATCTGATATTGGCAACATTTAAAACAACAATGTAAACAGCTATACAAAAAAAAAAATCAGAATTGAGCATTAAGGCCCACAATGTGAACATAGCTAAAATAGGCTTTGAACAACTTGATGGTGAGTAAGTGATGACAAAATTTTCATTTTTGAGTGAAATATCCCTTTAAGGCACATTTGTTTTACTTGTGTTTTCCTTTTAATAGTCCTTTAACATTGATAATAAATGAAACTCCATACAGCATTGCAGAATGCTCCTCTTTGATTTTTGTGAATGATCTTAATTGGCTTTCTTTTTGTTATTGTGAACTCATTAAATCAACATTATTAATCATGTAACGAAGAGCATATTTATAAGCCATTCTCTTTAACACATTTTCTCCTCATTTCAGCATTGTTATGAAACTAATTATCAGAGGAAATTGTTGTAGAAGTGTGGAGTTCTGGCCTGAATTCTGGGTTCACCTCAGGGCAGATCCTACGGGCATGTGTTATTTGAATGTTTTCCTCCACCAAGTTTAAAATAGAAGAAAAAAAAATGGTAAAAGCAGTGCTAAAGTTATCAGTAAATGATAATCTTTTAGAACCTGCAGCTATGTGTGCATTGGATGAAATGCTAAAAATGTAGGTCAATCGAAGTCTGCAACGTTTTTTTGGAAGGGGATGTTTCAGAATACAGATTTCATCACTGAAAATGAACTGATGTGAGCTGGAAATATAAGTCATGGCTGTCATACTGTCTCTAACTGTCATATCAGATTAAGACACCAGATCTCATCCGGGCTTGAATATTCCTTCGCCCCTCTGTGAATCCCCTCTAGTATCTGTCACCCTCCCTGTATATAAACTCTTGAAATGTGAGGACTAACAGTCTTCAGTCCTCTTGCTTTGGTTGAAGTCATGACAAAGTGCCCTTGGTGCCCCCCCACCCCCCACCTCTGATTTATTTGGTTTATGCTGCCAGTTCAGAGCCTGGCTGGTGGGTATGTGGCACTTACTGAAAGGATTTGGCCTTTAAACAAAGTCAGTCTATGAATGTGCATTTTGGGCAGTACTTTTTAGCAAGGAAAGCTTTTATCAAATTTATTGCTGTTGCTATGATCTACAGTGTTTACACAGGCATTTTTAAAATAATGAATAAATCATCATAAAGTCCGGACATGAAGGCTCTTGGCATCTGTGATATCAAAGGACAGTGCATTTTTCACAATAAGTAATAAATCAGTTTGTGCTACATATTTATTTGCAAGCTAATTTTACATTATTTACAATTTAACAATATTATGTTGTTTACTACTATATACAGATATAGTAAAAATCTACTTTTACATTATATTTACATGGCATATTCAAAGAACCCTATTTTTATTTATGGTTAAGCTATAATTTTATCCTTAACCTTTTTTAATTTAATATAATTTAGGTTTTATAATATTTCATTATACAAGATTTTTGATGGTTAATGGTACATTAGAAGGTATATATTTATTTTTGTAAAACAATAAATAATAATTAAAGACATGTTTTATATTGTAAACTAATTTTACATTATATTTTACAATATATGTTACATCTATATATGTTATATGAACAACCCCTGATTTTTTTTGTAGCTCATTTACTTATTTTATTTTTTTGCATTATATGCTTTTGCATCATATTTAAAATACATATGAAAAGAACTTTTTTCATTTAAGGGTAAATTATAATTTTATCCATAACTTTTTGTAATTTAATTAAATTTTTGCAAGCAACCTTTTATATTCTTTTTTGTGTTTATATATTTTATGTTTTGTTTTGCAAAGATTTTTTAAAAGGTTATCCATTAGGTAGAGGTTTAGATTTTTCTAAAGAAATAAATGATTTTATTTTATTAAAGATATGTTTTATGCTGTAAGCTTTTTTATATTATATTTTACAATATATGTTGCTTATTCATCCCCCCATTATTCAGTATTTTTTTTTTTTATATAATAATTGCACACCAAGGTTTATTGTTTACCACACTATTTGAAGTCATAAATTTGCAGTGGCTTGTGCTTTTGTCTTAGCAAATATTGGAAGCGCAGCGATCATGCTGTGCCACTGAAGCAGTGCACCTCCAGCAGATGTCAACACTCATGTGTGTGCTACCTGTGTAATCCGCATAATCGGATAGAACGAGCCCAGAGGCACTCAAAGTGCCGACACAGTATGTAGATTCACAACACAATGACGCTTACATGGCATACACAGGGCCAAACAGCAGAAGACATTGTTTTCATCACATCTGACCCAGTTCCTTACAAAGTTTACTAGCATTGTGTATGAAACACTTTTTATTAACATTTTATAAGAACCGAAGCCATACTCCTGCTGCGGCTGATATAGGAATCAGAATTTATGCGGAATAGAGGATGTTGGTGTCGAAATCCATGAGGCAGCCATGGGCTCATAAGAAATCCAGTGTGACATTCACATGGAGAGCTGCTGAAACGCATCACATCTTCTAGATAGACACCATCATGATGTGTTTTTCCCTCTTTTTCTTTGTGTCTCTATATTCGACCGTACACCTCCCAGAACTAGGATTATGTGGTAAACAGTGTTTCTGAGGTTGTAGCATTTTTACATTTCTGGCTACAGGCACAAGGTCAGTGAAATTGCATGATCTGATCCTACATCAGTATGCAGTTTTGTTCATACAAACCAATAACCATATAAGAATACACACACACACACATAAAAATCTGTGGTAATTTAAGATATTACTCAACAGCTGAATTGAACCTAAAAGGGTTCAAATTCTTTCTTGATCTGCTAGCTTATGACAAATGGTGCAGTTTTTGACCTACAAGAGTGAACTTTATATTGGAATTTAAGTAAGAGAGACTCTCAGAAAATATGTGCAAAAATGGTATGTTTTATATATACAGTGGGTACGGACAGTATTCAGACCCCCTTAAATTTTTCACTCTTTGTTATATTGCAGCCATTTGCTAAAAAAAACTGAAATATCACATGGTCCTAAGTATTCAGACCCTTTGCTCAGTATTTAGTAGAAGCACCTTTTGATCTAATACAGCCATGAGTCTTTTTGGGAAAGATGCAACAAGTTTTTCACACCTGGATTTGGGGATCCTCTGCCATTCCTCCTTGCAGATCCTCTCCAGTTGTGTCAGGTTGGATGGTAAACGTTGGTGGACAGCCATTTTTAGGTTTCTCCAGAGATGCTCAATTGGGTTTAAGTCAGGGCTCTGGCTGGGCCATTCAAGAACAGTCATGGAGTTGTTGTGAAGCCACTCCTTCGTTATTTTAGCTGTGTGCTTAGGGTCATTGTCTTGTTGGAAGGTAAACCTTCGGCCCAGTCTGAGGTCCTGAGCACTCTGGAGAAGGTTTTTGTCCAGGATATCCCTGTACTTGGCCGCATTCATCTTTCCCTCGATTGCAACCAGTCCCTGTCCCTGCAACTGAAAAATACTCCTACACCATGATGCTGCCACCACCATGCTTCACTGTTGGGACTGTATTGGACAGGTGATGAGCAGTGCCTGGTTTTCTCCACACATACTGCTTAGAATTAAGGCCAAAAAGTTCTATCTTGGTCGCTTTATACAATACAGATTGTTTCAGAGCAACTTCACTTTAATAAACAGAAAAATAACACTTATTCTGGTAGAAAATGATCAATTATGAAATAAACTGAAATAAAGCTGTAAAGAAACTCTACTGAAGATAATAGTGTCATTAGCTCAATTTAGTGATCAGTGTTGCAAAGTTCATCAATTATGAAACGAATTTAATTAAGCTATATATATATATCACAGGTACTATATGGACATTTAGGGGTAAATAATGTATAAAGTTGTCCCTTTAAGAACACTGCCATGGTGACAAGCTGTTGTACACATAAAGGGACAATTTTTGCACATTTTCTTGTCTGCCAGTGGAGAAAAGAATTCTGTGTTCTGACCTGTGAACTTCAGCATAGGCATTGTATCTAGAACCTTCTGTAAGAGTGCAGATTTCACTGTCGGCAACATAATGCTGCTATTGATGGAACAAATGTATTAGTGCTGACTCTAGCCACCACCTCTCCCAATTACACAGAATAACATCAGAAATTACTCTCCATTTGAAATATGGCCCAATATTTTTGGCTTGTAAAGCCATTAGCCTGCAGTGCAGACAGCCATTTTAAACTTAGCCACAGTCATCCACACCCATACACAGACAGAGTGCTTGTTTAAATCAATGATGGAGGCTTCTCACCCATCAAGAGATTGTCAGAGAACTATTAAAAATGAAATGGTGATCATTATTTTTGAGCTGGTCTGCTTCTCAGAGTTGAATGTTCAATCCAATACTGAGTTCCACACTGTGGAGAGGCTGTCTGATGCTGGAAACTTCAGCTGGCTGTGAAACGGAAAGTTTATGAGGTAAAAGTTTTTATTTTGATGAGTGATCTGGAGAGGAGCCGAGTGAAAACGAACAAGGGCTGGAGGAAGACAGAGTGAAGTTAGACACAAAAGGTCACTAAAACAACAATGGCACCTGGAAGCTAATAGCAGAAATATGAAATTCACAACTGTAATGTGTAACTCCGACCGCCCACGGTATAATTACACACCAGGGCTTCATGAAACACTGTAAACATCAAAATAACCCAACGAAGCGCTTACTCTTGACACTGTGCCTTGACCCCACTCGCCACAGCAAGAGCCCAAAGCACTTTAGTGGAAGTTTTGTTGTTGTTCTGGTATTTACTTCTGAGGAAACAATTTCTGCACAAATTGCGATATTCAATTTTTCTGTCACCGCATAAGTTACTAGATCTGCATTTCCAGAAGGAAACAGCAGTGGAACAAATGTATAGTAGCTTTTGGTGTAAATTTTTGGAGCAAATGAAATGCCGCATCATAGCTGTGACATACCTATGTAGTGTAACCTACTTAATCATCTCCCTAGTTTATTAGTCAGGGCACTGATCATGGGGTCGGGCATTTTAAGTGCTTTCTTAATTGACTGTTCACAAAAAGACCCGCCCCCTTTAGTTACTGTTGCTATGTCCGACAAGCCGTGCTCTCTCGCGCCACACATCATGTTCTCACGGAGTGAAAAACAGGACACTGACAATGCGTTGACAGACAAGACAGAGCAGGTTACTTTTGATATGAAACAAAGTATATTTACGAAATTTATAATTAATATTTATGCCCCCAAATTTTGCATATACCAGCCCATGTTCTAGGCAAGGCAAAATCAATGTGGACCAGCCGAATCATCAGAAGTTCTGCAGGTATTGTGAAGCAGCAAGCAAGGACAATAGCGAAAATAGCAGATGTATCGATACCAACAGTTCATGATCCATGATATCATGATGTATATCATTAGCATGTTGCTAATGTACTGTTCAATGTGGTTAAAGTTGCCATTGTTTCTTAACTGTATTCACGACCAGAGCCATGTCGTTATTTTCATTTGTAACCCGAAAACACTTGCAGTCTGAATGATTCAAACACGCATCTTCATTCTTATTGAGTCTCTATAACAGTGTGTAGCTTTAGCCACGTTAGCCTCGTTAGCCACATTAACATTCAGAATTGAATGTTAGCAAAATACATGCCATTTCTACATTATCTGATATTCTGCAGCGCGAACAGTTTGTAATGATCCATTTTGAGAGTTATATTTGCTATGTGAACTTCTGTATTATTTATGCAGCGTATTGGAGTTGCGAGCTTGGGGACACAAGCTCATTTGCATTTAAAGGTACACACACCAAATCAGCTCATTTTTTTCTCTCCACCCAAACATAGGCAGATTAACATGGTATAATGAAAACAATCTATTAGGGTATTAGCTGAAACTTCACAGACACATTCTGGGGACACCTTAGACTTATATTACATCTTGCGAAATGGCCATTCTATGGCACCTTTAAAATGTCAATGCCATTGTTATGTCTCAAGTAATTTTTTTTTTCTAGTATACATTTATAAAAGCTACATAATTGAACAAAGCCCTAATCCTGGCCTAATTTAAGGCTGTAGTGATTTAAGCTAAAGAAGCATTATTAGCAATACAATTCAGATTTAATATTTTACTGCAAATGCATTATTTAAACATAGAGAAAGCTATCCATTAGCATTCCCATTCTTCTCATTGGCAGTTGCTTGGCTGGTTAATCATAATAGAGTGAAATATCTGCAACTTATAGGTATGTTTCTTGTAAAAATCAGAATATATGGCTTTTTTTTTTGGATCTGCTAACCAGCTAAACCTTGACCCTTGGTATAATATTGAATAGAATGAAGAGATATCAAGGTGGCCGCTGATTGAACCACAGTTCACGACCAGTTCACTCAAATCCTGCTACATTTTGAGTTTAAACTGATAGTCCACATATGACATCCATGAGACTGAGATCCATGAAATCTATGTTCGCGATACAGTGTCCTCTCTTGATCATCGGAGTGTTTGCTTGTAATTGGATTTTGAATGGAAGCTGTCCTCTAGGCATGAGAAATGTAGGTCGACCACAAAAGTCTCACCCTCTTGAGGAGAGGTGAGCTAATGTAGCGATTCTGAGTGTTGACAGGATTTGAACCGGTTCTGTTTAAACCGTCCTTCTGGATTGACTGTGTTGAGAATGTGAAGCTAATAAGAGACAAGATTCTAAAAACCCTCTGACCATTTCCACTTACATAAACATGTCTCAAACACTTCCACACAGTTGCATTAGAATGGCATTGTTCTACGCAGAGGAAGATTTTTATTACTCCAAGGCTCACAGCTCGGCAAGCTTAATAGAGTTCTGTTACACATCATTTAAGTATCAATTTTGTCTTAGATGAATCTCCTATAATCCCTTAGGTGAAATAAAATTGTTAACAATTTGTTTTTGTCGTTTTTATACATTTTTTTAAATATGTCTATATAGTTTTTATTAATTATTATTTATTAGTTTTAGATTATGCAGTTTGAGTTACATCAGCACTTCAAGTTAAACTAAACTAAAAAGAGAAATGTTGCCTAGGCAACTAGCTGAAATAAAAATAAGTACATTATTTATATGTTTCAAGTACTGAAATGTAACAAAATGTTATGATTTTAGTTAACGGTAACAACCCGCTCTTTCAAAAATGTTGTTTACCGCAGTAGATCTCTTGTTGATTACCAGAAATAGCAGTTGACGTACGATTCACAACAACATCTATTTAGAGAACTACAAAATCTGTCTGGTTTTATGTTCAGGGACAATAGAAATTTCCAAATGTTCCACATGCGATTTGTTGCCTGATTTGTACAAGTCCGTGGACAGAAGGAACTGCAGCTGTGCTTTTCAGAGTGTTTCCGTGGAGATGGCACTGAGTATCAGTACAGTAGAAGTGTTTGTGATTACGTAAATGTGTCTCACCGATCCAACCTCCACTCTCTGCTATCGCTACGTTTGTTTCTACCCTAGCATGGCCTTATTGTCGTGTTCCAGTTGCCTAGGTAACAGATTTTTTGACAATGAGGATGTGTAGGTTGCCAGAGGCAAAGCCAAAATTTTGGTTTATAGATTAGCAGGTCTGCGTTTGCTTTACACGCATTTGTTGCTTTCTGACTGACTTTTATTAAAATGGAATTATTCACAGCTATCCCTCTCTTTCTCAAGCCTTCTTTGTTTTGCTGCCGTAGATCATGAAGCTGGAATAGTGATTGTGAAACACTTCCAAACCAGATCAGATGGCCTTGCTTGTGCTTATTTGATGTAGTAAATAATGGGTTCAGTTTAGCATGAAGAGAGATGTGTATACTTGAACAATCTGAAGTGTACCGTTTTTCCCTTGAAATGTTTATATTACATAAGATTTGTTGGGTCATGAAGCATACTTTTTTTTTTTTTTTCAGGAATAGAACAAGTACATAAAGGCTAGATGGAGGCACTATAAGGAGGCGTGCTGATCTCGCTGGATTTTTGTGTCTGAATGGTGCGATCAGAGCGATATAATAGGAATTGGCAAACGGTGAGTCTAGTCTGTGAACTCGAGAAAGCGAAAATTCTCTCAGAACATGATCCAGTGAAGTCCAAACAGCATGAATATGCAAAACACGTACACGGCTTACAGGTTTGCTTTGATATTCCAGAAGTACAAGATCAGCAGAAACATTATCAGTGAGTTTTTACATTAATAAAGTTTTAAGATGATATCAGCAGCCACAGCTTCCGAACTGACTGAGGTTTGCTATTGGAGATTAGCATTAAAGTGCCCTTATTATGCTTTTTTTGAATATGCGGTTTGTAATGCAGCTGTTTGTAAATGTAAAAGGTCTGCAAAGTTTTAAAGATCAAAATGCACCAAAAAAAAGTTATTGTCTCCTAAAAGAAAAACCGATTCTGAACTGCCAAAATGATTCGTCAGCAATTCTGTTACAAACCCCGGAGATGAAATTCAGATATGGGCGTTTTGTTTGTGGCACACGCTATAAGCGACCAATCACAACAGACTGGGCAATCCGACCAATCAAAGTAGGCTCTCAGAAAGGAGGGGTTTAGAATCTTTGAACGAACCAATTTAAGACTCTGAGAAATTGATGTGCAAGATATATTATGAAAAATTTTAAGTGTTTTTGACCTTGGATGCATACATGTAAACCTATTGAAGGAGAAACAAAACAAAACAAAAAAATCATAGGAAACTTTAAAATAGCATAGGGGTACTTTAAAACATACAGTATAGTCAAACACTATGGTTATAAGCACAATCCCCCACAATCTTTACTTTACTTATTAAAGGAATAGTTCACCCAAAAATGAATATTCTGCCATTTACTCATCCTCATGTTCTTCTAAACTCATTTGAACACGGTCATAGTGAAAGTTGGTGCATTATCATTGGTAATATGCAGAAGTGTGATGAGAATTGACAGCAAGATTCTCTTTAAATAAATAATTGTCCTCATGCAGAGTTATCATATAGGAATTCTTGGAATATAGTGGTGAAGTTATATGGACTGCTTTGATTTTTACATTTTTTTGTCATTTAAAAAGTTTTTTCTAGGAAATAGCCTAATAATAAAAGATCCTGCCAAAATACTTTATTTATAAGTAAATAAATAAATTAAGGAATATTATTTAAATTAGTCTTTTATGAGTTTGACAACCAATTGTCACTGCTTTCTCTTCATGGAAAGAAGCCGCATTTCTTTAAAAGATCTCGTATAAGTTTGGAACAACATTGGAGTGAGAAATAAGGCATATAAAATAAGGGAGAAGTAAGTCATATAAGTTTGGAATGACCGGAGGGTGAGTGAATTGTTCCAAAATGTTCATTTTGGAGGAAATTATACCTTTAAGCATTAGGTAAATGTAATTTCACAAAGTAGAATATTTTCCTGGATCAACATCCTTGTTATTTAATCAACATTCCAAACAACCAATCAGATTTGAGGGATAGGTTTAAAGTTTACAGTCAAGTCAGGTCAAGTCACATTTATTTATATAGCACTTTATACAATACAGATTGTTTCAAAGCAGCTTTACAGTGATAAAAAGGAAAATGATGATTTAATGACACAAACAGTATTCAATTCTGCAATAAAGTAGCTCTAAAATGACATCAACAGTCATTCAACTGAAATCAGTTCAGTGTTGATTCAGTTTGTATCAAAATGTGTGTAAACGTTCTACTCTGGCCAATGAACGATGAACGATCACGAGTCAGATTGTGGATTGATATCATTCTGAATATTTCATATAGTTCCTTCTGCTTGATGATCGGGTGTCAAGTTCAGGCTAACAACAAGGGTTAGGGGCAACACCATTCTTATTCATCTATTATTTCCCTCTGATTTTAAGGATAAGTGGACAGGTTTCAAACCTTGTGAGGTGACTTTTTGAAGAATATCCCTTTGGTTCACTGCCTGCAGGTTTATTTCTGTTTAATCGAGTTTGAAACATCAGATCTCCTGCAAGACTGCAGTTGAAGATTGACCCTGTGTGTGTTTCCAGTGAATAATAATCATAAGATATTATGTTATTTGGATTGGATGATGGTGATTATACAACCAATGGATCCCAGTAAGGCCCGTGAATTATTCATCCCTCCCCTGGCCGGGTGAATGATTCATGCTGTAGAGGGACCCCTCCTCCCCCTACGGTTCACTCAGCAGAGGGGGAGATATAATTGTGGCTTCCTGTCCAGCAGTGCTGTTTAATTAAAGATCACACATCGACCTGTGCCTCCTGTACCTGGGAAAACCCCCACCCTCTCTTCCTGTTTGAGAGTCTTACAAAGAGGGCTGCAGAAGAAGAGGTTCTCCTGAGAGGCTGATGATAGTGCCTTGTTAGAGGTAAAACGTGTGGACTTTTTGGAGAACCGTTTGAAGTTAAAGTTCATCCCAAAATTTTGCCATCATTTACTCACCCTCGTGTTGTTCCAAATCTGTATTTGAGTTTCTTTCTTCTGTTGAACACACAAAAAAAGATATTTTAAAGACTGTTGGTAACCAGACTGTTGACTTATACTACTATATGGAAGTTAATGACTACCGTCAACTGTTTCATTACCAATATTCTTTAAAATTATTTGTGTTCAACAGAAGATAGAAATTCATACAGGTTTGGAAAAGCATGAGGGTGAGTAAGTGATTTTCATTTTTGGGTGAACGAATCCCTTTAATAGTTTGAATTGGAGTTTGAGAAAAACTGTTTTTGAGATCTATAAGAACATAATATGGTAAATGGGGGAAAAAATTGCCATTGCACAAAAAATATCATCAGTAACATTTCATGTTTAATTCACTGTGCTACTTCTAGTTGCTTTGTAGTTATTTATGAAATTAACTAGTAATTGTTTCGAAGTAAATCCTACACAAAATTTATTCATCACAGTTTGGCACCTTTCCATATTTTAAAAACACTTTTTTTTTCTAGCAAACATGCATTAAATTAATCAAAAGTGACAGTAAAGAATTTTACATTGGCACAAAAAATATATTCCAAATAAAAGCTGTTCTTTTGAACTTTCTATCCATCAAAGAATCCTGAAAAATAAAAAATAAAGGTTTCCACTTTGATAATAATAGGAAATGTTTCTTGAGCATTAAATCAGAACGATTTCTGAAGGATCAAGTGAAAACTGAAAATTCAGTTTTGCCATCACATTATTAAATTAAATTAATATATATATAAAAATATTAAACGGTTGTTTTTGGTAGTAATATTATTTTACCGTATTTTTTACTGTATTTTTGACCAAATAAATGCTTTTGTGAGCTACTTCTTTCAAAATCATACTAAAAACTTGTGAACAGTAGTGCATATATGTGTATATACCAAAGTTTTGGTATTGATTCAACACTAAGCACAACATATATAAACTAAGAGCTGAAAAGTGCAAATAATAGTATAGTGTTATGTAATCAGAGTGTCATTGGCCAAATGAGTAATCACACAGGAGGATCACTATAATGATGGGAGAGCACTGAAGCACTCTTTCTCAGCTCTCCGATTATCAACACTCCATCCATCACTACTCATCCAAACCACTCCTGCTTCCTCGAGCATAGAGGACCCCATACGCATCGGCAGTTGCCGTGCCGATGGATGTGCGATATAGTTCCCATGGTGATTTGTTTGGTGGAGATGAATGTGCTGGTCTTTCATCACTGTCATCTTCACAGGTTATGAGAGCCCTGAACTCTTGAGTTCATGCAGGAGACACTTCATTAAACTGAAATCAACTTAAGGGCCACATTGAACCGAAGGGACGTTCTTCAGAAGATAGGCTATTTTCAGTCAACTGAGGCGAAAACCTTGACAGCAGTCCATAAATACACAACAGGGCTGCAAATAATTTGTACAAAGGAATTTGTTGACTTGAAAAAGGTACAAATATTTCACAACGTCATTGTAAAAAGAACACCATGTGGTTTAGAGATATTTTAAATGATTGTTAAAGCATATGAAGAAAACATTGATTTTTAGTGATGCTTGCCCCCGAAAATCTATAATGCTAGTGTATTGTTGAGTGTTGTCAGGGCATTGATGTACGGTTGCTAAATGGTTGCTTAGGGTACGTTTACATGACAACGAAGATCTAAAAATGAAAAAGATTCTCAATTGCGTTTTTGAAAATTTGTACCAAAACGATACCAATTCTCACGGATAAAAAAAAAAAAAACATCTAAAAATGCTGTATTATGCATGCCAGGCCAGTAGTTGGCGACGTCACTTTGTAAAGAAACCCCAAGCATCTGCATACGTACTCATTCTTCTTCAGGGCAAACATTAAATCAACACTTGAGATTGCTGAGTATCTTGAGCAGCACAAACACAGTCCTGTACTCCACCACGGTTGTTTTAGTTGTCATGAATTCACGCAAATTTGCCAAGTTTTTGCGTTTTTGCCAAATTTGCGTTTTTGAAGTTTACACAGCGACAATAATGGTATCATTTTCAAGCTCTTGCACTTTGAGACCCATTTTCAAAAGTTTGCTTTCAGGCCACCAAAATGCTGTTGTCCTGTAATTGAATGGCCGAAACACATAAAAAGTTTTCCGTTTTTAGTTGAAAACACCCCCTTAAAGTGATAGTTCACCAAAAATTGAAAATTCTGTCATTTACTCAACCTCATGTGTTTTATGACCAGTGATGTTATTGTTAACTACCACAAAACCCTTCGCCGGCAGTTTGATTGACAGGTGATCTAACCAATCATAACCCTGAATCCGCCATTTTGTCCGACAAAGCAGTCAGGGGAGTTAGTAGATTAACGCTGGTGAATTTCAACTTGAAAAATTGTGTGTACTCACGTCTTTCCGCGCTTGAAACAACATTCCTTCTGATGTTCATTCATGTTTATTTGATGCTATAAATGAACTAGTATGAAGAGATGATCGGTTCACGAGCCGCTTGAAGGAGCTACAGCGATCTGTCACGACACATTAAAGACACACTATACGCTATTTATTGATTAAACTTCTTTAAAAAATTAGAGCACATGGCTTGTCGGACATAGCAACAGTAACTAAAGGGGGCGGGTCTTTGCGAAGGGTCAATTGAAATAAAGCTGTAATTAGATAAAATATAAATATTGGATGAAAAATCAAACTTAATCTTGGCAGCTAGCTGAAATAAAATAAGATGAAGTACTAAAATGACTAAAAACGGAAATAAAAATTAAATAGAAAAACTATTAGATTCATAAAAGCACATAAAATGACTAAGGGCCAGATTTATTAATGGCTTTTGCCAGCTCTTTTGCGTTAAAAAATGACTGTCAGGATTTACTAAAGTAATTAGCGTTGAAAAGGTGCGGACACCGTTATTTTTGCTGCTGAGCTCATATTTAATTCATCTTCAAACAGCCATGCTGATCTTTTATCCTGTCCTATGTGAGATGTTTTTCACTTCCCCCACTGCTGTATTTTTCCATTGCATCTCCATATCTATGGCAACCCTGATGATTCGGATATCTGCGACTATAGTAAAACATAAAACATAAAAAAACAAACAGACATTGAAAGCTGACTTCTGGCATCATAAAGATAGACCATTTCTTCATCTTTGCATTTTTCCCCGTCAATGGACAGTGAGAGAGAAAGAAAAAAGAAAGAGGTTAAAAACGCCGTACAGACTAGCAACCCACGAGTAGACGTCAACGGCACCTCACCACCTACCAGCTGCTTGAAATGCAGACAGTGTGTGTGGGAGAAGAGGGAAGCGTACATGCTTGGAAGTCTGTAGTGTACTATTCCTTCCTCTGTTTCTACACACCACTGATATATCCAAGTTCATCTCCATGTTGCTCTCAGTTGGCCGCGTCTTATGCATGCTCATTACTCAGCAGCGTGAAAGAAAAAGTGCAACTCTACATAGCTGCTCATGCTCGTATGCTGTGATTTTGACGCTGGTCCTCAGCGTGGGATGCTGCTGATGTGCAAAACTAAATGTTTTCAAGATCGAAGAAGTTGTGAGGCTAATTTATCTTAAAGGGATAATTCAGTCAAAAATGAAAATTCTTCTTAAAGCTACGTGCCTTTCTTTCCTCTGTGCAACACTACAACACTACTTTCTTTACATTAAATTCACATTGCATGTGTTTTTGTGTTTGAAAACAGCTGGATAGAGTGCAACTCCACATATTTCTGCATTTTCAATAACAAACAAACAGTAATTTATTGCAGAATTTTGGATTTTACACATTTAACCATTGCAACTATGTGGAAACTATTGCAGCTGTGTTCTACACGAAAAATAAAGGAGGAAGGGAGGGAATAACCATGTTTGGTTTTCCAAATATTTTTTGTAAGCAAGCCATTTCTTTACCATATCTATACCATGTGATCTATATTGTTTTGTGGTCTTGGTTTGTTGGTTGGCCAGGGCATGTTCTGATGCCTTACCCCTGTGGTTCAATGCAAGATGGCTCAAAGTGTGGAATACTTTTGTGCCTTCCAAGCAGAAAAAATATCAGAGCAAAAGAGTTCCTGGATTCTCAGCAGAATGATAAAAAGATTAAGCCTGTGGCTTTTTTGCTATATCCAACAAGTGAACCTTATGTTAGCAGGCAGTGCTTTTAAGGGGAAGTCTTTACTGCACTTCTAAGAATCACATCACTATATATTAGGCTTAATTCAGGTACACTAGGCCAGTTTTTGACATTAAGAAGATCCTCAGCTCACCCTACAATTAAACATTAAAAGTGGCACCTTATAGGATGAACATGGTTCACTATCTTTGTGGGGACTATACATCTGCATAATGGTTTTTATACTGTACAAATTGTATATTCTATTCCCGTACACTAACCCTACCCATAAACATACCCATCACAGAAAACTTTCTGCATTTTTACATTTTAAAAAGCACACATTCTGTATGATTTCCCCATAAGTAAGTGTGAAGTCCCCACCAGGATGGAAACACACACACACACACACACATATACACACACACACTTTCTTTGCCTAAATCTAACCACCTTTTTGTAAAAATTTAAACATTTTTAAATGTAATTTTTTGTTTGTTTGTTTTTTCAGGTTCTTCGGGATCACTGGATGTGTCGTGCACGCATCTTTAGGTAAGTAGCAGAGGCTAATTGCTCTTATCCCATGAGAATGCACCGTCTCTTAATTATTCATGACACAGCGTGACCTTTGACAGGTATTCAAGCAGTTAGTTCATACCGTACTGAAGGAAGGGTTGCAATTGTTGGTCTGCATGATGCAAAAATGTGAAGATGTTGCATGGCTTCCTCTGCCATGGCAATAGAATGATAGGCATTCCATCAACGACTGACACTTTTTAGATGTTTTATAGAAGAGTTTCTGGAAAGATGGACTAGGGATTGTTTGAGACATGGTCTGATGCTGGTAGTATGAGTCCACAAACACCATCCATTGTTACTGTGAGTGTGTTTAAAACATATATAAACTTGCCTTCAAAAGTTTGGGGTCTGTAGCTTTAAAAAAAAAAAAGAAAAGTTTTTATTAAAAAAAAAGTCTCTTATGCATACCTATGGAAGTTTTTTATTTGCTTTTATATCAAATAATTCTGATCAAATAATTCGCAATTCAGATTTTTTTTTTTTTTACTCGCAATTGACTCTTCGCCAGCAGTTTGATTGACAGGCGATCTAACCAATCATAACCCCGAATCCGCCATTTTTTCCGACAAAGCAGTCAGGGGAGTTAGTAGATTAATGTTGGTGAACTTGAACTTGAAAAATTGTTTGTACTCACGTCTTTCATTCATGTTTATTTGATGCTATAAATGAACTAGTATAAAGAGATGATTTTAGTCCATGGCGGAAACATTCTTCCATACCCACTAAAAATGCAGTACATTTGAAAAAAAAAAAAAAAAAAAAAAAAAAAAAAATATATATATATATATATATATATATATATATATATATATTAAATATATATATTTAATATTATATATATATATATATATATATATATATATATATATATATATTTACTATGATATTTAATATATATAATACGCTGATTTGCTATTATTTTCACTTTTGAAAACAGTTGTGCTGCTTAATATTTTTGTGGAAACCTGTAATGCACCCCCCCCCAGAATTCTTTAGTTCAAAGTTCAAAAGAGCAACATTCATTTGAAATAAAAACTGTAACATTACAAATTCCACTTTTTTGTATGCATTCTTGCTGAATAAATGTATTCATTTCATTTCTAAATTTTACCGACACCAAACTGATACACATATACACACACACAAACAATGACAAACAAGTAATTTTTATTAGATTAGCCCAGCTCTGCTGTGTTTGAGATCATTTGCTGCATCATTTGCAGCCATGAAGCTGGAGGCCATCAGGTCTTAACATTTACCATCTGACGCACATCTGAGGTCCCAGTGGTCGTGGGAGGTGGGGAAATCTAATGATGGTACATCTAACGTTTCCCCTCGTGATTTACAATCCAAACCTGGTACCCTGAGGACATCCATAGTCCTGATGGAGGTCTACCTCTTCTAACTTTAGTATGTGACATTTTTTGTTTCATCTGGCAAGAATCAGTAGAGGGGAAGGGGGAAAAAGCCAGGTATGCCTTTTGGAGTTTGTTAAAAAAAAAAAGAGAGGCATTTAAGCGGGTATTTGTTTTGACAGATTGTAAGGGAGCTGTTAAGAAGTGCACAGGCTCTCTTTGCAGCAAAAGCCTCATTTCAACAGAACAAACACAACAATTCTTTTGGTTCTATTTCAGATTAGTCGTATCAGTGTGTGATTAAATGGGTCTGCGTCCCTCCTGTAATCCAGCTGTGGTGAATGAGTTATATCTGCAGGCTAATCATTCGCTCCAGCCTTGTACATATCTTGTATGAGTGAAAAACACATTAATCTTGTGTAGTTACACTCTTACATAACTCCAAGCAGCTTTCACCATTGTCATAAAGCTTATTATTTTTCTGACAGTATCAGTGGTTGAAATTAGATTCTCTTTCTCACAGTAAAAAACATACATAGGTCTACAGGATTAAACCTCAGAACCTTGGTAATGGTTTTTTGATGCTAAAATACTTTCTACTATCCCAGTTTAAAAGTGCCTCTCATTATTTTTTTCACTCATGTTGAGTTGGTCGCTGACAGTCTTTGATTTACACTGACAGCTAGTGATGTGAAAGCTGCATCATGCAAAAGCAAAAGCTTTCATTTACACATTACATTGTAGAAATGTGCTATTTGTTGTCAGCCATTAATTGTTGTCATCCCACAAGCAAATTCTTCCTTTCAGAATTGTTCGGTAATAGAGACATCATATAATATAAGAGTAGTATTTTCTAGCCATGTGATTTCAACATGAAGGCCTGCATGACATGGCCCATGTTGATATATATGCAATATACTACATTTAATATAATACCAACCCTACATGCATATGCATTTTAGAAACACTTTGGGGCATCCACTCTCTTTTTCTTAACTTATTCAGTTGAATGCAGAGGTTTGGTATCTACAGATGTCTGTAGAACATTAAAATTTCATGGCCTGCCTCTGCATGTTGGTATAGTTTCTCTCTACACTGCCAATTTAAAACATGGTCATGCACTGCAACAGAACCACAGAGATTGCTTGAAGTCTACACCCATGGTAAAATGATGCAAATATAGCTCTACCTGCTTTTTTTTAATGCTTCCTTATTATCTACCCAGGCCAAATCACATGAGAAGCATCTTCGTTTGGAATGATTAATGTAATGCAGCTATCGTGGGTGTCTCTCGTCTGATCTTACTACATATAATCACCCTTTTTAATACCGACTCTGGCGAGCTGTGACCGTTTGTAAGAGCGTGGTCGTTGTCTTGTTTTCCTGTGCAGGGTAAAAAGGAATGATTTTCTGTAAAGCGGCCAGATACCTTTCATTTGTATTGCAGAGGCATTGCAGAGTAAAATTCCTCAGTCTTCAGTGAGAAATGGTAGATCGTCCTTCAATGTCATTAACTTTTTGTAGGTATCCCATTTGAGTAGATGAACAAATTAAAAGTTTCACATTTGCACACTAACTGCAGTTTAAAAGCAGCTGGGTGGCTAGAGGCAAAAACAACAGTCTGTTTGTATTACTTATTGAAAGCATAATAGATTCAGGGTATTGGGGCTGTTATGTGGTAGTATTCAAGTGTGATAATAGTTATATATAATTCTAACCCATGCTGCATTTAGTTCATCAAAAATTCGGTAAAAACACTATTAAAATAGAGCCGTTTAAAATAACTGTTTTTATATATTCAAATAGAATGTAATTTATTCCTGTGATCAGTGTGATGGCAAATCTTCAGTGTCACATGATTCTTGAATGCAGGTTGTGCTAACTTTGGCTAATGCCAAAGTAACAGATGCATATTTTCATCACTTACCAGGTAGTCCAACTTCCTCGCTTACTTTTGTCCAAGCTATCTCCTTTTTTGTCTGGTCTCTGTATGAATAAGAAGTTGTGTCAGTTGGACATGTCAATAAGCTCTTCACTGATTGGCTTGTGTGAAAAAGCATCATTCGAATTTCTGGCCAGGGTTAGGGTTAAAAAGGGTTGAAATTTTTCAACTTGCACGGAAGACGCGATTGAGTCGAATATTGCGCGTTCGCGGCAATAGCGTCACCCAATCTGCGTCATTTGCATTGCAAATTTGTTGCTATTCGTGTCTTTGCATCGACTTTGTATGTAATCTAAGCATTAAAATAGTTATATTTGTGTTACTTGCTTTACTTGCGCGTTACTTGCTCTAGATCAGAGGTCCCCAACCCCATATTTCCGCGGGTCATTTGGTACCGGGCTGCACAGAAAGAATAAATAACTTATTTAAAAAAAAAAAAAAAAAAAAAACTGACTTATGTAATTAGTATGAAATGTGCATGTGTGTATGAAATGTGCATTTCTCTCTGGCGCGTTCACTACTGCGAAGATCGCGAGTCAGCATCTCAACTTCAAATTCTCTCCGTTACATCCGTCTATGACTCACTCTTGGCTCATAGCAACGCTTGTTTAGGTCACGCGATACGTTACCGCTAAAAATAAACACACAAGCTAGCAAAATGAGTAAAAAACCAAACGTCTCTGGAAAACTTCTTTGCGAAGGGGAAACGGCCCAGTGAGGAGACAGAAGAAGAGCCTACGATTTCCAAGAAAAAGAAAGCTGCATTTAACAGACAATTCCAGGAGTCCTACTTGAAATATGGATTTATCGCAACAGGTGATTTACACGCACCAAGCCCGCCAGAGAGCGTTAGGGGGCAGAGAGGATGTTACTCATGTTATGTTGTTGGCGCGATGTTACGAGGACGCTGCTAATAAAGTTGCGAGTAAGCCTACACATTGGATTCACGTTTATTATAATATTTAAAAAAATACCCCAGTTTTTATGCTGGTCGTATCATTTTATTTTGTTGTTTTATCCGCCACACCTTAAAGGCCGGTCCGTGAAAATATTGTCTGATATTAAACCGGTCCGTGGCGCAAAAAAGGTTGGGGACCGCTGCTCTAGATTACTCTAGGTCACTCGTGTGAATAAAGACATTGTGCGATGAGTAGTGTCTTCACGCACATCAACAGTAACAATTATAACAACATTTTTTTTCTGTCATCAACCATGTTGGAGATAACTACTTTTGCTGCTTTACCTGCTGTGGAAGTCCCAAATATGCTAGAAAGCCAAACATCGACGCACCATCCAACTCGGCACCATCTTCAGCTACTTGTCAATACGCTCTTCGTAGATTGGCTTGCGTAACCCCGAAAAATCATAACCCCGAGTCCACCATTTTGTCCGACAAAGCAGTCAGGGGTGTTAGTAGATTAACGTTGGTGAACTTGAACTTGAAAAACTTGATCTGTCACGACACATTAAAGAGACACTATATGCTATTTATTGTTTAAACTTCTTTAAAAAATTACAATATTTGAAATATGAAACTCAAAAGTAACCTGTTCTGTCTTGTCTGTCAACGCATTGTCAGTGTCCTCTTTGCTCTGCGATGTATTTTACACGGGTCTTTGCGAAGGGTCAATTGCATCGCCCAATTCACATCACCCGGCACGAATTCGCATCTGTTCACAATTTCGTATTTGCATTGACTTTGTATCATTTGAAGGCTTGGAGACATCAACCAAGAAAGTAATTTTAGATGGAGCAAGTCATTACATTTTGATAAAAGATTACGTATATTTGACGAAAGAAGACAAATGCACCAAGAATCATTTACAATAAGACCAGGAACAGATAGTAAGTAAGATCAATTTGAAGCCATCTTAGCTGTAAACACAGTGATGAATAGGGCAAATAAATGTGTATTGGAGATAAAGCCTATGGGATGCTGCATTGCTGGTTTAAGAGTTTAAGAAGGAAACTGATGGGAATCTTTCTGAGAAGAAGTTTAGCTTTTTACTAGCAGCTGAACTGTTTTCTAACCAAAGCTGTGGTCGAGATCTCTGCAAAGTGCAGAATGATAGTGGCAGTGCAGAAGAAAGAGAGGACCAGATGATGGATGATCCCGTTACTGTATGAGATAACTCACCTTTGATCTAAAGAGTATTGTATTATGAACAATGTAGCATTTATGGCTGACTTATCTGAACATAACTTCAAACCTAAAACCATGCCAGTGTAAAGCAAAAAGTGGCGGCCAAAATCAGCTTGCTGAAGCCAGCGAATACTATCTGAAAAGAAAAATTGTTTAGCACTGCCACTAGGATTAATATATAGAGAGAGCATCTTGCACCTTGAGCATTTTTATGACGATGTGCCAACGTAAAAAAAAAAAAAGTTCAACCAGCCTAATTACAGAGACAACCCACAATTAAAATGCATCTAAATACCTTGTTGTGCATCTTGGCTTTGACAACTTTTTTGTCTTTTGAAAAGACCATCTGACTCACCTGGCAGAGCATTTTAGTCAAGTTGCTTAGAGCTGATAAACCTCTTCAGACCTAACTAATACAATTCCATCATGTCCTACGTAACTAAACGTGTCCCTTTGCCGTTCTTCTTTTTTTTATCCTTCATTATGACAGGACTCTTAGAGCTTGGGCTGTGCACGGCACACTGTTCTCACCTCTCTTGGATAAAGGGAAATGAACAATTTCTCCCGGGACTTTAAATGGCTGCTAGCAAACCTGTGAAAGTCCCAGAGTGCTGCTCCCTCTGGTCTGAGGTAGTGTTATCCAGTATACATCATTTCCTCTCAAGGCTAAGTGTTTCTGTGCTCCTCCAGAGCTTCTTCACAAGTGAGTGTGCTAAAATGCCTGGGAGATTGGCTCACACTCTCTGCTTATATTAGAGCAATTTATCAAAGGATTGCATGGAAAATTTCAAAGAGTTGCACATGCATTTTCATACTTGGCCTCAGTTATTTGGTAACCATTATTTCCTCTAGGAATTCGCTGTATTATAGTATTACAAGGTGTAATGTATTAAGTTAACAATATTTTCATTCTTTCCACATAAAGAGATTATATAGAGGAAACGGCAGCATGCCTATTGGAGCCCATAGCACAGGCTTAGTGGGTTTAGTGAGTTAAAAGCCAAATTCATCAGATTTTATTAAACAAACTAGCATAATAACCATATTTTCCACCAAATGCCATTCCATAAAAATATTCCATAGAGATACTTTGTGGTTCTTAAGGGTCAAAATATCATATAAACGTCATATAGAATGGGATCGTTTGATAATGGGTTAGTAAACAATCGCCTAGCAAACACCCGGAGCACCCTAGCAACTGCATATGCCATGACTACCATCCTCATAATATTAGACTGGCAGTATTTTAAAACCACAAGCATACTTATAAAGGAGTGTTCACATTCTGCAGGTTTGGTTTGGTTAAAACAAACTCTCGTGCGATTGCTCTGTTAGCGCGGTCCAATGAATAAGTGTGAATGCCATCCGAACCCTGGTGCGCACCAAACAATTCTAAACGAACTATGGTGCGGTTTGACTGAAATATGAACGCGTCGCGGACTAAAGGCATCAAAAATAACCAAAAACTGGACGTGATGTCATAAGATGCGACCCTAAAAAGGACAGAATGCTGAAGCATACCTGTTTTTTCTCATCATGGGAGCCACGTTGCCCATTACAGTTAGGTACGGGGTCAGAACTGTCTACTTGCAGCAGATGTTCGTTTGTGTGCGTGATGAGGAATTCCTGCCACTGTTTTGACTCCTTTACACAACTATTCATGAGCAAGTCAAAATACCATCATATGTATGCACATATGAACACATTCAGCCCAGAACACAGCATTTTTTGGATGTTTGCTAAGCGAACCAGGACTAAATGTATTGTTTTCTTTTTTTTGGTCTGAGCCAAGAGAACCGAACTACAAGTGTAAACTCACCCCAAATTCCCTTGACTTTGGAGTGGTAGACTGTTCTTTAAATGTAAAAAGCTTTTACCTAATGCTGATTTGTTTTCCTAGTGTCAAGAAACATTCAGGATCTTGTGTTTGGATCAAAGTCACTAATGTCAACTATTAGCTCCAAAAGCTGATTTAAAGAGCCCATAAATGTTGCCCTAAACAGATCCATATTTACTACCAATAAGGACAGAATCACCCTCAAAACATATGTATGACTTTATTTAGTGCTGCTTTATCTCAATAATGGTGAATTTTTATCCTTTACCATAATCTCTCCATTGAAACCAAAGGCCTTCCTCTAGGACTGTATGAGTGTTTTAAATGGACATTGTTTCCACCCTGTAAGACTTTCCCAATGTTTTTAAATCAGGCATGGTAATGAATTTGGGAAGCTCCAAGGACTTAATGTATCCTCCACAGGCTCTATCTGTAGGACATTTGGAAATGCATGCATGGCATTGAAAAAAATGAGTCATCAGATGCAATTGGAAGTATTGGCTGATTCCTATACCAGGTTTTCCACCAAGAAGCTGGCAAATAAATGTGCCGTCAACGGCACAGTCGGCTTAAATGAATTCTCATGCTGTTCCATCTTTAATAAATGTTTTTCGCCGTGTGCTCGCCAAACTAAAAACATATTCCTCACCTATCCCCTTTCGACTCGGTTGTTGGCATAAAGCTGAATTGGAATCTAAGTGAAAATACAGCATGCTAAACATATTTCTGTGCTTTCATTTCAAAATGTCAGCTTAGTTCTGACTCAGTTAAACTGCTTTGTAAGACGGAGTACGTGGGCGTTGATGCCGCTCAATCCAAGGTGGGACCGCCACGCCGCTTCCAGATGATAGCAGTTAAGGATGTGTCAGGAAGTGCTGAAGCAAGCTTGTTCTATCTCTCTGTCACTGGAGTGCCGGCAGCTCTCGGTAATCACCTGCATCTCAAATATTCATAGCTCGTCTTTCACTTGGAGAAATTGGGATCACGGATTTCTTAACTCAGTGGGGAAAAAGAGGGGATGATGGATTTCTTTTATGACTGCATAAAGGAGCTAAAGAGCAAAATGACTTGGGTGTGAGGGGATTTCTTTGCAGTAAGGCCTCTACTCTTCCTGTTTTCTCTCTCTCTCTCTCTGTTCACCTGTAGGTACAGATAGAATGCTCCTCCTTGGCCTTTTTTAGGTAAAATGCAAGACAGAGGCTTCTTTTCAGTTAATTAGTAGATTTGAATTTAATTGATCACATGGATATTGAATTTAAATAGTAGAAAAAGGAACTTATTGAATTGCAGTTTAAAATAATTAAACATAGTTACACAACAGAGAAATTTCATTAGCCCAACACACACAAAACATTCATTTCGAGAATGATCTTTTAAGTTTGCTTCATGTAGCTTGAATCCATATCTGTTTAGACCCTGTGTTTTGTAACTTCTCTAATCTTCATTGGTTCTGTCTCTCTTTGATTTCATTGGCTCCTGTTTTGAGTTCATTATTAGTTCAGTCGTGTCAGCTGTGTATGATTAATTATCTCGTTATCCCCTTGTGTTCCTGTGTTCTCCCTCAGTCCTTGTCGTTTCTCGTTTCTGTTGCATGTGTGTTTATGTCTGTATATGGTGTTCCTGAATCCGTTCCTGGTGCGAATTAACGTCTGCGTTCCCATATGCTGCTATATATAATAATAATAATAATAAATAATAATAATTATTATTATTAAAGTATAAATTCTGGACCATATGTTGTGTGGAAGTAATTAATTACTAGCTACTAATTACATCTTCAACAGATAAATTAGATTACTGTGCTAATTACTGTAACGCTTTATTTTACAGTGTCATTGTTACCGTTGTAATAATGAAAGCACTTTATTTTACAGTCCTGCTCCCCAAGTACATGCTATGTACTTATAATAGTAATTGCAATAACTGGGTAATAACTTGGTACTAAGCCTGAACCTACCTAACCTTAACCCACTTTATATGGGAAAAGTAATTAAATTACAGTAATTAATTGCTTAGTAATGAGTTACACCCAACACTGTTTGTGTGTACGAGAACACAATTCATTGGGAGATGTTAATTTTTTCATTTTAATTCTTTTGCCTTAAATTACAATTGAAATAGCAATTCTGCATCCAGTTTACTGGGCTGAATTGGAATTTCAAAGACATTCTCAATTAAATTCTGAGTGGTGCACAACCCTTGCCACCTCTGCAGGCTCCCAGGCTGGCAGTTCTGCTTCAACTATG
This sequence comes from Zacco platypus, assembly GCA_038088235.1. Taxonomy (NCBI): domain Eukaryota; kingdom Metazoa; phylum Chordata; class Actinopteri; order Cypriniformes; family Xenocyprididae; genus Zacco; species Zacco platypus. Next base: position 5,413,471 of record CM076064.1, on the reverse strand, counting down.
CTCTTCCTGTTCTTTCTGAGGATGCAAACTATTGAAAGCACAGACTTCTGGGAGTGCAGAGACTTAATTGGGCCTTTCGCTGCCATCCCTACCGCTGGCATGTGTTTTCACGAGCTCACACTTCCCTGGATAATAGAGTAGCCATTGGTGTAAGAGAAAGTCTACAGGAGCAGAAAAGAAAGCGGGACATATGCAGGGATGTGAAAGGAGGAGTAAATGAACTGCAATAAAGAGCATCATTAGTGGCTGGGGCCATATTTATGCTGATTGGGCTGAACCGAAAGCCTGCAGACAGCCATTCGCGCCTCAAACCTTAATGAAAACAAGATTATTACAGATGTTTTAAAAGAAATGTGAGTGCTGGACTGTGATGTTCTAATGTTGCCATTGCATTCTTTGAAGCTTTACGAATCTTTTGTTTCAAATCAGTGGTTCGAAGGACCGAAGTCACGTGATTTCAGTAAATGAGGCTTCATTACGTTATAAGTGTTTCGCAGTTTCAATAGTTCACGTGACTTTGGAAGTTTGATACGCGAACCGAACCACTGATTCAAAACAAAAGATTTGTAAAGCTTCGAAGCAGTGTTTTGAAATTGACTAGCACTAGATATCGTTGAAAAGTCGTTGGGTTTTTTTTATGTGGCGCACAAAAAGTATTCTCGTCACTTTATAATTGTAAAGATCGTCAACCTCTAGAGGGCACTTAACTTTGGACTATACACCACACATTCACACATTCATTCACACGGACTACATTTCCCATAAGCCCCGCTCTCAGTCACTGATTACCGCACCAGCTGCAACTCATCACCCAGTCACTAATTACCATCACCAGCTGTAACTCATCACCCACACTATATAAGCACTGCTCACGCATCCATTCACTGCGAAGTCTTGATTAGGTTCCCTGTCAGTTCTGAGCGTTATTTCCTGTGTCTTGTTTTCCTGGTTCTGTTTCCTGCCTGTCTGTCCCGGTTTTGATTGTTATACCTACCCTGTTTGACTCACTGCTTTGGATTACTGGGCTGTTGTTTGCCTATACCAGTAATTCTTAAAGTGTGGTCTGCGGACCAAAAGATGACCTAAACTAGGCAAGCTCTTAACCCGCACCGGATCGCGGGCGGGGGGGTTGACATCTGTGTGTTTTAATAACGAAAAAATGGATCATATCATTGCATTTGTGTTTGAATAATTAGTTTTTCACTTGAAACAGTTGCATATTAAACTTAAATTTAGTTTATCCTTCCTATTTTATTGTTTTTGGGGGGCGTGTTAGAGTGGGATTCTGTTAGGTGGTCCTCAGAAAAAATTGGAAGATAAAGTGGTCCTTGGGCTGAAAAAGTTTGAGAAACACTGGCCTATACCGACCCCTCGCCTGTTTACTGACCACGAATCTGCTTACCTCCGATATTCCTGTTTGCCACTGTTTGACCCTGCCTGTTCGACCATTCTGTTTTCTAATAAAGCCTGCAATTGGATCTCATGCCGCTGACTCGCCCTTCATTACAATAATATAAGTTTAACCACTGTACTCAACTTTTTTAAATATGTTTTTGTAGCTTCCTGGTGAGTGAAAGTGTTAATTCTCTTGCTGGCAATAGAGGCCTCACTGAGGCATCGGATTTCATCAAAAATATCTTAATTTGTGTTCTGAAGATGAACGAAGGTGTTACAGGTGTAATTAATGACATAATTTTCATTTTGGGTGAACTAACCCTTTAAATCTCGGTGGTTTTACAACCAGAAGCTGTGCAATGTCGTGGCATCATTGATTCACTGTGAGTGACGACACGCTGACTGTTCCAAGATGGCTGACCAACGTGTCTGCAGCGGTCCAGTGTGGCATCTATGGCTATGGTTCTGAGTGGTTAATAGTTGGTTGTTGGGGTGTTCTGTGTGGTTCTAGCATTCTTATTTGTAGACATTCAGGACAATGAGAAAAATATATCCCTTCCAAATAGAAAAAAAGCACTGAAAGAAAGATGTCTCTGTAAGCTGTAGGAAAATTTGGCATGTGAGTTATTCAAGTGCTGATTGTGTCTGAAAGTAAAATACGAACAGTTCAAAAGCACCGCTCCAACAAATCCGGCGGTTGCATAAAAATGAGCATATTGTTAGCTTAATCTACTCTGTTCAAAGCCCGGTGAAACCTGCGAGACGGAGGCAAACGCTGTAATACAATCTGAACTGCGCCTCGCATGTGGATGAGCAATGGATGCAAAAAAGAAAAAGAAAAAAGAAAGGATTCTGATAGATCTCTTTGCAGCGTTCTCTCAACAGGCCTAAAGTGGAGCCCCAGGGGAGCTGAAAATCTCATTTAGACAGATCTATCCTTTGCCCTTAAAATCTCTTTCAAATAATGTGTAATAAACATTGTGAGCAATTCGCTCTGATATGACCAGTGTAAGATTTAATTAGCTGTGAACAGTAATGAGTGTTAGAATGTGTACAGAGGGACTGCTTGAATCTAAGATGAGTGCAGTGCTATTCGACAGCCTCACAACCGACAATCAATGCTGAGATTGAAAGTGTTCTTGAGTTTAAACTGAACTCTGTCATCTCATTCGTGCGTCGATGCTTGTTTTTAGAGATCTAGTGCATTAACGGAATTTTGGGCAAGAGATCTTTGTACAGACGTAACACGGCTGTCACAAGAGACTCCAGCTTTTGAGGAGAAAAGTAAGATGGTTTTCAGCACAATGTGGCATGAGATTTTTTTGCGTCTTGAGCTGTTTTTAAAAAGGCAAATGTCTTTGTTTGCAGGGATAACAGACAGAAAGAGTATTTACTCCACATAATTCTGTAGTGAAGTAAATATTACAGAAAAAAACAATGTACTTTGTACATGAATGAGTTAGTTCAGGCAAGAATTTAAAAAAACAAAGTAAATTTGATGTTAATGCTCAATTTAAGCTTGTAGAAATTAAAGCGTAAATATCAACGTTATAAAAGTAAGTAAAACCTACTTAACTTTCTGATACTGGTGTTCCCATCATGCACTGGGCCTAAATGCGTTTTTCTATCATTGTTTTATCATCGCTTTTGTTGTTAGGTTTAGTAACTTGCTGTTTTGTGACACCTGGAGTTCATTTTCTACTCAAAATGAAATTCATACTCAAAAATTATCCAACGAATGTTACCGTTTTTGTGTATTGTGTACCAAGTATTGAGATCTCTATGGGTACCATCACTTCTATTATGTAGCTACTTAGATGTTTTAAGTAAAGCATACACTTTAAGAACATAGATTAGTTCAGTGTTATAATGTTTGAGGAAAATGTCCTTGAAACAGAGTATAGCAAAGTAAACTTTGAGTAGAAATTATTCAACAATTGGCCAACTTCATTACTGAACTATTAAGTAGATTACATTTAATTCCATATGTGAAATTTACTTTAAGATATGCATGCAAAAACTTGCAAAAGAAAAATTAAATAAATGTAATTTATTGTTTTTTCAGTGTATAAAATATATATTTTTTAAACTGCTAATATTTAATACTACCTAATATGATGACCATATGACCATACTAAAAATAAATCCATATATGTGAAGTGTGTGCACAAGTGTGTGACATGTTATTGTGTAGCACTAGTATAGTGTGAGTTAGATTTTTATATCACCATGAAATCTAAAATTTTTCTGGAATATGCTGTGGCTATTCATGATTTATGTTTTTAATATTCATATGCCCTCATAATCTTTAATCAAAATATCTTCCCCTCTTGCCGCTGCATCTCCTCTCTTCTCTGTTGATGTTTACTGGCACGAGGGCGGGACAACCTGTCACTCACATGAGATCGACCAATAGCAAACCACCCAATCAATCATTTCCCAATGGACAAAATCAAGTCCCTCCCTACATTTTTTCTTGTTCAAGAAGCCATTTCACTCGGATATACATCACAATAGGGAAGACTATTAAAAATTCCATTTCATGTCAACTTTAAGCTAATGCTTTTATTATAATTCAGAACATGGAAAGAAAGAAAGGTCAGAAGAGAATATTGAAATTAACGAAAAATTTTTGTTGAAAATAATAGTTTCTTTGAAAAGCAGAGTGTTACCAATGGCAAATTCATGGGTTTGATTCCCAAGGAATGGGAATTTTTTGTATTTTTTTCCTGTATTTTGAATGCAAGCATCTGCCAAATGCATAAATATAAGGTAAATGTAAACCAAAATATATTGGAAACATTCAGAAAAAAAGAAAATTGCAAATTCATATCTTTCTTATTAAGAGGAACCGGATAATAAACAGTTTAATTTTCAGTGTTATGGATGCAACAGTACTTTAATTATCTAATATCATCAGTGCCTCATCCTACGCAATCATATGCAGAAAAACAGAAAACCTGCTTTTCCTACTTACGTCATCTGGCCGATGAATTTGTGTTGTCTGTAACGGACGGCCAGGGCTGGTATACAGAAGCCATGACGTTATTCCTCTGGGGCAGAACGGCGTCGCTGACAAACGCACTGTTTTTCTGGACCCCTGCCTGAGCGACAGAAGGCAGATAAGTGGCTGTTTGGTTATGCAAATTCTGATCTGCTGCCCAAGAAGATGTCACTGGTTTTGACTATAATTTCAAATGTAAGAATGCAAATGTAGTAGTTATAGTAGGTGTGGCCTGAATTGCACTAATTTTAATGCATAATGTTTGTCAATTGCTTGTGCCTTAACTTCTTAGAGACATGCATGGGGGAAACGGGTCTGGTTTGTTGGTTGTTACCTGAAAGGTCACGTGAAGGTGAATAAATGACACATTTTTCAAAACAAAAGGTTTTGGCCCATTCTAAATGCTGAACGCTGCAAAAAAAGTGATGTTATGCCGAGAAAATATGCAGAGTGATATTGGAATATATTCCGTATGCTGAATGTTAGGCTATGGATAGCACTATTTAGCCAGTGTGGCAGACAGATTCAGTTTTTTTTTTCAATCACAAGATGTTTAGAAGTTAAATGCCATTCAGATGTTAATGGAAATGGCCTGACATAACATCTGGGGTGATCTCTACACAGTTTCACACTTACACAATCACTTACCCAGACTTGATTGTGAACTTTGTGTGCATGTTTGAGTGTGGGAATTAATCCAACCATTTCCAACCTGGAATTAATTCAAGCATTTGTATATATATATATATATATATATATATATATATATATATATATATATATATATATATGTATATATATATATAGATATATAAGCACTGAGCCCTGTAGGATATTGCATGCTGTTCTTGTTGAGATCTGGTTTGCCATTTATTAGGGAGGTTGTAGGAAACAGATTTCTCCGTCTTGACACTGATGTAGCTAGAGACCGTCATTTTAACTAAGTTGTCAAAGTGACATGAAATGTTAATGCTGTGAAGGAAGCCACATATTTGTCTAAGGCGTCAGTTAATAGCCCTGAGTTTGGAACATATTGTGCTGCCCAAAAATGTTGCCACCATTTATCCTGCATTTTTTGACTTTGGTGAAAAGTTACTTAAATAAAGATGCTCTTCGATTATTTATAAAGTATTTTAAAATAAAATTGCATTTTTCTCAAGGAGTTCACCATCAGGATTAATTATATAAGAAACGTTCTCAAATAAATTGCTCTAAATTTGTATTGAATGAGCTGTGTTGAAGCCATAAAATAAATGCATGTCTGTCTTTTTTTAAATTCTAAACTATATATATATATATATATATATATATATATGTATATATATATATATATATATATATATATATATATATAATTTAGAATTTATAGTATATTATTTTAATAATTTATTATATTATAAAAATAAATACTACTACTATTAATAATATTTTATATATATTATTAACATTATTTTAATTAATTTTATTATTAGTTTAATTTATTAAACATTGTATATTTCATCATATTTTCGGTTAAGAACACAAATTAAGTAGAAGTTTTTCTATACTCAAATCAATCAATTTTGCCTATGTATATATTTATGATGATGGTTTGATGATAAAATGTAAAATTTTTCTAATAATATCTGATAACTTAAATATTATCAATGAGGCGAAAACCTAAGTGATTTACAGTGTACTCAAGATATTTATTCAGTATATGACTTCCTCGGGATTATTTGCGCAGGTTAAGCTAAGGTACGCTATATATAGGTAGACATGCTGCAATGTAATTTTTGTACAGTATGTCATTCATATACTGTATTATATGATATGAGTCAAGAAAAAAAATCTATATATTATACTTTTTCCCAGTCCATTCAAAGAATGGGGTTTTTGTTAGAAATTTTCCGTGGCTTTATTTAGCTGTGTATATCTGAGGGGTTATTCCTGTGGGGTTCATTACAGTGCTGTGATTTTCTAGCAGTTGCAGGGTCTCTCTGGAGAGTTGTGTTGGCAGGCTGCGGGTAAAAAAGGGCCTTTTTGCTCACATTTCCCCCACTCTTTTAATGAGGCTAAGATCTGTGTCATAAATCTGTCCTTTATAAGCGGCCCTTCATTTTCTGAATGTATCTGTTCGTTACTTTTTATAAGTTTTAATTATGATGATTCAGTCATTGCTGGTCTGAGGAGCCATACTCAGCAAATGATCCAACAAGAATAAAAATATACCGGATCCCGCTGGGAGGACAGTTTGTGCCAACCATACCACCTGCAGTCAGAGACGGTGACGCTCTGGATATCTGTTAGATCATTATTGCTTTCAGTCACCATTCTGGTGTAGTGGTTCTTCTTTTCTCACCACTGATGGAAAACAGCAACATGTTGGTAAGCAGTAAGCATTGTCAGTATTATTTGTCCACATGAATACTTTGCGTTTCAAAGCCGTATAGTTGCTTCCCGGAACAGAGCAGAAAAAGACGCTTCAAAGAGACCAAAATTCGTCACTGTAGACTGACGTCTTCCGGTCACATTTATTGTTAATGTTTACATTTTCTGATGATGAAACTTGCGGATTATGTGTGGATGTTAATGATTTAGTGCATTGTTGTTGAGTTTCCAGGGTGTTCTGGGTGTTTGCTTGGGCTGAGCTATTTTGCTAGAACCGAGCAACAATTCTTTTTGATATTTGTAGATTTGTCTTGGGTAGCCAAAAATTAATCAATTTCTCACCCTCATGTCGTTCCAAACTTGTAAGACTTTCATTCATCTTGGAAACACAAATATTTTAATTGAAATCTGAGAGATCTAAGCAACTACCACTTTCTTGCTTCAAAAAGCTCATAAAGTAATCATAAAAATAATCCAAATGAATCGAGCGATTTAGTTCAAATTTTTTGAAGAGACCTTAAAATAAAATGTGACCAAAAATTTAAATAACTCATTCAAAATTAAAGTATTTTGCTAATTTAAGACATTTCTCCTTGTATAGAAACTTTTTGGCATAAAAGGTTCCTTAAATTTGAGTCAAGAACCCTAGGGTTCTATATAGAACTCCATTCAACCTTTTTTTCTAATTACAATTTTCAGTAATAGTGATGCTGCTAATAATTATAACATTGTTGAACTTCCACACCAATATCAGTAATTTCCACTGCAAAACAGAAGAATTAAAGTATGTCTTACTTTTATATATGCTGGGGATTCAAATAGCTGAGGTGATTCTGACACCTGCAGTATATACAGTAAACACACTGACACATTTAAATGATTTGTGTGAGGGATTTTGCTACTTGGTGCAAGGTTGTCTGGATTGAACGTTGTGAACTTTGTCATTTTTATGGCCGAGACAAATAAGCAAATCTGCAGAATGTAAATCAGCCTCACTGGGATGATGCTGGAAACTTGGGAAAGTCTGCCAACAGAGAACTTCTGCAAATCTGCTGCGACGTACAGTTTCTCTGAGTGAGGACTGGTCTTTACTCCGTATTTTACCATTTCAAAGACATAACAGTAGCATGAAAGATTTTGAAATCTGAGCAGATATTTGCCTTTTGGCATGTTGTTCCATTTGTCTGAAAGAATGAACAGTGTTTTCATTCTTCTTGTTGTATGGAACTGAGTTTTGAGTTTTTACGTTCAGGTTTTGTAAACATAGTGTGCTTTGTAACATCAACAACAGCTTTCAGGCATAGTTTGAACAGCTCTTGGGTAGATCGTATCAATGTCATTCATTTTGACTTTGAGCTTTGTTGGTGCTCACTGGAAATCAAACTGTTGACATGTTTCAAAGTTACTTTTGGCATAAAAAATAGTGAATGCAATTCTAACAGACCTGCAGTATCTGTACCAAAAAAATACCTTAAACTTAATTATAAATTTTAACCTCATTATTTAAACAATCACAATTAAATGAACAAGATACCAAACAAGATGGAAATAAGGATACATAGAGAAATTAAATAAGGATGGATTTCATGGATGCGTTTATTTTATTCAAAGGGGACCGTCTTCACAAGACGTAATACAAGTCTCTGATGTCCACAGAATGTCTGTGAAGTTTCAGCTCAAAATACCCCACAGAAAAATGTATTATAGCGTTTCGAATTGGCACCTATTTGGTTGTGAACAAAGACGGATCGCTTTTGCGTATGTCCCTTTAAATGCAAATGAGCTGCTGCTCCCGGCCCCCTTTCCAGAAGAGGATGGAGCTTTAACAGCTCACGCTTCGGTTGCAACAACAACAAAGCTGGAGAATCTCACGCAGACAAAATGATGATTGTCAGTAACGTGTTCAGCCTTACATTGTTCAAACCGAAGTCGACACTGATGGAGAGACTCGGGAAGAAGAGAACTTTTAGAATTAATCTGGATGTTTCTGAACGGTTAGTGGATAAATTTATGTAGTTGCTGTGGAGTTGATTCAACTCATCGACTAGCATCTGTCGTCATATTAATCTTTTGTACAAATCCAGCAAATTTTGGTTCATGATATCACTAAGCTGAGAAGAACCCCAGCCGTTAGTCCTTATAAGCAGCAAATTCTGTAATAGCAAATGTCTCCCTTTGCATTGAACTTCGTGACTTTGCAGATGTTGTTTATGCTCAAACAGCAACATTACACACTGACTAAAGTTAAAAAAGTGAAATCATAATCAAGAAGCCCTTTAATTTTGTTTGTTTTCTCTTTATTGTGACTAAAGCAAACTCAAATGATTTCCGTGTTCAAAAAATTGTGAATTTAATATTTGATCTTACATAATATAGCATAAGTAAAGGGGGCATGAACATGTACTACATTGTATGAATGACCCCCCTGTGCAAATGACACAACAATTACATTTGCTTAAAGGCAACCATTTGTGTGTATATATTACTGTGACAGAGTCAGACTCAGGTCACATCCATCAGTGAACTGTTGACCTCTACCTCTAAGCATCTTTCTGTTGGGAGGAAATCTCTCTAATTATAGCCTGTCAGAAAAGAGACAGAGGATTAGACCTTTAAAAGGAGACTCTTCCATAAAGGCTCCATTTTCTATCTGATGAGGCCTAATCAGAGAGGTGTAATCTGAGAAAATGGCTGTGGATGATGATAATGGTCAGTCTGTGCTGTTTTTTGCTGGCTGTAATCACGTTATCTATTTTCCTAACACCTATAAGGTGAAGTGTGCGATTTTTTTTTTTCAATGTTTAATCGCTTTCTACTGTCCCAGGTTATTATGCAGAGACTGCAAGTAAGCTATTAGTAGCTTGACTTCCTGTATAAACACCTCGATCAGCTTGGCTCCATCAATAACGTGTCTGTTCGTGCAACTATCTGAATACATTGTTTTTTCAATTCTGTTTTACGTTGCTAGTGGTGCAAAAATGACGCACTTCTCCTTTAAGAAGCAGTAAAGATCTTGTTTTTATCACGATCTGGTTTCCTGCAGGTTAACTGCTTTGTCCGTCTTCCTACCCAGTGTCCATATACAGACTACACCTTCTGAAAAGACGATGTACGGTGAAAGCGTTAGAGGAAAATGTGTAAAGACAATGCATCTCTTGGAATTGAATTATGTTTCCAGATCGAATCTCTCAGAGACAAAGAAAATGAAGATTTGCTTACTTGGAGGAAAGAGTTTAGCACAACAGACTGACCCAGAGGTGATATATAGAGCCAGCATGGATGCTGGAGGGAGAGTATTTTCTGAGATAGGATTTCGAAAGCGGGAAGATTGCAGGGCTGAGGAAGCATTTGGGCTGATTTTAAGTGCTTTAGAAAGCTCATAGTCTCCTCTCAGCTCTCATTTGTTCTGTTTTATAGGTCAGCGTTCAAAGATAGTAGTTTAAAAGCTTAAAATTGGAGACATAAACACAATTAGGAAGGTGTTAAGTCCCTTTCACATAACTTGCGACAGAGATTCAACACACACAATGCACTGCAGAAAGCGCCATGCACGGAAGGGCAGATTTACCATGTTTTGACATTGACTTTCTGCCATGCATCATTTTTTTTTTTTTTTGAATGTTATGAAATGCCTTCGGCGTTATCCCTTACACAACTCTCAACTCTTGCGAAGCTTTGAGGAGAAAAGTAGTAACCTGCAGTAGTTACAGTACTCCAAGGAGACATTTCCACCTGATCTAGTTTTGTTTGTGTAAGCTTATTTGGTTTGGTTGAAATCTAACATCCTATATTTCTGTAATTCCTAAAGAATATTAATTAACAAAATTAACTGGAAATTAAAGTGTCAAAAAAAAAAAAAAAGGTATTGCCCCAATCTAACATTTTGTCATTTCAGGAAATTATGTCACCATCATTAAGAGTGGGTATTGGACCTTCAATTTCAGAGTTTTTGGAAATATTTAAATGTTGTTGTACACTTCATAGACAATTATTAACTTGTATTATGTTGCAGGTGAATTTGACACAAAATTGAGTTGTCGGAAATACTGGTTAACCTAGGATGTTTTGTTGAAATTTTGTGACAATTCCTCATTTAGGGTCATGAACATTGTTACAAAATTCTGACACTCTGACATTTGATGATTTTGATGTTCGTGGGTCAATTTGACCCGCAATTTCACGGTTAACCGCAGCTGTACAGACACTGCATTTAGTTTAGTGTGATTTTTTTCATGAATTGTCTTGAATCCAATTGACCCTTCGCAAAGACCCGCCCCCTTTAGTTACTGTTGCTATGCCCAACAACTCATGTGCTCTCACGCCACACATCATGTTCTCATGCAGTGAAAAATACATCAAATACAGTTTCATATTTAAAATATTGTAATTTTTTAAAGAAGTTTAATCAATAAATAGCGTATAGTGTGTCTTTAATGTGTCGTGACAGATCGCTGTAGCTCCTTCAAGCGGCTCGTGAACCGATCATCTCTTCATACTAGTTCATTTATAGCATCAAATTAACATGAATGAACATCAGAAGGAATGTTGTTTCAAGCGCGGAAAGACGTGAGTACACACAATTTTTGAAGTTCAAGTTTACCAACATTAATCTACTAACTCCCCTGACTGCTTTGTCTGACAAAATGGCGGATTTGGGGTTATGATTGGTCAGATTGCCTGTCAATCAAACTGTTTGCGAAGGGTCAATTAAGGTCAATTTGACCCGCAACATAAAAATCTTACCCAGAATTTGAATCTAATGCAAGGGTTAAATTTACATCTGTACTAAGAAGTAAGTAACTTGTGGCTCTTTTGTTTTTGTTATTTTAAATCACTTTTTTTTTTTTACTTGACTAAAATCGGTTAATTTAGATGTTACCGCATCAAGCTCTTTTTTAGATCAACATTTTTTTGAGTGTGAAAAGCTGATGCAAATCATGTGAAACGGCCTTTAGACTTATTTGCAAAAACTCTGGACACCACGATAAAGGAGTGATTTCCATCTGTGTAGCCTAGCTTTGGGTTTAATGATTGGGAAGCTTCATTTATATTTTATGGAAATTTCACATGTTTCCTCAAGCATTATCTAACTGCTTTTGCAGCAAGGTCCGGCTAATTTCCCTCTCTCTTGTAGTCATTAAATTACTTGGTAGAGTGCTTCTGTGTCACATTCAATGGAAGCATCGCAACATTGTCACAACAGTAAACCATAATGTGTGAACTAGCTACTTCACTTACTGTGTTTTCCCCCATGTTCTTGATCCAGTGAAGAATGTTTCCACACAGCGATCTCCAGGGAACGCTGTCACATTGCACACATTGTGCATGTCAGTACATTCAGTACGTATATATGTAATATAGCTTAGGAGCTGCGCACATGGGACGGCAGAGCAGCTGCCCAAGGCAGTATTTTCCACTTGCTTTCCTCACGATTTTTCCTTAAGGATTCAAACCATCTCTGTTTTAGCCACTCCAGCTGCTCTTCCACATGGCACGGACACACTAGTGTCAATTGTTTGAATCACCTCAACAATAGCCTAGAGAATTTAGGTTGATTTCAATATATGTGAGAGCTCAGGAGGATTGTAACTTAAAGTTGGCCTTTTCTTCTCTATATCCCAGTGAAATGGCTTCTCAAACAAGAAAGATTGTAGGATGGTACTTGATTTTGTCCATTGGGAATTGATTGGATGGTTGTGGTTTTCTATTGGTGGATCTCATGTGAGTGACAGGTTGCCCCGCCCTCACACCAGTAAACATGTCATCAGAGATGTTGCTACAAGAGGAAGAGGAAGTTATTTTAATTAAAGATTAAGAGGGCACGCTCTAAAAAATGCTGGGTTAAAAACAACCCAAGTTGGGTTAAAAATGGATAAATCCAGGGATTGGGTTAAATGTTTGCTCAATATGCTGGGCAGTTTTATTAAACCCAACTATTGTTTAAAAATTACTATATGGCTGACTTAAAATGAACCAAAAGTATTTTGGAAATTAAAAATCAGGCACATAATTACTAGAGGCAACAGTAATAATCAAAAGTGAACATTTATTAATAAGCAATTATGTTTTTTGTTTAATTATTATTCATTAAACTTATTAATAAATTTCCATTTATTTAATATCTGAATGTCATTTAATATCATGTTAATTTCCAAAAATACTTTGGGTTCCTTTTAAGCAAGTAATACAGTCATTTTTAAACAAGTTGTGTTAAAAATAGTAAAACTACCCAGCAGATTGGCTAAACATTTAAACATTAAAACAACTCATTCTCTGGGTTAAAACAACCCAATTGCTGGGTTTAAGCCAGCATTTTTTTTTAGATCTTTTTTTTTTTTTTTTAAATTATGAAGTGCATGGATAAAAAATGTATTATACATACTGCAACTTTCCATTAAAAACAACAACAACAACAACAACAACAGCAAAAAAAACAAGAATTGTCCATTTTGATTTGATGGTGATGGCTTCAAAGTCAACATGAAATGCCACTCCGTTTTTTTTACTTACAACATTTTTTTTTTTATTAAAACAAGATATTTCATGAAAAAATGTGGGCAGGATTTGATTTGTTCAGAGGAAGACCAGGAATTTGCATTAGAAATAGTTAATTTATGCTGTCTCCACTCAACTACTACAATTTAACAACAAATCCAAACTGACACTATTCATTTTCATATTTTTTGTCTATAAATGATGCGCCTGTAAGTTATCAGAGAGGTTGACATCATGTTTGAAACATTTTAATCCAGAAAATTTCAACACCGAAGCTCTGTCCTTAAAGTCAACATGAAATCAAAACTGACCCCTTTAATAAATCCTTGCTATAAACTGAGCTGAGAGTTCTGTTGTGGTAAGAAGGAGATCCAACCAGATCAACTTACAAACCCCAGGGTTCTTCCATAATCTCACACCACCAGCTAACATCAAGCATATAGTCCCTAAATCCCATGTTTCTTGCTTTATTCTTCTAGTACGAGCCTCTGCCATATTGGATTGCTATATATTATATGTGATGTGCGCTTAAATAAAAAAAAAATAAAAATCATTACTGGATGCCTTATAAATTGTGAGTGTCAGGGGACATCTTATGTAGATTTGTAGAGCAGTGGGTCACATCTCTGGAGGTCCAGAACTTCAGAATTTATGAATGCTCAGCACAGCATAAATGCTTATTCTGAAGCCATAATGCATCATTCAAGGTGACTATACTGTAATGCATGTATTCCCACATTTGATCAGTATATGAGTGTGTTTAGAAGATTTTGGGGAATTCGCTTTAATCTATTACATTTCTGTTCTATAGATGATTACAACCATCTCAGTATATTTTGGAGATGTAAAACATCACTATTTTTTGCCCCCCTTCCATCTCACCAGTCATGATATTCCTGCTGTGCATATTTGCCTGTGATAATCTGTAACCATAGTAACACAGGCTTGTGTAATTTGGTGATGTTAACAGTGCATGAGCACTGTGATAACACAGATGAGCACTACCCTATATTCAAAAACAGCGAAGAGGCTTCTCTTAGTTTTGTATTTTTAACATGGGAGAGAGGCAAGGAATAAAAATAAACATGAAAAACGATCATGGTTTCTTTTTTAGAGTTCAGATTTGACTGGCAGTTTTCATATTAAAACCAAGGCGAAGGCAATATTAGTGGTAATACTGCTTAACTAGTCATTGGTGGTGATCTCAGTATATAATACTACAGATCTACAAAATCAATGCATTGACAGTATCTAAAACATTACACTATTTATGAAAAACTATAGAGACAAAGTTTATACTAATCATTTGAAGTGTTTAGAATATTTATTGGTGGATTTTATTGTTATTAATAGTATATTAGATTAATTAAATGTGATGGTAATTGGGACAAAAGCTGGTAATTTTAGTTTCAACCACTTTTCAGAAGATTTGTGATTATTTGTATACAGGGCTTGACATTAACGCCCACCAATGCGGCTGTATTTCAGCAGTGGTGTGTAACACAGTCTCTAGCCACTTTGGCGGGTTGAATTTTATATATTATAGATATATATTTCAGTTTTTTAATCTTTTAAAAAGGCATCTGAAGTATTAAACTAAGTGTAATGTATTATTTTCAAAAATATCGATTTTTTTAAATACATATCAATACTGAAGTACGCTTCCAATACTTTTTTTCGCAGAATAGATACAAGATACCGGCTGCGCTTTCTCTCTCTCTCATCTCTCCGACACACAAACCCGCCTTCCCTCACTCACTCGATTCATTTGCTCTGGATGAATGTACAAGGCTTGAATTTCTCCGTGGGATTGCGTGTATTGCGTATAATTTTACTCATTCCCGCAGATTTTAAGCTCAAACCCAAATACGTGAATACTCGCCATTTTGAAATTATTTTATGTGTATTTGACTGTTTAAGCGCAATTAGAAGCGAAAAAGAACTTAATTTAGTACTGTGAGGCACATAAATCGAGTACTTTTCCACTGCTAATTGTGCTTAAACAGTCAAATACACACAAAAAGGTGAGTATTCGCGTGAACACAGTCAGTTATTTTTTAAGTGAACGGAAGCGCATGTGTAACAGTTTAATTGATCCGTGCGTCAGGTCTTAAAGTGACAGCAGCCTAATATTCCATAAACATATCTATATGGCCGTTTTCCCCATGGTATCAATGTCAAAATTGTTTAATTAGTTTGTTAATGCAGCAGTGATTCAAAACTCCAGGCCATTTTCAATGGTCCCTTTTGATTATAAAGGTCATTTCCATCCTATGAACCTAATGGCGGGTATTTGCTTTGAGTTTGCAGTACTCTAACAGTAATAAGTGTCAAATGAACGCGAGGATGTGCAGATTAGTGTGGTCTCTGGTGGATTTTGGTGTGAGCTTTGACAGTTTTTGGAGATGGCATTCTCTGCAGAATGTATGTTGGTTGTTTATTTGTCAATACTTTTTGGTTCTTGAAGTGTTGCTGTCATCATGCAGAAAGCCCTCTCACAATAAGGTACATTTTGAAAGGCAAGAGCCCCTCTAAAATGTCCATACAAATTCTGCATAGTACAAACATACAGATTTATCTTCTGTCCACGCATAACAGTAGCTCAGCTTGGAGTGCATGTATGGCAAGCCGTTTTGACTTTTATTCATTTTTAGGATATGAACTTGTGATATCAACAATTATATTTTCACTTGTTAAAATGTTAATTCTTGATATCAGGAATTAGATTTCCACTAGTAACAACGTTAATTCTTGATATCAACAATTTAATTTCCACTAGTATAAACTGTAATTCTTGATATCTGTAATTGTATTTTTACTAGTGAAATCTCGCCATAGGCTGCCATTAAAATTCAATTGTTGATATCAAGAATTAATTTCTTACTAGTTGAAATTCCAGTTTCACATATCAGGAATACAATTCTTACTAGTAAAAATGCAAATTTCTGATATCAACAATTACATTGTTACTAGTGCAAATGTCTATTCTTGATATCAACAATTGAATTAGTACTAGTAAAAATGTTAATTTCTGATATCATGAATGTGATTGTTACTAGTAAGAAAGCCGTTTTAGATATCAGAAATTATATTGATATCAGGAATTCATTTTCAGATATCAGAAATGAATATATTTACTAGTAGCAATTCAATTGTTGATATCAAGAATAAACATTTCAACTATAGTGATAATTGAATTCTTGATATCAGACATTTTCATTTTTACTAGTAACAATGTAATTATTGATATCAGAAATACAATTCTTACAAGTAAAAATCATAATTTTTGATATGTAAAATTGGAATTTCAACTAGTAAGAAATCAATTCTTGATATCAACAATTGAATTTGAATGGTAGCCTATGACAAGATTTCTCTAGTGAAAATACAATTACAGATATCAAGAATTATAGTTTTTACTAGTGGAAATGTAATTCTTGATATCTAGAATTTAGTTATTGATATCAAGAATTGAATTGTTGATATCAGGAATTAACACTGTTACTAGCGGAAATGTAATTCCTGATATCAAGAATTAGCATTTTAACTAATGAAAATTGATTTGTTGATATCAAGAATTCATCAATATCGTGAGAATGAATAAAAGTCAAAACGGCTTGCCATATGCATGTGTAATCATCCAAAACAAATGCCTTGTTTACTCATAAGAGACTAGATTTTTGTAAGGTAAAGAGGAGAAACCAATCATGTGTGGATATATATAGCATAGACTCGGTCACAGCAGTCTTCACATGCTAGAATCATATTTCTTGGTACCACAATCTATGCGAGATGCATGAACATGAGAAGCCACTCAAGCAGATACTTTACACTTATGCTTCAACTAATTCTTTTAGACATTGAGACCCTTAGGGGCAAACTGCTATCGTGAGTAGGAACGTAGCTTGCAACAACAAATTCTCCATGGTGGATGAGTTCGACCCCTTCTGCTCAGCTGTTTCACCGAGAAAACGGTCTCTGTATGATCGTGATCCAAAGTATGCCCTTATGAAAGCTCAGTTCAGGCTTACAGTGAAATGAGTTTCTTTTAATCTTATACCGTAACGTGACTCTATAATACACCTTTGTTTATATTATGTGAATAATTATATGATAATCTTGATCCAATAATGACTGATGGTAAACTTTGTGTAAAGCTCATCAGCCGCATGACATGCGTTCATTCATAAAGAAAACAGCTAGACAAAGCTTAAGAGCTTGTCTTATTTGCATGCAGTTACTTTATCAGTTTGTTTTGAGTTGAAAGTGCCAGACCTTCATCACACTTTCACCTCATGACGAGGTGTAAAAGTATTTCCTTTGCTGCATGATCAGTTGTTGACAGTGAGTTCCTTTCTTCCCAAATTAGACACTTGTATAGACCCGTTTATACTTTTTTTTAAATAGCCTAAATGTTTTATAGTTTCTTTGACTTTGCAATCATACTTAACCAGCCCACCAGTCATTCATGCATATTTGCTGAACATTTGTGGACAAATATCCATCAGGATCAATTATTCATTAGTTATTTTAATGGTGCCTTGGACAAATGATGTTAATGATAACCATTATTACGTTGCTATAACTATTAGGCTGTTTAATGGAGTTGAGATCAGCATGCTAATCGATAATGAAATAAAACACTTAGCATATTTATTATTCTTTAAGGTTGTTTTGAGATTAACCTTAATCATACTTGGTCCTTATGATGATGCACACAAGCTGGTCATCTTTCATAAGCTACATTCAAATACAGTATTTACTTACACATTTATCTGTTTGAACATGTAAAAGATATAAATGAGATGCTCTAAATCTGTAAAAGTGTGATTTGCCACTAAATAACTTTATTATGCTGTATTTTCCCTCCTCATGAGCAACAGGGGAATTGATCTAAATAACACTTGATATTTGCTCTTATGATACTAAATGGCCACACCCCTACAAACAGATTAACGCGCGTTCTCTCTCTCTCTCTCTCTCTCTCTCTCTCTCTCTCGTTCGCGCGCGCTCATCTCCATCATCCTCTCGCTACTGAGAAAAATCCCGCCAGCGCGAAACAGATGGGAAGGAATCCGCGGAATTTGCGACCGTTAGCGTGCAGAGAATAACCGTCAAAACTTAACGGACACCGACAAGAAGTTCACTTCGTCCAGAAGACTTCTGGACTGAGAACTTGAGGACATTTCACGTCTATTTACGACTGTAAAAGTAAGTTTTGCATTAATGACACCGTGTTGAACAGAACTTCAGTAAAATACGTCGAAGAAAAGCTTTTTGTAGGCTTTATTCGACAAATAATAACTTTAAAGCGCAGAACATAGCTACACCGTGTATATACTCACTGTTTTGGTCACACTTTACATGTGTGTTCATGTTGCAGTGCAGTGTAATTATATAAGTAGTGAGTAATACCAGCACAGATACAAAACAGACATCAAAATTTATTCAAAAACATATTTATTTAATGTAATGTGCTGCATGAAAGACGCTCTGCCTCGGAAGCTTATAACACGGTTGACTAACCCTGTTTTTAACCAAATTGTTTTTGTGTGATTATCTTAAAATGCAATAATATTCTATATTATAGGCAAATAATATAGTATAATTTATTTATGTCTAATAATAATGATACTGAAAAGTCATATATGTTTTCTTTGAGTAGCTTATTCAGAAGGTCTTTATTCAACATCTTGATGAGATTAATATTCACAAAGTTGTTCATTTTAGTCTAATAAATTATACGAAATAGCACCTGGTAAATGCTGGACTATACTTGTGTGAAACCTTCAGCCATCATAGGAGTGATAGACACATGCATTCATTCATAAAAAAAGACACAACTTGGTAGTCAAAATTTTTTCTTTTTTTTTTTGAGAAAGAAGATCTTCATCTCATTTTTCTTTATAATCATGAAGTATACAAGTTGACCATCTTTCTCGTGCTTCATGATCAGTTGTTGACACAAAATACCCCTCCCCGATCCAATATGATACTTTTATAGCAATAAAGCAATATTCTTTGTATATATAAATATATCTTATAGTGATTGACTGTTTTTCTTTTTAACCAACTCACCACCATTTAATCTCTAGTTGCCTAAACATATATATCAATTATTAATTGTTTTAAAGATGCCTTGCATTTAGTGCCCACATAATGTAAATGTTAATAGGCATTTTTATGTTCTTCCTGATGTTCTTTAGAGTGGCATTGAGATCATTATGCTAATAGAAAATAGAATAAAAATCATTTTCTTTGTCCTTGTCATTTTCACTTTGCATGATGTGATAGTCTGTTAGTATAAAATGAGTTGTGCCACATGATAATAGTAAATGAGCCATTTACCATAACTCCTCATGTACTTCTATGGGATGTCCCTTCTGCTTACAAATGAAACCAGGTAGGACGGGGTCATGAGTCATAACTATCTAAGTTTGTAGTACTCAAATGAAGTGCTTCATGTGGGCTATGCAGATAGTGTTGCTGTCCATGGTGCTGAAACGTGGCTGGGATACGGTACCACTCCGGCGATGAACGCTAGAGTTCCTCTATACTGTTGGACGATGAACTGATAACGGAAGTCAGTTATGTGAACAACTGTTCATTCTACCTCTGGATAGTTGCACCAAAATTTTGCAGACATTGCCACACATCACTCACTCCCTCTTCTGTCCAACAGTAGCTGCTCTGCTGAAAGCGCATATCAAGCTAATCAGAAATTGCATTGATAGTTGTAGTAAGCATGATTAACAAGAAACAAATGACTCATACATGGTTTAGCGCTTTCTTGATTATTTTTTCTGAGTTTGAGAATTTGTGCAGATGTTGGGTTAACTCTTAAGAGCATATACGGGGTCCAACTCTGTGTCTCATGTGGCCTTTTAGCAAGCGCTTGTATGAAACTATTGACCTCTTTTGTCGCTCAGCTTGTGCATGCTGCTTAATGAGGGTTCTTTGACATGAGTAATGAACATTGCATTGTTTTAAATAGATTACATGCACCATGAATTGTATTTTACATTCATTACATCCAATGTCGACGGAGTGAACTCACTCATCTCGTTTTTTTCCTGAGATCTTCTATCAGAACAAAGTCATCCCCTATCATTTTCCCCCTGAGAGATGTATTATAACTTTTGACATGTGACACAAATATTATCACGCTTGGGTCCTGAACTGTAAGTTATGGGACTGGGAATCCTTGGTGTGTGAGCAGGATTTAAAGGTTTTGTATGAGTTGATTGAACACTGCCTTCAAGTAAATGAAATACTGCCACTTTTATTGATGGGAATAGTTGAGAGAGGACAGGGAATGATATAGAGAAGAGGGGGGGGATTGGGATCACAAAATGCTGCAAGATTCATGTCGCCTGCTACCCACTGTGGTGTTGGAGCATTTGCACTATAAGCCGCAGCTCCTAAGTGAGTTTGTGGTCTGACTGACTGTATTCCAGTGAGTAGATCTAGACAAATGTTGCAATAAAGTGGACAACAGTTTAAGCCAGCAGTGGCTCGGCCATTATTATGTATGTTTGTAAGGATTTCTGCTGGGAATCATATCAGTATTTTTTATGGAGGCTAAATAGCATTCTCCAGTTTTGATTGTACCTAAAAATGACACTGCACCGCAAACCCGAAAAAGTTGGCGAAACACAAAAAATTTGAGGTAATTAAATACATCATAATGTTAAGAAATTAAAAGTTGTATGAGGCAAAACTGGCAGATTTATATTTTGTACTCATCCATTTTAATTGCTCTTAACTTGAAATATTTGAGTAAACTAATTTCATTTAACTTGGCTAGGTTAAAAAGCTGATTCAGTAAATGCTAACTTGCTAATTGGTAACATTTTTGCTTTGAAAGCATTAGCATAGCATAGCAAATTCTGAATGAGTACGGCAATACGCTATCTATTCTCAAACTAAGCTCATGCTCCTCCACCACCATCACAAAAAAAAACACAACATAACAAATACTCTAAATTAGCATAGCAAAGCATTAAGCGCTACTAAATCTCCCACTTGCAAAAAAAAACCCATTATATAACACTTAATTTTAGCATTTACTCTCCCTTTTGAGCATCATGGCAAAGTATGCTGGAAAATAGAAATCCAGTTTCAGTTAAATTTAGGTTTGTTTAAAGTAAAAGAAATAAAACAGTTCAGATTACTTAAAATGAGTCAGTTTTGTGAACTCAAAAGAAAAAAGAAAGTTCTAAATATCCACAAAAGTACATTTGATTGAACTAATTTCTTTAATTTAAGTTTACCCAACTCAAACCAATTCATTATTTTAAGCATTAGGGTTTACGGTGTGTTCTTTTGGAAACTTGGCTGATTTGTTGGATTACTGTTGCTTTATAAAAAACAGTAACACTCAAAGACTTTTCATAATGAATCAGTTCACTGCATAAGGTCTGACTTTGCTTTTTTTTCATCTCTAAGCAATCCACATGTGCTTAGAGTACCATGCTTATTCACTGTTGATTTGAATTTAATACATATAGGGAGAAGCACATTGATGGCATTCTGACTCAAAAGCATTGGATAATGTCAAGATATAAGAACAGCTTTAGGGAAGTTTACTCTTACTGTATGCTTCAACTGGATTGTCTGGGAAACAATCCAGACAGAAAAGCCTTAGAAACTGCATCTGTATTACCACGAAAAGGTGCATTTACACAGGCAGCCTACAGCTTTTCAGAGGCATATATAAATGCATTTACATAGAAAATTGAACTGCAGAAATAATACTATGAAATGAAATTATGAAATAAAAATATGACACTATACATGATAAATAATTTAATACTGTCATGACTATTGCAAAAGGCTCCACTGTTTCATTTACACAGAGCTAAGGGGCCGTGCACACATGTGTTCTGGTGTCCATCTGTGCTATTTTTATAGTTTTTTTTTTTTTTATGTAAACATGCCAGATGGATATCTTGCACCATTAGTGGCAAGTTAAAATAAATTAAACTTTTAAAAGTTTCCCGAGCCACCCTGTTCTGTTCCATTCTGCTGCACAACACCTCACTGTTGAAAGCAAGAATATGTGTGAACTGAGGAGGTTCAGAGCTGGCATATATTAATACGGCTTTGATGCAGAATTGAGCTTTTACGCATCATTTTAAGATGTTACAGGTTTAACCGTAAAATTGAACTCTTTAGACACTGCAGAAAAAAGAAAAGACAACACTCTTGTCAAGTCATCACCCTGAAACTGTGTAGTTTATGCGAAAACTTCGGCCATCAGGAACCAGTAAGCTCATTTGCATATTTCTTTGTAAGCCATTAGCGTTCAAGACCTCGGTCGGTAGGTAACTGACCCCTGGGGCATTCCTTTGACCTATCCTGAGAGATACCAACCAGAGTAAACCTCTTCCTCTCTGTGTCTCCAAGAGTATATTGATCTGGTGGAGGTGCTAAAAAACACACAGATCTGAAAATGTCACAGCATCAGCAATAGCAGTATTATTCTGTCTCACTGAATGATTGTGTGTAAAGTAGCTTCTGTTAGCCAGGATCATAGCGCTTTAGCACAACCTAGAAATCCTCTGCTAGCTATTTAGTGTATTTTTCTAGTTCTTACAGTAATCAGCATAAGCAGTGATTAATTTGCATTCTGCTAATGGTGTTGGGAATTAAGTGGTGTAATAGTTAAAGCTTCATTGGGTCATATGCATAAAAGTCAGTGAAACAAAGTGCCTTGGTTGTGTGATGATTAATAGAGATTAGATGCGTCCATTCCCATGTTCGTTATGATTTAAGGTAGCCATCATTACTGACAGCACTGTGTCTCGTGGGGAGAGACTACAAGAGGTCATGGATTTTACTTTAGCGTAGTCATTGTGACAAATTACTTTACAGTATAGTAGTGGCAGGTTTTATTAAGGTGGCGATTCTATTCAGTTCGGCACCATTGACTAGGACATAAGATTTTAGCTTTGGTAGGATTGAATATGTCCCAGCTGAAAGATGTTCTAGGCCGCAGGCATTTCACCGCTTGTGGGGACAAAGTCATGTGTCCAAAATGTTCCATCACCACAAGTGTGTCAATCATCTTTTGGCAGACCACCTTATTCTCCAATAGTAAAAAGAAGAATAAAGAGATATATATGCTCTTGTCACATTGATTGAAGGGAATGGGTGCTTTCATTTTCTCAAACGCGAGCAACATAGCCTTTCAATGACGTCAAGACTTTCTCAGAGACAAAAGGAGAGTAGAATACAGCTGAAGCATGGCTCTCCACTGAAAGGGTTACTTGTGGTATGAGGCAACTTCAAAGCTCCACTCCAGCTGATATAGCTCCCATAAATAGCGAATTTGAAGGGGAATTTTAAATCAAAAATTGATTAATATTTCACTTCCACATTGATTCATGCTGCCACTGAAGACATTTTCATCTCTGAATCATTTGTATGAAGAATTATGATGACTTTATTCCTATGATCCATGACATCATCTCAGCATCACATCTTTTCTCACATGCTTTTTAAACTTTTTTATTGTGCAGTGTAACATTTCATTATCTTAAGTTATCTATCATCGTAGGGGTTGGTGATTTGGTAAAAAATATCATATCACATTTTTTTTCAGGCAGGATCACGATTTTTTGTTCCATGTTGGTTTTTAAGACTATTTTGCAGGTCACTGAGCAGTATTGCCTGACTAATTTCCCTATTTTAAAAGATTTAGCTTTACAAGTTAACATAATAAAAATTAAGAAAGAATGACAGACCATTTTGGCCAAAGTAGAGATGGGTGATACGACCAAAATCTTTTCACTTTATTTTATTTCATTATTTTATCTTTGTCATTAAAAATAAAAAGATGGATGCATATTAAATAAATAAATAAATAAAAGTACAAATACAAAGTAATCATGTTGGAAAGGTCATGCGTAACGTAGGCGGAAGTACAGAGCAAGTGTTTACAAAGCGAACGTGCAAAGACTAAGTCAAATGGCCTTTAATGATGTCAGTCGATTTTAAAGTTGGAGGAGAAAATGAAATGGAGTTTTTTGCCTAACATAATGTGTGGTGCATTGCAGAGCTAGTGAAAGATGAGCATTTGTGATTAAAAAGTTAATTAAATGGTTTTTTTTTAAGAAAATGGCTGATTGTTTCGCTAGATAAGACCCTTATTTCTCAGATGGGATCGTGTAGAGCCCTTTGAAGCTGCATTGAAACTGCAATTTGGACCTTCAATGCGTTGGTAGCCGTTAAAGTCCACTATATGGAGAAAAATCCTGGAATGTTTTCCTCAATAACCATAATTTCTTTACAATTGAAGAAAGAAAGACATGAACATGAGGCTGAGCAAATTATCAGGAAATTTTAATTCTGAAGTGAACTAATACTTTAAGAGCAATAAGGCGCAAAGGAGAACTTAGTTCAGTACTCACGATCTGTGTAAAGCTTATCTCAGAACAGTGTGGAAATAAAAAGGGATGTCGAAGAACTGCAGTGTCACATGAGTGTAACCCTACCGCTGCGTTGCTAAACATGTGGTATACGTCATATTGTACAGTATGTTGGGACGGGGGTGTCATAACTGTAACTGAATGCACTGTAGCACATTCCTACAATATCTCTTCAAAGCCATATCATAGAAACATTCTAATCGTTCACAGTCTAAACTCAAATATCGCACACCCCTACATCGTAATTTAAGTTCGAGAACTACAAGAAATGTAGTTGATGAAACGAGCTATAACAACTACTACAATACATATAACAACTGTTTTAGATAGTGTTTTTTGTTTGTTTGATTGATGAATCAGAACGCCTGTTTAATCCACTTATATTTTGGATCTGCTTCCCTCATGTCATCTCAAGGGTACACGGTTTCTTATTCTGCAGCTTTTTTGACAACAGATTTATACTGCGCTCAAGGTGTCTTGCATGATCTTTCTCGGTTTCTACTACAATAAAGATATTCTTTGACTGACAGCGAGCGACACATTAAAATGTCCATGTAAGTTATTGCCTGTCCTTATTCAGTTTTTGTTAAGGTGTCTGTCAACAGATGCTGTGATTTAATTATGTGTAGCAGTGCTGAGTGATCCAGTGACCAGAGAGTCACTCTTTCGGGTGAAGGACAGGGTAAAATCCATTTTCATTAAAACTGCCAGGACTCAAGTATTTGGCCTGTGTTTGCATGAATGTCTGTGAATAGATCAATAAAGAGCAATCTCCTCAAGCTCTGACAGGTAGTGTATATAGCTGATGGAGTTACAGCCCACCCTAGTGTGTAAAAGCTGAATGAAGTGCCTGGGTTTCACTCTTAGAACTTTTTAAGAAGGCCATCTGCACTAGACTAGCCAATTGCAATTTCTTGTTTTCAACCTCTTTAAGTTATAATGCATTAACACATACTTGTGCTGTCTCTTTTTATACAAGTACCACGCATAATATAAGATAGCTTGTTTCTGCCATGGAATAAAACCATTTAAAAGATAATTGCGACTTTTTGTCTCGCAATTCTGACGTTTTTCCTCACGATTGCGAGATACTGTATAAACCCGCAATTGTTATAAAGTCAGAATTGTGGGATTTTAAAGGGCAATTGTGAGAAACAAGTCAGAATTGATGCAATTGTTTAGCCTATATCTTGTAATTCTGACTTTTCTCAGAAACGTAGGATATAAAGTTGCAACTGTGAGTTATGAAGTCCAATTCTGAGGGAAAAAAAGAGTTTTCTCTCAGAATTGCGAGTTTATATCTCGCAATTCTGACTTTATAACTCACAATTGCGACTTTATATGTATATAAATATTCTAAAAGTTGCAATGACCTTTTTTATATTTTATTCAGTAGCAGAAACAAGCCTCCATAGATAGGTGCAAAACATGAATAGAACATGTCAAAAAATAAGTTATAACCTCCTTTTCAAAACCAAGAGCAGTTTTGAACCGGTTCCCTAAAATGACGCCATTTAGACGTTGATATGAAAGAGTGGTTTTTAATTGCATTATTATTTTTTAATTTTTTTACATGGTTAGACTTCAATGCACGCAATTATGGAGGAAACACTACGTTGAGTAAACTTTAGATAAATGTTTCTCCGTAGCATACATGACTATTATTAATCAATGCTGCATTTTATACCATGTGATTAGTTCAAAGAAGGATGAGACAGACTGTGTAGTGAGAAGAAGCAGTTCCATTGATTTACAGAGATGTAGTTGACTTCATCAGGCAGAACATATCCAACAGATGAATTGAGTGTGCGTGGGATATGTCGTCAAATACTTCCATTCGTATTTGAAAGCTCTAATTCAGAAGGCTCTCATTCACGTGGTTCACTGTGCATCCAGTTATCCACACAAAGACTTCGTCTCCATGTGCCTGTCCATTTAAATGTTCTATTTTAACTGCTTGATCTTAGACAAAAAAGCAAGACATTTCCTTTTTTTCCTTCCTAATTCTGAGTGATGAGTGCTGGAACAGGCGTCTCCTAAATTTAGCCTTGTATAACATCATGCTCCCAAACCATGTGCGTTTTCTTTTTTTCCGCTCTCTGATTTACTGGAACTGTAGAGTGAAATGCCATTGAGGGACTTTGTAACCAAGGCAACAAACAATAGTGGAGCAGAATGGTCAGATTAGTGTGTGAGGAGTGAAGGGCTTAAACTTGAGATATTTTTCCTATATTTTGCTCAGGTGGGAGCCATGCTATGAAATGACTGCCACACCTCAGCCACAGTGGAGCTGTTTTACAACAAAACATCATTCTGTAGCTTTAAACACAAAATTTGATGACAAATGTGACACTTTAAACTGACACATTAGGAGCTGTTGACAACACATACCACTGTAATGTAAGTCTATGACTGTTATGATATATTTGAAAGATCAACAATATGATATATTGAAAGATGTTCAAGTGTTTTGTACCTTGGGGTGGGCGATATACCAGTAGACACATTAACTGGTCGAAATTTGTCAACCAGTACAGATTTTGGACTATTGTCTCTATGGTTATTTTTGGCGCCTTATTAGGCTTGAATGGTCAAATACACACTCGTATGTCAAAATGCTTGTCTTAGCGAGTATCCTTGAAAACAGTTGTTTATGTCTTAAGTGAACGTAAACAGTTGAGAAAGAAAGTGCATGTGTATCAGTAGGCTATATTAGATCAGTGTATTCGATAATCTTGCTCTTGACTGAATCGCTTTGGTAACTCAATGCAGTGTTTTTGTTCATTTGATTACTTTATAAAATTTGTATAGTATTTCTAAATAGGCCTATCTAGTCCTTGATGTTTTTCAGGTAGCTTTAATTGTTTTTTTGTCCTAGTGCTTGTAATCTTTCTGTAAAGTTTCTTTGTTCATATTTTACTAATTTATCTCTCTTGGTTTTTAATGGAACGCCACCATCACTGCTGAATCTACAGCACCACAGGAAAAGTAATGATATGTTAACCGAGTTTTGAGCTTATAGTATGAGAGAAATGTGATGAGACTAAAATAAACTATTAATTATCTACTGATTAAGTAATGACAATAAAATATGGATTCAAATTAAGTTGTCCTGCACAGGAAAACAAACACAATACAGTGAGACTAAACTCAGAAGTTGTCAGTCTTTATCAGTCTGACGATTCTTTCAAGTCAAGTCAAGTCACCTTTATTTATATAGCACTTTTTACAATACAGATTGTGTCAAAGCAGCTTTTCAGTGATAACAGGAAAAAAACTGGCTGCACAAAAATGGTGACATTGTCAAGCTTTTAACTACATTCAGTATTGAATTGTAAAAATCATTAGTTATTAATTTAGTTCATTTACCTATACAGCAGCTCTTTTCATCGTCCAGCTCAATTCAATTTGTATAGAATGGTGTCAATGCAGGCTGATAGTTTAGAACTGATAGTGTCTGCTTGCTGAACAATGCTACGAAGACTCTTCCAAAGTTTAGCGGCCAAATAGGAAAAGGATCTCCCGCCTGCGGTTGATTTTGATATTCTAGGTATCAACTGGCCGGAATTCTGGGGATCACAATAGACGTGTAGGACTATAATGCGTTAAGAGCTCACTCGGGTACTGGGGAGCTAAACAATTTAATCCTTTGTAAGTAATTAGCAAGATTTTAAAATCTATACAATGTTTAATAGGGAGCCAGTGCCGTATTGACAGAACCAGACTAATATGGTCATATTTCCTGGTTCTAGTAAGGACTCAAGCTGCTGCGTTTTGGACCAGCTGTAATTTGTTTATTAATTATGCAGGGCAACCACCCAGTAGAGCGTTACAATAATCTAGCCTTGAGGTCAACACATGAACTAACTGTTCCGCATTTGTCATTGAGAGTATATGTCGTAGTTTAGATATATTTTTAAGATGGAAGAATGCGGTTTTACATATGCTAGAAATGTGACTTTCAAATGAAATGTTAGTATCAAAGAGCACACCTAGGTTACTAACTGATGACGAAGACTTAACAGAGCAGCCATCAAGTGTTAGATAGTCTTCTAGGTTATTTCGTGCTGTGGTTTTTGGCCCATTAATTAGAATCTCTGTTTTTTCTGAATTTAGTAATAGGAAATTTCTAGTCATCCAATTTTTTGTATCAGCAATGCAACCCATTAATTTTGTGAATTGGTAAGTTTTGTCAGGGCGCGAAGAAATACAGAGCCGAGTATCATCAGCGTAACAGTGAAAACAAGTGCAGAGCTTCCTAATGATTTCACCCAAGGGTAGAATGTAGAGGGTGAAAAGCAACTGTCCTAGTACTGAGCCTTGCTGTACTCCACACTGAACTTGTGACACAAACTGAACTGACTGAATCAGTCAGAACGGTTACTGAATCATCTCACTGAACTGCAAGTTATCATTGCTTTCAGCAATGTCTTAAAATGAACCAAAATTTGTGTACTTGAGTTTCAGTATCATTACTGACTGTTCATATGGCAATGTGTAGTTAAAGAAACGCATTTGCATCTGAGCTTTATTGTAATAGAACTTGTGAATGGCTCTTTAGGCTGTTGATGATGCTTTGTTGATAATTGGTAGTTTGTTGTAACCTGGAGGATATTTTTTTAATAGTTGCCCTTTCAAAGCTCAAGAGACTTAATGGAGGAATGGATTTATGTTTCATTTAGCTATCAACTTTTCATTTGGAGTGATTCAGCTGACATGCATTAACAGTATATAAAATATCGAGAGTTATAAAATGAATGTGGACAGCATCGCTCAGATAAGCTGACCTTGGTATTATTTGAAGAGAAAAGTTTTGGCTCAAATTGAAAACTTTTGATTGCAGATTTAAGTATCTTGGTTAATCTTTATGACATTGTTAATATCTCTTCTAAGACACTACGGAGATTGATGAGAGGGCAAAAGTCTCAATTTGATATCTTTTGAACCTGCTTCTTGTCTTGGAGAAAAAAAACTGTGAGATTAATAAGATGCCATTTGTGACTTTTCTTTCCTGTTGGAAATGTTTGCAGTGTGTTCTGGATGGGGTGTTTCATAGGTGTTGGATAGGTTTGGCAGACTTCCTGCAGTGTGAGTCTAATAAGCAAACCACCCATTTCAAAAGAGGCTTTTTTTCAATAGCAACAGCAAAAGCAAAAATAAACGCTGTCAGATTGCACACAGTGAGCTGCGTCAGCTGGAGCACAGTCAAACAAATGTGCACGCACACACACACACAAGCTCTACTGATATTAGTGTAGCACGACTAACGGGGGCGTTAGTCCTCCATTAACCAAGCTGTTTCTCACCTTCATCGCTCACCACTCCTCATCCTCCCACCGTGCTGACCTCTGTCATCCGTTCAGTGACTCATTCCTCTCTCTCTCTCTCTCTCTCTCTCTCTGCAGAGCTGTATGCTCCAATCACACTATGTACTGACATAAAAACACTGACTAGCCACTGTCCAGTTCAGTCCAACACTACAGCAATGCACCTCCATTTATATTTAGGCCGCGGGAAAGAAAAAAGCTCTTGCACGCAATTGACTGGGAGAGATAATCGAGCGAGGAGGGCTCTTTCACCCATGTGGGTGTAAGGATGCTGGAATTCATCCTTTGTAAAGCCTGGTGGGGCTGTTTTGAGCAGTGAAACGGCTTTCAGCTCTATTAACATATGCGGCAGAGGGCATTTTTGTTGGCTCACAATGCTGGTCTGAAAGCTTATAAGAGCAGCAGTCATTCTTTCATCTTTCACTCTGGCTATGACTGCCTTAAATGGCCTTAACGCCTTATAATGTAATAAAGTGGACAATAGGTTCATTCCATGCACATTATAAACTTAACTAGAGGAAACGCATTAAAAATCTACAGTATGTGAAGCCATTCCATGAGTTTTTGCCTTAACCATACACAAGGAGTGACAGGAAATTTTGCAGATTGGGTAGCGATGAAATCTCATTCGTTGTGGTTGCGTCATGTCACGCAACAGTTTTGCATTCAGTGTAAAACAACAAATTGCTTGTCACTGGAAACTTTGGGTCAGGACTGCAGGAGTGTAGGCTAAAGATAAAGGATATGTAATTGTTTTTTAATTTATAATGTTCTTGGGTATTAAATGTATGGGAAGAATGAGAGAGAGACAGTGAGTGAATGGAAGAGAGGGAGGAAGAGACAAAGTCCCTGCTGTTCTTGGGTAAGAGTTGGCAGTCACCCTTTTGAACGTCCAGGACAGATTTTTGCAGACAGGATGTGTGAGACTACTTCAGTTCCCAAAGCACCACGCGTGTTTGTGTGTGTGTGTGTGTGTGTGTGTGTGTGTGTGTGTGTGTGTGTGTGTGTGTGTGTGTGTGTGTGTGTGTGTGTGCGCGTGATTGCGTATGTGTGCATGTGCATTTAAACACAACACTTTTTGTGTGTATGTGTCTGTTTCAGGATTGCTATGCTTAAGTACAACCATTAAAAAAACATTTAAAACTTAATAAAAACAATATTTTAAAAACATTTTATATAATATAGACCTGTTTAACTCTTTCCCCGTCAACGTTTGCACCAGCATTTTTGATAATTTTCACGAAAATTTTATGTCCCCCTGAATAGTACAATATATATATATATATATATATATATATATACAGTACTGTGCAAAAGTTTTAGGCAGGTGTGAAAAAATGCTGTAAAGTAAGAATGCTTTCAAAAATAAACTTGGTAATAGATTATATTTATCAATTAACAAAATGCAAAGTGAGTGAACAGAAGAAAAATCTAAATCAAATCCATATTTGGTGTGACCACCCTTTACCTTCAAAACAGCATCAATTCTTCAAGGTAAACTTGCACAAAGTCAGGGATTTTGTAGGCATATAGTTAGGTGTATGATTAAACAATTATACCAAACAGGTGCTAATGATCATCAATTCAATATGTAGGTTGAAACACAATCATTAACTGAAACAGAAACAGCTGTGTAGGAGGAATAAAACTGGGTGAGGAACAGCCAAACTCAGCTAACAAGGTGAGGTTGCTGAAGACAGTTTACTGTCAAAAGTCATACACCATGGCAAGACTGAGCACAGCAACAAGACACAAGGTAGTTATACTGCATCAGCAAGGTCTCTCCCAGGCAGAAATTTCAAGGCAGACAGGGGTTTCCAGATGTGCTGTCCAAGCTCTTTTGAAGAAGCACAAAGAAACAGGCAACGTTGAGGACCGTAGACGCAGTGGTCGGCCAAGGAAACTTACTGCAGCAGATGAAAGACACATCATGCTTACTTCCCTTCGCAATCGGAAGATGTCGAGCAGTGCCATTAGCTCAGAATTGGCAGAAAACAGTGGGACCCTGGTACACCCATCTACTGTCCGGAGAAGTCTGGTCAGAAGTGGCCTTCATGGAAGACTTGCGGCCAAAAAGCCATACCTCCGACGTGGAAACAAGGCCAAGCGACTCAACTATGCACGAAAACACAGGAACTGGGGTGCAGAAAAATGGCAGCAGGTGCTCTGGACTGATGAGTCAAAATTTGAAATATTTGGCTGTAGCAGAAGGCAGTTTGTTCGCCGAAGGGCTGGAGAGCGGTACACGAATGAGTGTCTGCACGCAACAGTGAAGCATGGTGGAGGTTCCTTGCAAGTTTGGGGCTGCATTTCTGCAAATGGAGTTGGGGATTTGGTCAGAATTAATGGTATCCTCAATGCTGAGAAGTACAGGCAGATACTTATCCATCATGCAATACCATCAGGGAGGCATCTGATTGGCCCCAAATTTATTCTGCAGCATGACAACGACCCCAAACATACAGCGAAAGTCATTAAGAACTATCTTCAGTGTAAAGAAGAACAAGGAGTCCTGGAAGTGATGGTATGGCCCCCACAGAGCCCTGATCTCAACATCATCGAGTCTGTCTGGGATTACATGAAGAGAGAGAAGCAACTGAGGCTGCCTAAATCCACAGAGGAACTGTGGTTAGTTCTCCAAGATGTTTGGGCCAACCTACCTGCCGAGTTCCTTCAAAAACTGTGTGCAAGTGTACCTAGAAGAATTGATGCTGTTTTGAAGGCAAAGGGTGGTCACACCAAATATTGATTTGATGTAGATTTTTCTTCTGTTCACTCACTTTGCATTTTGTTAATTGATAAATATAAACTATTAACATGTCTATTTTTGAAAGCATTCTTACTTTACAGCATTTTTTCACACCTGCCTAAAACTTTTGCACAGTACTGTATATATATATATATATATATATTAGAACAGAGCATATGCTTAAATATTTTAGCTTCATGCATTTTTGATGTGGGTAAGTTTCATAAAAAAGGATACAAAAAGCTGAGAAAATTAAAATGAAAAGAGAAAATATAGAAATAAATATATTAGTATATCAATGATAGCAACACTAATGTGTTTGTGCATCCTCCCTTTCTGTTGAAATCACATTGCCTATTGTCTTATTAATTAACAGCACTTTAATCTTTGTAATATCTGAAGGTGAAAAGGATATAAGCAACAGCATGTCTGGACGGCAGAGAAGAGCAACATAAAATGATTGGCTTGCCAATGCACAGCGATAACACCACTAAAATAATCAGTCCATGAGAATACATAAAGCAACTCTTAAAATTTCAGTCTTTGGCTCTCTTTCCGAGTCTTGTGTCTAATGTGTTTGTGGGCTGCGTCCAATCTAATTACAGCATGTTCCAGCACTCTGTGATGTTCAAAGACAGAACACCAAGTAAGACCTAAGATGATGGATACAGAAATTAGTCATATTAAGACACTAGATAGCTGGGAAGATGGGAACTCAGAAGATGAACCTGAACAAACAAAACATGTTTTGTACTGAAAGTCGACTTATAGCCTCATAAGGTTCAAAATGACATCTGTTGAAAGCATGTGGCCGTGATATTAATGAAATAAACAAGCTGATATGCCTCAGTTGGCAGTGTTTGTTGCAATTTCTCTGAGCACGTCTGCAGTGGCTCACTTAAAGATATGTTTAGATTAATATGTATTCAGTTTTTCTATAATATGGCATATGAAGTTGACTTGTATTAGCTATTGCTCAGTATTCTCTGTTTTATTGGCAAATAACTATATTTTGCCTCTGTTGTCTCAATCTGGACTCATTCCTGGATTACTGCTTCTTTTTTCCTCTGTAGACCCCACATTTTCCACCATTATGTGTTTCTGACAGATTTTGTTTGAAATGGCATCGTCTTGCTTTGTGAGTCAAAGTGAGTTTCCCAAAGGAGTTGAGTATTTTGGATTTTGGAGATGTCTCTATACAACATGAGAAAGTTATCATTTTTTCACAGCTCTCTGTGCATAAGATCACATATTGTCACATATTGCAGTTCCTCAAAAACGAAGGAATATTCTAAATATGAACATTTTTTTTTATCTACATCTAAAGAGCTTGAATAAATCTTTTAATTTTTGCCAGTTTATAATTTGCCTTAGACAGTAACTTTCTCCTTTTCCAAAATTTTCAATATTTTAAGAGTACTTGATTCAACCACTACCCAGAAGTAAACAGTTTTATTTATTATATTTTTTGCTGGATTGACATTTTTCTTTTAAAACAGGTTTATTATTTATTAACAACAACAAAAAAAGCACAATTACGTGAGCATATTTTACAGTCAACAACGTTTTCTAGAAGTTAGGCCTATATATAAATATTATATTATAAACATATAAATTTTAAATACCATGGGATCATTTTTGTCTGTTCAAGTTTCAAATATGTCTGTTAAACTGCTTACTAATGAGTTCTACTCTGCAAAACAAACGTAGCTTGTTTCCTGTTTGATTAAACATCAAAGACCCATGCAGCATCTACCGAGCACAAGAAATCTGTGAGCAAATCCTGTAATGACCAGAATGTAATATTTCCATTTAGAGTTATGAAACATGCTTTACATGAAGATGATGCTAGCTTCCCCTTGTGACTGGACGCCAAAGACCAAACAGCGTCAGCCATGCAGCAATGCAATACGACTCTCTTCAGTGATACATAATACTAATGCTAAGTCAGTTTTAATGAGTATTTCATCTCTAGCCACTGTACTCTTCTGATAGAAGATGGATTTCCACAACATAAAGAGAAATAGGAATGAAAGCTACAAGGCAGCGCTTTAAAGATTAAAATGGGGAAAATATCAGATGGCTCCTTCATCTCCTTTTGAAGAGAAAAGGCAAACAAACCCTTAATTAAGACCATTGCCAGTTATCATATGATCATATGAGGGAGTTCCACATGCAAATATGTGGCATGGATTGTTTGTTTGTTCTCATTTGTGAACAGAAAAGCATATCCCGTTCTACTGTATCGACAGTACCTTAATCATATACTGAAAGTAGCAAAGGCATCAACTATAGTGAAGTCACCTTGTTGCAGCAGTTTTACACCAATGCTGTGCTGCCAAAAGTGGATTTGTTATAAAAATACTTTTTACCTCCCCTCATAGGTGAAATTGCTTCAACGCATATTGTTCTACATTGAAAGGAAGATAATGTGAAAGCAGGCACCATCCATTATGTTTTATCAGTCATCTGTGTCTCTGCACAGGAAATAATACTTATGAGTAGATGCAGAAATGAGTTAGCCTGAAATATAAACAGTTTCTGCTTCACACAATAGTCTATTTGCTCCCATAATACTTTAGTGTGCTCTCCATTGTGCTGGCAATCAAATCGGTACCTTCAAACTGTGAAAAAAGACTATTACTCCTCAGACTCTGTGGATTTGCCTTTTTATGTGGTTTGAAACTTTATCTGTCTCGTCCTGTAGTGCAAAATGCATTAGTGTTAAAACAGTAATTGCTGGGATTTGTTTCTTGTCACCTCTATGGAGTCAACATCTGTTACCACCATGAAGAGTTGACGTCGAAGAGGAGCTTGTTCATATTTCTCCCTGCGTCTTACTGTCTGTTTATTTCCATCTGAGAAAAATAAATCAGTTTCTTTTACTTATGAGAAAAGGTCTACATACTCTCTGTGGATAATAAGGAATAATATAAGATCAGATTAGTTGTGGTCCATCCTGGAGCAAGAAATGAACTCTGCAGTTGCCTTTGAGGAGACCATGTAATAGAGGTGGGTGATATGACCAAATTGTTATTTCACAATGTGAGAAATTTTATTTCCATGTAAAGAAACATTGTTTTTATTCTTTGCTAACTATGTAATCTTTGGACACATGTTGTCATACTTGAAACCTGAAGTTTTTAGACAAACAATTCTTAAAAGGGACCTATTATGCCCCTTTTCACAAGATGTGTCTGTGAAGTTTCAGCTCAAAATACCCCACAAATCATTTATTATGGTTTGTCACATTCTATTTGGGTGTGAGCAAAAACATGCCATTTTGTGTGTGTCCCTTTAAATGCAAATGAGCTGCTGCTCCTGCCCAGCTCTCACTTCAGTTGCTCAACAACAACAAAGCTGGAGAATCTCACGCAGACAAAATGAGGATTGTCAGTAACGTGTTCAGCCTTACATTGTTCAAACGGGAGTCGACTCTGATGGAGAGACTCGGGAAGAAGTTACAACTTTTAGAATGAATCTGGATGTTTCTGAATGGTTAGTGGATTAATTTATGTAGTTGCTGTGGAGTTGATTCAACTCATCGACTAACATGTGTCATCATGTTAATCTTTTGTGCAAATCCAGTGTTGAATTGACCTGGTTTGTGAAGCAGTAAAATGATGGCATTACAACAGCTCTTCCTCTTCTCTAAAGCAGCCCAACATGTCCTCACCCCTTTGTTGCATGTTCCCTGGAGCAGGGTTTAAGTAAATTTTGGGGTTCGTGATGTCACCTACCCGAGAAGATGTAGTCCCAATCAGCCGTTTGTTGTAGTCCTTAAAAAGTGATTTCTGTAAAAGGAAATGTCTCCCTTTGCATTGAACTTTGAGTGTCGTAACTTTACAGATGTTGTTTATGCTCAAATAGCAACATAACTAAAGTTAAAAAGTGAAATCATAATCAAAGACCCCTTTAATGAAAAGAATATTTCTGTATTGACTCAAAAATGCTCTTTATGCTTGAGATAGGCTTTATTGAAGCATATTGAGTGAGGCAAATGAGAGTGCGGTTACCCCTGAATAATGTAGAATAGCCATTGATTAGTCATATTATTGATTTCCTTTTATAAGTTACTTTGTTCCATTTTCCTCAGAGGCTTTTCTAATGGCACAAATGGGGACTTCAGTTCCAGGAGGAATCTCAGCAGGAAATGAACACAATTAATCTTATACAATATTAAACTAAACTTCTTAGCTCGTTACAGATGTGGAGTAAATGGAATGGAATACGAGAAGATTTTCCAGAACAGAATAAAATGAACTGAACTTGTATGCATTTGTTCATGTAGTGGTAATGCAGATGGTGCAGTCTTTGCCAGCTGACACTGTAAGACACATCTAACTATATTTAGCATGTGAGAGGCAGACTGTACATCTACAATATAGAGGACAGCGATAGGGAAAAGAAGCACAGTGTACTGCAATGCTCCCCACAGGCCTGTGTGCACCTGTCATAACTGAACACCTTTATATGAGCGTGGTAGGACAGGTGCATGGATGCATGACATGATCTTTAAAATGAGGACTCATTTAAAGTGCATTTGAAAATGCAGAAATTGTCTATTAGGTAATTATAAACAGGTTCCAGAAGGATATGATTCATTTCATTAGACGTTGAATGTTTCTGGGTTTGCTAAGGAAGTATTTGTAAAAGGTTTTATACTTGAAAGTTTCACACTCATTTCCCATTGATGCCAAGCACACTAGAATTTATAGCCTATAATTTGTCTCTCCTCTCCTGACTACTGCAGTCAGCAATCCGAATGGACCTTCAATTACTGTGCAGCCTGCATTCAAACTGACTTCATTATATTTATCTGCCATGTGAGCTTAAAATATTTCTTGTAATGTCAATTTTATGCAAGCCAATTAAAAAGTGTGTGGCTGAAGCAGCATATGAGGCATAGACATCTAATGAGATGAGTGCGTGTATGCGGCGTGCGCGCTCATAAACTCTTCGTTCTGTAATGAAGAGACATATTTATGGCAGCGAATTTGGAAAACATCCTCTGGAGTCACTGAAAATGTGTATGTGTCACTCCTCGATGCCCTGTAAGATTCATTTGACCATCCTGCAGTGGAATTGCCATCGATGTTAAGCGTAGCAAAAGATGTGTGAAGAGCATATAAAAACAAAGTAAATGCATAACTCTTTCAAATGAGACTGTAAAGTCTGACGGAAGTCTATGATGCATCGATGCACGTAAAAATGATCCCTTGCTAGTTTTATTGCTGGAAGTTGCTATATTATACCAGTGTTGGTAAGAGAGCAGTCTGCTGTTGTCATGGAAATACTGGGAAGAGTGTTTGTATTTGTCATCACCCTGTTTATGCTTGTTGCCAGATCTTCTGTTAAGCATAAATGAATGTCTGATGTTGTTGCAGAATGTAAATGCAGTGCGTTTAAAATGCTAAATCAGTGACACGGTCACTTCACACACGCTTTGTGCTGCTTTAGACCTTGACAACTTTTTCACAGTTGTGAAAAAAAAATTGTGAACGGTATGTAATTATCAGGATGTCTACATGATGTGATCTTCATCTACATAATAATAAATATAGTAATGGAATCATTAAAGAGGCCATATTATGTCCTTTTACCAAGTCTTTATTTTGTTTTTAGAGTCTACTAGAATAGGTTTGCATGCTTCAATTCAACAAAAACAAAAACAAAACATTTCCATTTTTCATTTTAAATTGTTGCAGCACCTCTCTTCCCAGTCTGTCAGTAGTACTCGATTTAGTTCCTGTCTCTATGTGAAAAGCACATTGTGCTTTGATTGGACCAGTGTCTTGTGATTCAACACACTACTACACTAGTGAAAAAAAAATACTAAAATGCATTTTGAAATAGCCTACATTTATTTTGTGCTATACTAGAAATGCATTTAAATATTTATGTGCTAAATATAAAAATACCGTACAGTTTTCATTTTGGTAGAATAAACTGGTGTACTTAAAGTCTGCTAAATTGGAACAACTAATTTTGTTCTTAATGCTCTTTAATTGTGCGGAAGTGGTGCTGAGGCAATGAATGTATTTTAAATAGATTTTGGTCTAGTTTAGGGTAATGCAACTTAACCAGGCCTTGCCCTTTTTTATTATTTATATATATATATATATATATATATATATATATATATATATATATATATATATATATATATATATATGTGAAACATATATATATATATATATATATTGGCGTTTGCCTTGGCGTTGAATTATTTAAATGAGTTATACTGTACCATGTACGTTCCCTGCTGAAAACACAAGACTACAATGCTTACTGATATGAAGAAAGATTCTTCAGAAATCATTCTGATATGCTGATTTGGCGCTCAAGAAACATTTCTTATTATCTGTGTTGAAAAAAGTTGTGCTTCTTTATATTTGTATGCAAACCTTGATAGATTTTTTCCAGGGGATTCTGTTAAAAGCAATAGCATTTATTTGGAATAGAATATATATATATTTTTTGTAACATTGTAAAGTTACTGTCACTTTAGATCAACTTAATCCATCCTTGCATAATAAAAGTACTCTTACTGACCCCAAACCTTTGAAAGGTAGTCTATATTAGCATGTGTGAAGCATTTGTCTCTTGATCACTAATGCACTGATGAGCACTGCACATTGCAGTACATTCACAGCGCATGAACTCAGCCTTATGGTCTGAAGTTGGATTTATAATGGTATAATCTACATACATTCCTATGTACATCAGCTGTCCTCTACTGAGCCTGAAAAAAACTCTCTGGCACAGCTGCTGCGAGATCAAAAAATAAAGCATTGAGCTTCAGTGAGCGGTTTCTGCATGGTTTCCGTGTGTTCTACAGTCCTCTGTTCCCATGCATTACTGACAGCTGAACCTTCTCTAACCTTGGATGTTATAATTGGAAAAAATCCTATCAGACCTTAGAGCTTTCAGAACTTTACATCTTCAGCAAGTCAAAGAAGAAAACCCAATGCACTGACCAGATTGATGTATTGAAGACATGATGACGATGATTGAATTCTCTATGTAGTCAACTCACAAAAAAGTGGGGTAAAGCTTCTGCTTCTCTATCTTACACAGTCATCCACAGAACAAGATTAATGCAGAGAGATTTCTTTTGTCTGAGAGGGTTTCAACCGCAGAGTGCCAACCCTGCCAGCCACAAAGGTGTTGTTTGTGTATATGCTGTATGATGCATGAATTGCATTTTTCATTCTCTAACAAAATGATCAATAATAATGGAGAACACCACTGCAAAACAAACAGCCAGAGGAGAAGGACAGAGAGAAGGAGAGAAAGCCATGTAGAGGAAAGGAATAACAACAAGGAATCGGAGGAGCCTTGGTTCAACAATACACAGAATAACTGAGAGGAGCATTCGTTCCAGAGCCGGAGAGCTCGCAGCCTGCGAGAAACTGTCAGAGAGCCGCGCTAGACAGAAATAATTGATAGAGCGTTCCTCTCTTATTTCACCCTGCTCATTATTTTGTGTGTTCCTCCACTGGTCCAACAATCTGATGAGGCTTGGAGCTTCTCGTGGACTCAGCCACTCTATTTGTGTCCGACTCAAACATCTCATTGCGTTTGAAACTGGCCTCAGAAAGTCTTTGAAAAACACTCCAATGCAGGATAGAGTGAAGCCCAAATGACAGTGGATGGACAGCAGATGCTCCTTTATCAGTACTCACATTTTTACTCAGATTTGTAAGTAAGAATGTGCCTAGGGGAGCTGTCTAGAGATGAGATCTGAGAGTCACATTGACTGAAGACGAAAACAGAGGACAACTAAGCTGGACAAAGTCTTCAGCGACGTGTGAGTGATGTTCAGTGGCCATCTAGAGGCCTGGCACAAACAATATCAATTCTTCAGTTCAGTCTCATAAAAATTGTATTAGGGGGCCATATTTGCATATTTATTTATTATGCTGTTGCCCATTTATATCACATACTTTATTCAGAACAGTTGTGGGTGTAACTTTTATCAAATAAATCAAATACGTCTATGGGATTATTTTTACCCATATATATCATCCATAAAGGAAAATCATAGTGTGCTTTAAAAAATAATAGCACTTCTCTCTTCAACAATCTGCATGACTTGAGGAATTATTCATATCTGTAGTATGTGCAAGATGAAATGTTTACTGGATTTTAATACTTAGGATTTTGTTTAAATCCCCAATCTTAAATATGAGCAAAATATTCCACAGCTCTCTGCTGGCTGCCATTACATTTTCATCAGTATTTTAAGCTGTTTAATCATATCACAGTTTTGCATGTTGCGCTTTTTGGAGTATTTTGAATGTTTTATTTTATCTTAGTAAAATCCATTTGATGTTTGTAATACATCTAAAAACACCCTTTTCTGAGACAGCTATCTGACAGCTACAGGTCACTACTGTCTCTGCAGAGGCGAAATTATAGCTAGATAGGCTTACATTCATATTATGTAGTACATCACCTTGGGGCTGGACGATTAATCAAAAAGTAATCAAAACTAAAATTCAGAACCTCTAACTGACGTAATTTTCCCATGTTGGTTATTTCGGTTTTTAATCCCGTTTGTTTTTTTTTGTTTTGTTTTTTTACAGTCGCTAGGACCCACTTGTGTCACCTTTTCAAAACTCCTCACAAAGTGAGCACAACATCAGTCTATGAGGGCTAAACTGTGGATCATTTATCATTGCGTTGGCACAAAATGCATTCAATGACTACATCTTTCAAATTACATTACAGTTTTTCCAAATTGCCTACACACTAAAAGTGGTACTTAAGGCCCACTCAGTGAAACCATTCACTCATGTACGGATTCTTCAGACTAAGTTTACAAAACTTACACTCAGTTTGCTATTGTAAAACAAACAAGCAAAACTCTAAACACAGTGGCGAACTCAAACACAAATCAACACACGCACGCTGACAGTACGCGATCCCTGAAGTGGAATCATTTTCACTTGTGTCCTCATGAAAATTTGTCTGTTGTTTGTTTTTTAAGGTTTGCCATTTCGGACGTTCAAGTGATTTTAGACCATTGGATGTGTATTGTTATATTGAGCTACTGCGCTGATGCATTGTTACACATGAACACTCCTACGGACAGTAGCTCGTATGGCGTGAAGAGCGTTTTCACAGAGAGGAGCGTAGAAACTCGTTGTCGACGGTGTCCTTTGATTTATCACTAAATAAAATAAAAACAATAAAAATAACAATAAAAATTTTTTGCCCCAATTCCTGGTAAATTTGACCCAGCACAGTGTGCAGTAGAATCTCAAAGCGTCTCTGGATCAGATGTCTAAAACCACCTGCTGTAAGCCAATCTGTGGGCCATCAGAAGCTCAGCGATCTCCGTCTCGGCCTATCCGTGGTCCAACCTGATGTCATGTATTTAGAAACTAAAGGCAGATGGGACTGATAGAGGGAGGCACAGATTTTGCCAGCTCTGAAAACTGGAGAAGATGGTGTGATTATGAGAGTGAAGTTTCAGCTGGTCGGGTAGAACAACGCCGCAGGATACACGAGATGCTCGATTACTAGCTGCAAACCACCCTTCCTGAGAGACGCAGACGCTGGTGTGTGAATAATGAATACTATTGTCTTCTCTTTTTGTCTCTTGCCATTTTATCAATCCTCATGACTCATGATTGATGTGTGCAGCAAGACTATCTCTCTTATTTTTCGCTCCTTCCCTTGCTTATTCCCTACATGAGATTATTATCGTTCCCTCTCCCCTAGTTTCTATTTTTTGTATTTCTCTATGGTCTGCAGAAAGGTTGAAACAAAGTCTAATGTACCAGCCACTGGGTTTAATTAGCATTCACAGTGCCCTTGGGAAAGCAAAGGAACTTTCATTTCTTTTTTCTTAGAAGTTTCCTGTTTCGAATTAAGTTCTGGATCGCCTGATTTCTTTCGAGAGGCAGTAATGAGGAGCTGGCGATGATGTTGCAGAATGCCGCTGTATTCTTCCTCCTGCTCTCTCTCTGTCTGTTTCTCTTGCTTCCTATTGCTCTCTTCGCTTCACCAAAAACCTCATGAGTTTTCAGCCAATTAAGTTCTTTGCATGTTACACAGAGGAACGCTTCACGAAGAGAGGAATGCTCTGCAGACCCTGATACATTTGAACAGGGGACTGCTCTTGCAATTATTCAAAATGTATTATGAATTACGTTATTGCAATTGCATCGTTGGAGAAATGAAACCAAGCCAGGAAATTGAAGACAAATTGCTTTTTTGTGCATCGTCTTTTAAAAGCACAACAGCATTTGTTATACCTAATATATGTCATTTTACAGCATTATTTAAACATTAGCATGTAGTAGAACATCAAAATGCTTCTTCAAATATGAAAACTCTCACAGATGATCAATATTACTCAAACCCAGGAGGATTAGCATGAGTATGAAGATTAATGAAGAAAAACAACTCTATAAACGAGGCATCTAAAGATGTATCGCAATTATTTTCATTGAACATAAACGGTACTTTATCCTTAAGTAGGAAAATATTCATATACATTATATATTAATAATATATTGATCATAAAAAGAAGAAATGGTAACAGTTTACAATAAGGTTCATTGGTTAACATTAGTTAGTTAGCATAATGAACTACACTTATACAGCATTTATTAATGTGTGTTAATGTTAATTTCAACATTTACTAATACATTATTAAAATCTTGTTAACATTAGCAACTGTAATGCACTGTGAGCTAACATGAACAAACAACAAACTACTATATTTTCATTAACTAACGTTAACGAAGTTTAGTAAATACAGTAAAAAACATATCGCTCATGGTTAGTTCATGTTAGTTAATACTGAACAATTAATATGATTAAAAACATAGAGAAAAGAATCTAGTGTGTCATATGTTTGGCTCTCAACCTGCATTCTTTAATCATTTTTTCTGTCAGCAGAAAATCACTGATGAAACAGAAGCTGATATTGGCTAGAGCACACAGGCCGCTGTAAAACATCTCAGAGTATTGATCAACATATCCGCCCTCTTCCAAAGACCTGCAGGCCAGATTCCTTGATGATAATGCTTAATATACATTATATACATCCTGTGCTGGTGCCAAACGGCCCATTATGATGTAGTAATATCAAAGTATATGGATGTGGAGAGAGTGTGCTACAAATGTGCTTTAAGAGTGCAGCCCAACATGGGGAACTTTACATTGTGCCAAACTGAGAAATTAATATTAGTCAGCAAAAAAAAAACCTAAAAATAATGCATTTACTGTTGTGCTATTTCTATTATATATAACTGTATTGATATTTTTTATGGCATTAATGCATTCATGTAGTAAATTATTAGTAAATTATGATGAAAGACCATCCACACAAATTCCTAAACCCAATAATTGCTTAGAGGATTAGTTCAGTTCAGAATTAAAATTTCCTGATAATTTACTCACCCCTATGTCATCCATGATGTTCATGTCTTTCTTTCTTCAGTCGAAAAGAAGTTAAGGTTTTTGAGAAAAACATTCCAGGACTTTTCTCCATATAGTGGACTTCACTGGGGTTCAACGGGTTGAAGGTCTCGCAGCTTCAAAGGATTTTCATGATCCCAGCCATGGAATAAGGGTCTTATCTAGCAAAACGATTGGTAATTTTCTAAAAAAAAAAAAAAATATATATGTAATAATAATAATATACTTTTTAACCACAAATGCTTGTCTTGCACTGCTCTCCAATGCTGCATGCATTACACAATCACGTTGGAAAGGTCACATGTGATGTAGGCAAAAGTAATGCGGTAGGGCAAAAAACTCAAAAAACTCATCAAATTCAAAATCATCCGACATCATTGTTTTACCTTTTTTACCTTAGTCAAACACGTGCGCTTTGTAAACACTTGCTTGGTATTTCTGTCAC
Organism: Zacco platypus; assembly: GCA_038088235.1. NCBI lineage: Eukaryota > Metazoa > Chordata > Actinopteri > Cypriniformes > Xenocyprididae > Zacco > Zacco platypus. The sequence continues at coordinate 5,368,815 of CM076064.1, read as the reverse complement.
GTGTGACCTTTCCAACGTAATGCATGGAGCATCGCAGGGCAGTGCAAAATGAGCATTTATGGTTAAAATGTATATAATTTTTTTTATCATTTCGTTAAACAAGACCCTTATTCCTCATCTGGGATCGTGTAGAGACCTTTGAAGCTGCACTGAAACTGCAATTTGGACCTTCAACCTGTTCCTGTTGAAGTCCACTATATGGAGAAAAATCCTGGAATGTTTTCCTCAAAATCCTTAATTTCTTTTCGACTGAAGAAAGAAAGACATGAACATATTGGATGTCATGGGAGCATTAGTAAATTTTAATTCCGAAGCGAACTAATACTTTAAATATGCTTTCATTGTATATATATATTTCAGCAGCTTGAGCGTTCTTCAAAATTTCTCCTTTTGTGTTCCACAGATGAAGGAAAATCATATGGGTTTGGAACAACATAAAAAGTAAATGATGACAGAATCTTTTTTTGGTGTGAACTATCCCTTTAAGGAAATTTACACAGCTAACAGAAGTGTAATTAATCACAGAGCGGAGAGCTGCATCACTTACATAACAAACTTAGCATTATATGTAGGTTTACAAAAATTAACAAAGAGTGAAGGAACAAGATAAATTGGAGCACAGCGAAAAGGGAAAAATGAGGAGCGAGCAACATGAGAGAGGGAGAGAAACGGATGACACAATCTGTGCGTCTGAAGATGTACAGTAAATCAGAAAGCATGTCCTCTTTCTGCTTGGCTGTGTGTGTACATTATGTCCTGCCTTTCTCTTTCTGTCTACATTATCATTTTTGTTTTAGTGTATATATACTCTGTAGACTTGGTAGTAATCATACATTACTGATGATGAAACTAATTAAGTCAGCTATACAATAATTTGCTAGTGTTGGGCCGTGTGTCTTCTAGACTAGTTTCAAATTGCACACCTACAACCACCCGTAATCCGTTCACTGACCGTCTGATACATATTACACACAAAACTTGCAAGAGCTGGGTTGAATTGCCAGGTTAAATCTCATTGGTGTGCCTTACACAACCTCCAGAAATAAGAGCTCAGTACACGAGAGTTTTATTCATTCCGTCTGGAAGTAAAGTCAAAGACGGGCTTCACAAGACGTCTTTCAGACTAACTTTGGGTGTTAAAAGCTGTTTAATAACATCATATTGAAGTCACTTTTATCAGTTGCACCTCTAGGAAACTTCTGTCCATATAGGGGTACAGTAAAAATCCTTGGGTGGCACACTAAATGTAAACTGGAACCTGCCATTGTAATTTCAGGGATGTAAATAAACCATAAAAATGACCTAATTTGTTGATATAATCAGTTTAAGTGGATTTTTTGACCATTTTGATTACAACCCATTTTTTATGCTCCATTCTTCGGTGGTGAAAAACTAATATATTTTAGTTTTAAATTGTGATAATTAAAATAACTTAATTGTGGTATTAGTGAAACTATTCAGTTAAAAAATTAAGCACTTCATAGAATATCAGATATTCTATTTCGAGGTACAGAGAGGTAAACACTTTTGGTTGATCCAGGGAGACTAAAGCTACAGGATTCATTTCTTTTACAAGGGAAATAAAACATGGTGAAATATGTTGTATACAAGCTTGGTATGGTAATCTTTCGATCCAATCAAAATCACAGCTTGCACGTCTTATTAAAACTGCAATGGCAGTTATGGATGTAAGAGAATATACAAGACTTTGGTTAATTCATGAGTCGTTGGTTCTTAAGAATGCACAGACAATAGTGAGTGATTCAAGTCATGTTTTATTTCTAATGTAATTTCTGCTGCTGTCAGAGAAGAGTCCCACTATGTAAACGCAACTGTAACAAAACATAATCTATACCTGTATGTAATAATATTTTAAATTATAAGACGTAGTAATTGTTTTTAATGTTTTTTTTGTTTGTTTAAATGTTGTTGTCGTGTGTTGTATGTTATACTGCAACTCTGAGTCCAAGACAAATTTCCCGAAAAGGACAATAAAGTATAACTCTACTTGCTTACTTGCAAGTTTTGTCTAATTCAAGTTCAAAACGATCCTCACACAAATACTGAAGTATGATTAAATCGTGCATATGTGAGTAAAGAAAAGGCAGGGTTTGAGCAAGAAATTCACAATAAACAAATGCCAGAGTTTTTTATCAAATGAAGTCATGGGAAATTTCTAGTCAGCAAAAATCCTAAATTGATTTGTTTTCAACTTCCTCCATGCATGCAAAGTTCAATAAAAAAACGAAGACATCCTCTACCAACTAGACTGCCTATAAATAAGTCTCACTTTCAGCAAAAAAAAAAAAGAGAGAGAGAGTCTGGTGTCTAATTTGATTTATCCTGGCTTGGGAGAAGGGAGGTGCAGTTATTTAGACTGTAAGTGTGGTAAAAGGTGCACAAAAGTCTTTCATTTGTCTTCATCAGCCTATTTCCTTTGCCTATAATCATTAAGCTGCTCTTTTTACCTGCTTGTTTGTAGGATAGGATAGTGTTTTTACCCTCAGTGACTCGCTTACTGACTCTTAGCAACTAACCTTAACAAGAGTTATTAAAGCTAAAACCATACAAAGACATTTCCATTACTTGAAATAAATGTTAACTGAAATAAAAGAAATTAAACTTATTTTATTTTAGCTAGTTGTTTAGTCAAACTTGATGTACTAAAAATAAATAAATAAATGAAAATGAATAAAAACTATATAGACATTTTAAAAAAAACAGTAACTGATAAAAATGACAAAAACACAAAATTTATTTTTGCTTAAAATTAAAATGAAAAGAGAAAATACAAAAATAATAGCGAATTCAAATGATTAAATATATATATGTAATAGTATCTCAATAATACTGAAATAACACTACAATAAATATTAGACTTTAACACATTCATACTTTAACTGGTGCAACTCATCTTGTACCATTTATGCTGTAGAAAATCCTTTACAAAAATATGTATACTTTAAGTTAATTGTATTAAGTATATATAAAGTTCAAATATATCTTAATTATACTTTATGTAGCAAGTATACTAATATCAATGTACTAGTACTTTTAAATGTACTTTCAATACTACTTGGGACAAAATTGGCCTACTTTTTAGAGTATAAAAGTATACTTTTAAGTATACATTAAGCGTAACAGTAGTAAACTTGGAGTACACTAATTTACAACTACATTTTTCATTTGTGCTGCAACTATACTACAAGTGAACTTATAGGTATACTGACAGTTTACTAGATAAATATGTTTAGCACATTTTTTAGTTCATGAAAGTACACTACGAAGAATACATATAGTTTAGCAGTTTTGTACTGCAAGTATACTTGTAAGTTTTCTTTATAAATCAATATTTTCAAACAATACAAGTTTATAAGACAGTATGTAAAACTATGTGGGAAAAAAAAGTTAACAGGCTACTCAATCAAGAGTAAACACAACTATAAGCCAAGTTTACTTAGAATACTTAATTATACTTTTAAGTAAATCTCAATCAAAAGATTGAGTACAAGTATAGGCCAAATATACTTAGACTTGACTGTCAGTTATAAGTCAAATACACTTAAATGTTATTTAAAGTATTTTTCTGAGAAGTACATCAAAAGTAGACTGAAAGTATACGTTCTTTTTTTGTAAGGGTCATATCTCACATCATGCAGCTTGTTGAGGAGAGGCTCATTATTATGGTATTTTATTTTTTTTCATTCAGTATTAAGAAATCCCATTGACTTGCACAGAAATAGGATGTAGATAGCAGATTATCTTAAAGAGGTAAGCAACCACCCTAGCAACGCCCTAGAAACCAACCAGAACACCATAGGGGAAACAGCAACACATTATATCAGATTATAAAACCATTCCAACCACACTCTAACATTGTGATGCAATGTGCAGCACAACTCACATTTTTCATAAGTTCCATAAATATTGTTTCATTTGAAATTAGATTGACAGAGAGACAAATCCCTTAGCAATCCTCATTGTTTGGAATTTGCCACTGAATTTGTTTTGTTTGTGAATGTCGAAGGGGAGTGTTTATGCACAGTTGTTATTTCCCTTCGGAATGAAAAAATGTCACAGAATATGATATGAAGTGAACATGCATATTAATCCAGAATAATTGGTGTGAGAGTAATACATATTCACACAGTCTGCAATGTGAATTAAGAGTGTTGATAACTGCAATTAAATGGATCGAACCTCTCTCTCTCTTTCTGTCTCTCTCAAGGGCAGGGTGGGCCATGCCATTCGGCTGTTTAAATCCTGGCGAGAAGAAGGACTACAACAGTCCTACAGAAATCACAGACAAATATGATCTGGGGCAGATTGTTAAATCGTAAGTGTTTGTGTAATCCCCTTTATTTGTGCATGTAAACTGCAAAAGTTGTTCTCAAATGTACAATATTTGTAAGGGATAATTTGCAGTATCACAAAATTTATCTTGTATCATCCTGAAGGGGTTGATTTCGCAACAATGATTGACTGACTGTACATTATGCTTCTAATTATCCGGCTACTTATCAAATAAATGGATATAAAATATTGATTTCAGCTGAAATGAATTGATTATGTGAGATTGGGGAGTGTTATGAAACTAGTATAGTCAGTCAAGGACAATGGTCAGTTATACAAATTGTTTTATCGCAGAATGATGTGATTGACCAATCAGAATAGAGTATTCCAGCTATGTATAAAGACCTCATGCAGTAGAGTTAACAGAATTTTTTTGGGTGAACCTTTATAATGTCAATATAAATTCTTCTTAATTTCTTCTCAAGGGAGGAGTTCTGTGAGATCTTCAGGGCGAAGGATAAGAACACTCTGAAAATGTACACCTGCAAAAAATTCCTGAAGAAAGATGGAAGAAAAGTGCGGAAGGCTGCCAAAAATGAGATTGTCATCCTAAAGATGTGAGTTAAACAGTTTTCATTTTCAAAAACCTTTACAATCATTTTGTAGACTGGGTCTTTGGATTTCATTTGATGTAAAGACAATCATATTTTTTTTATCTTAATTTTCATTTATGAATAGTGATTCTTAAAGCTCCATTAAACACTGTGGAAAATGGTTTGAGTTTCAGTGCTGAGAAAGATATTATATCTAAAATTGCTAAAATTGTTCTACAGAAAAATGCTAAACCATAGGAGTGAGCCTTTAAATATAAAAGTTTGCCGCAGTGCACCGGCAGAAGTAATGATTATTTATGAATCTGTGTTTTTATCTAGGTTATAACGTTAATATTAGAGCGAGTGGATAACATTAGGCTACTACTTACATGTTTCAAATAAACCATTTTTGAAAGGTGCTAATAATTTACTTTCACTGCAGACGTTATGCAAATATATGAGTACAAACTTCTAGCTACTGCACATAAGCATGATTTGAATAAAATCACATCCAGTTCAATGACACAGAGATTTGAGGTTTTGTAAGAGTATTGAATGTGATATATTTCTGCTTCAAAAACCCACATAGTAGTTTGAAAGTAGCTTATTTATAATTCTGTAAAAAGTAAAAACCAAAAACCACACGGTTGATTTTAACAAAAAGCTTCTTGACTCTGTGGAGCAATGCGTAGCTGGGGTTCATTATTGAGAGTTTCATTCCTCTCAAAGAACAGGAAAGTACACTAAACACTTAATGATGCAATGAATTTGGTTTAATATTCCAAACATTTCAAAGCCTTAAGATATCAGATATAAATGCTTTGCATCAGCGTATGATTATATGATTATACTGCATCTAAAAGGCTGATCTACTGTGAGCGGAGTCACTGATGTCACTTTGATCCCGCAGTGCTGCATTTGTGTCCCTGCTCACAAATCACAACAGCTCATGAATATCACATAAAAGAAATGTCACTTTTAGAATACGCAATTTTTATGTGAGTTCACCTCTCGTCCCCTCTCTATTGCTGGCAGAAGTGCACATTAGTGTCTTCAAAGCATAATCAGGGTATTAATTTCTTAATTTAAAAGTTGGCTGACATAACCACCTTTGAAAATTTCTGAAACACTCCTTTACAGTGTCCGTGTTGCATAATGAATTAAATTATATGATTATATACGTGCTGGAATTAAAATGTAACGTGCTCCAAGGGAAGTTTCCTGCAAACTTTCAGTTACGTCTGCTATTCATTTCATTATAATACATATTATTCAAATGCAACTTTAAAATAAGAGCAATGCGTTACAAACACCCCAGTGATTAGCCAAAGGCAACAGTGGCCAAGAAAATCTCCCCAAGGTTTTGTAGATGAAGAAGAAACCTTTGGAGAGACCAAGTCTCAGCTGGCGAAGCCTCCTCCTCAGGCTGCCATATATTTGAAAACAGTTACACAAATCATACATGCATAAATGTAGATTTGAACAGATGTGATACAGAGCATAAATGGTAATACTGGCATTTGTTGTTTAATTAAATATGATTACAGTGGATATAGGAATCCACGCATTATGCAAATTGGCATGTATGACTGGCATTGGATGACTCCGCGGTGGCAGATGGGGCACGAGTGTGGGGTTGATGGCCATGACGCTACATGTGTATCAGCCTCCGGTGTGCTGCACTCTGTCTCTTAACTGTTTGTCCATCTCTCCACCCCAGGGTGAAACACCCCAACATCCTCCAGCTGGTCGATGTCTATGAGACCCGGAAAGAGTACTACCTCTTCCTTGAGCTGTAAGTCCTGAAATCGGTTTATGAGGAAATTGTTTTTTTACTGTACAGGGAGGAGTAATGATTTCAGTAGTTGGTCATTTCTCAGTTGTCAACACCACAGCAAAACTCATTTGCTCTTCAGCATACTTATTTTAAATATTTTACTTAACTATTATAATAAAGTTAAATATTTATGCATATTAATAATAACTATAAGTTAAAAACTACTTTGTAGTTCAGGTAACACTTGAGTAATTAGTGATTCATTTTATGACTTTGATTATTTACATCTCCAGTGATTCGTAATTAATAGGTAATTCTTTATCATTTGTCACAGTTAGTTGGTTATTGGTTATTAAAGGGTTAGTTCACCCAAAAATGAAAATGATCCCATGATTCACTCTCCCTCAAGCCATCCTAGGTGTATATGACTATCTTCTGTCAGATGAACACAATCTGACATATTTAAAAATATCCTGGCTCTTCCAAGCTTTATAATTGCAGTGAATGGGGGGCCTGATTTTTTGAAAAAAAGTGCATCCACACGGCTCCAGCGTACTGTCTGCCGGAAGCTAGTTATTTTAGATTATAAAGTTTTAAATATGGATATTTTTCCTACAAAAACACATCACTCCACTTCAGAAGGCTTTTATTAACCCCCCGGAGCTGTGCGGAGTACTTTTACGATGGATAGATGCACTTTTTTTGCTTCAAAATCGCATTAATTGCCATTATAAATCTTGGAAGAACCAGGATATTTTTAAATATATCTCCAATTCTAATCGTCTGAAAGAAGGAAGTCATATACACCTTGGATGGCTTGAGGGTGAGTAAATCATGCGGTCATTATCATTTTTGGGTGAACTAATCCTTTATTTCAGTAATTCTTGATTAGCTAATAAGGAATCTTAGTCCTAAATTGGATTTTACCTACTGATTAGTTAAGCTTGATTCCATATTAGTTAATTGTAATAGTAGTACTACATATTTGTCCTGCATTACTTCCTGCATGGGTCCCTATTAATGACAGATCATTATTCTAAAGTGTTACCAATAAATGTTCCTTAAAACCCTGTTGTAACATATTTATACTCACATTTTTGCATGATTTTACCAAAAATGTATGGATAATCAAGTAAACCAAAGTTGCTCCAGTCTGGTGTGTGTTCATCTTGAAATATTACTAACAATATAAAAGTTATTCTTATGTTTACTTTATAAAACAAATCAGTACATATTTCACTGCAAAAAGACAAGTGTACAGCAACTTTTTAAAAATCATACTAAAAGGTCTATTACTTGCTAATAAAAAGTATAAAATATCAAGGCAGGTATATTCAGCTGTATTTACACTACAAGGTGTATTGCACAAATCTATTTTGAAATATCAGTTCCATAAGTTTACATTCTGAATCTGTGTACATTTATATTTTGCCATTTTCACCAAGAAGTGAAATTGACTGCCTGCATACTGCAACAGAACATGTGCACAATTTTGCATGTGAAGCTGCCTGTCTCTCCGATGAGGCAAAGGACAAAACATTGATGTAAAAGTTGCAGAAACCAAATTCCTCCAGCATAGGTTGTTTGGCAACAAAGATTCCCTTCTATATTGTTGATACTGACTTCAAGAGGCTAAAGCCGCTGCTGCTGTTGCCTGAGACATGAGAAATAAAGCCTGTGCTCAGACTGTCCTAGCATGATTATACCGCCTCGTTCTTGTCACATTCCTACCTGTCTGTTTGGATTTGCATTCATTATTTTAATGCCTCGTCCCTGCTGTACGCTGTGTGTGTGGCATGGACTGGCTGATTTGTGTTTGCTATACACCTGCATGATCAAGAAAAGCTTTTGAATGTGCCAACGTTTAAAGCAGGGTGTGAATAATTCATAATTGCACAGAAGAAGCATGAAGCTCATCATGTTGTGTTTTCTTGCAGAGCCACAGGTCGGGAGGTGTTTGACTGGATCCTGGATCAAGGCTATTATTCTGAGAGGGACACCAGCAATGTTATCAGACAGGTGATGGAGGCAGTTGCTTACCTGCACAGCCTGAAGATCGTTCACAGGAACCTAAAGGTACGTCTGAAAGCGCCCTCTGGTGGTCACCAGCACACATGAACTTTATAACTAGACGCTTTGTTTCCACTGCACTCACTCACTCATTCTGTTTTGATTTTCATGTCCAGTCTTTAGGACTGATAACCACACTTTCATTTTTTATGCAATGAAATCAGATTTGTTTGTTTATTGTCATCAATATCCAATATCTATGGTTGCCAGTATGTTTATTATAGTCAAAATATTGTTTATATATATATATATATATATATATATATATATTTATATATATATATATATATATATATATATATTTATATATATATATATATATATTTATATATATATATATATATATATATATATACTAAAACAATATAAAGAACAATTATTTTTACAGTGCAGACTACTAAACATATTTAAATCAAACAATAAAAAATCTGAATTTTACTGCCTGTTTGAACATGGTGACTAATTTATTTGGTCATTTAAGTTTTTATCAGCATCAAACACACTCTTTCTGACTGTTTGCAAACAACTTCATGTAGTTGTGCTATATCTTATATACATTCACTAATAATAATTATTCTTATTCAGTAAATAGTGTTCGTAAATTTCAAGAATTTTGCTTGTTTTACTTCAGTTGTTTTGGAACAAGGAATTTCATGAAGCAGCATGTCATCTTGTCATTCTCATTCCCTCTAGCTTGAGAATCTGGTGTACTACAACCGACTGAAGCATTCGAAAATAGTCATCAGTGATTTCCATCTGGCAAAACTGGAGAATGGACTCATCAAGGAGCCCTGTGGAACCCCAGAGTATCTGGGTAAGAAGCTCTTCAAAACAGGCGAAACCTCTTTAAACACTCATGGGGGAGATGCAACAGATGGTCTTGATTGAGGAACAACAACAACAACAAGATTATAGAGCGAGCAAACAGAATTGTCTTACAAGATTTCTGTTTACGTAGGCATAGGTGGTTAAAATTAGAATAGCAAACTATGGGAACCAGAGCATTTTTGTTTCTGTAAATGATACATCCTTCTCTTTTTTTCAACCAGCCCCAGAGGTTGTTGGGAGACAGAGATATGGCCGACCTGTGGACTGCTGGGCCCTTGGTGTGATCATGTACATACTGTGAGTGGATTCTCCAATAGAACAAAACCAGGAGCTCATAACACTTTAACAGACACCATTTACTTATAGTCTTCCACAGCCAGACATTTGATTATCAGCTGAAATATGGTCCCCATTGTACCTTACTCTGAGAACTAAGAATCACCCACTTTGACAAGAATTGGCTAAATTTGAAATTTATGACACCGTAATAACAGATCAGAGTGAATAAAGCAATATCTAATTCACATAATGTTGCTGCAGTCTCCACAAAATCTGTACAATAATTAAAAAAAAGCCAATATTATATGCTCATTTTATGTGCAGTCAGACAGTATGTCAGTGAGACTACCATAAAATTGACCCTTCTCACAGTTTGTAATGGTTTCCCTCATCTGATGTACAGACTCTCTGGAAATCCTCCATTCTATGATGAAGCAGATGAAGATGACTATGAAAACCATGACAAGAACCTCTTCCGGAAGATTCTTGCTGGAGACTATGAGTTTGACTCACCGTACTGGGATGATATTTCAGACTCTGGTACTTTTACTGAAGAATACCGATAAAACCTCACATGCTTAGTAGAGCACAAACTTGTCTTACGTAAACCTTGATGTTAAAGACATGATGTGCAAGTCTGGTTGTGTTTACTGGGTTACATCTTCCATTTTGTTGGTCTGCAGCTAAAAACTTAGTGTCACGTCTGATGGAGGTGGACCAGGACCAGAGACTGACTGCACAAGAAGCCATCAATCATGAATGGTACTTATAGTATCAATATACATGACATTTACTTGTTATATTGGCATTCGTATCTATTCAGAGAAGGGTTTTGGGTATAGAATACAATAATTTAAAAGTCTGGAGCCAGTGAGATATTTTTTTTATGCGTTTATTTGATCATACAGTACTTTGTGATATTTTATTACAATTTAAAAGAGCAGTTTTCTGTTTGAATATATTTTAAAACGTAATTGTCAAAGCTGAATTTTCAGCATCATTACTCAGAATCATGCTAATATGCTGATTTGGAGCTCAAGACACATTTTTTATCATTATTAATGTTAAGAAGAGTTGTACTGATTCAAATCTGTGTGGGAACATTAATAATTTTAATAGAAAGTTCAAATTAATAAGCTGTTTTAAAATGCAAGTCTTTTATACTGACACTTTTGATCAAGTTACTCTATCCTTGCTGAATAAAAGTATCAATAAAATAAGAGGAAATCTTACTGACCCCAACCTTTTGAATGGTAGTATATATATCTAAAAACAACTTTCCAGGCCATATAATAAGCTTTCTTGTCCTGTTAAAGGATATCTGGAAATGCTGCTTCCGACAAGAACATCAAGGAAAATGTGTGCGCACAAATTGAGAAAAACTTTGCAAAAGCTAAGTGGAAGGTAATTTCAAAAAGCTTCTCACCCTAAATGTGTTTTAATTTTGTGTTTTAATAAAAAGTTGAGTTTGTCCAAATTAAATCTGAATCGTCACCTTCCTGCAGAAAGCCGTACGGGTCACGACCATGATGAAGCGTCTCAGGGCACCGGAGCATCAGACAGCGGCACCAGCAGGAGCAGCAGCAGCAACAGCCGTACCAGATGCGGTCAACCCTGCTCCATCGGAGGCCTCCACAGCCCAATCGAGTACTGCTGAAAGCAACTCTGCGAGCACAGAAGCCCCTGTTGTGGAAGCTGCCAACACAGAAGCAGTGGCCGCTGCCGCCCCGCCACCAGCTGAGCCTGTTCTCCCCGTTCCTGCGCCAGAACAGCCCAATCCTACACCGCGATGCAACGGAGAAGCTTTAGACTCCCTGCCAGCGGACACAGGGGAGGAACAGAGCGGTTAATCTCGCTACCTCTGCCACCTGCGTTTAGATCCCGCACACTTGTACATAAGCAGCAAGCATGCTAATACTGATACCACAGCACATAGCATTAATCTCTTTCTAAAGGCCAATTCACACTGCACCGAGAGATGCTGACAGACATTGTCGGATCAGTGCGTTACGAAGTTGGTTGGCTCTTGCCAATTGAACATGTTGAATATGCGTTTTACGTGTGGTGGAATGTCTGAGAAGTGATGTACTGTAATATGGTGGTTGTCTACGTCGGTCGTTGTCTGTTGGTGCAGTGTGAATTGGCCTTAAAACATTTCCCAGCAAGCGTTCTATTGTTTTCTATTGAATCACAAAGCTGCGTGACGCGTATCGAAGTCTCTGGCCACCTTAACTTTGCGTAAAAGAAGAAAAAAGCTGTTTTCTGCTTACATTAAGCCAAGATTGGAAACTTTAGCATTAATCTGCATACATGCTTTAGGATAGATTATTACTTTAAGGCCTCATTTTATAGCTATTGGGCAATTTGTTGACACCTGTCTTGAACTAGTCAGAGGACCACAGAGACACAGCTTCATGTACAATGTAAAGTTTCTGTATATAGCTTACTTACTTCTGTAGATTAGACGTAGCCAAGAACAGCATGCTTTTTCAAATCTGCTGTTTATGACACACTTGTCCAGGTAACTGACACGTTCAGCTTCAGCTTTACATGGACATTTCATGTCTCGATCGAACACGCAACGTTAAGAAGATTTATATGACACATACTTCTACAGCAACTAAGGCGGCTAAATTCATCTCGTAATGGTGTTTTAGTGGTTGAGACATGTGGCCCAATAAATGGAGCAGAGTAGGTAACCATAACTAATACCTCACATCTGCTTGGTAGCTAGCCACATGAACAGTGGAAAATGTGATTTGTTCTTATAATGTATTATATCATTTGCATACATTGTACATGTTTTGAATAATATATCTTTCCGTTTTAAAAATACACAGCAACACAGTGATCTTTGTTTTTTAACAGGATTTCATTTGAGGCATAAATGTACAAGTTACAGTGGCCATTTTATGCCTACTTTGAGACCCTTTCATTGGGCTGAATATTTACTCATAATCTTTATATATTTTTTCTAGAACCCAGACCTTTTTTGAATTGCAAGTATAAAATAGGCATCAGATATTTAGGTATTAAGAAGCATTTTTGTCAATTGGATCACAAGTGGGCAACACTAAATACAGCTGTAAACAGGGTCGAAAATGTTTTGAGCTTGTCCACTTTCGACCAGAGGTAGTCAAAAACACATTCGAACGGATTGCTTTCATAGTGTAGATGCTCATGTGGTCGAACGCGTTCGAACGACCAAAAAAGACCGCCTACTGACCTAACGCATAAACTTTATGGGAAGCACGATAGCCAGATGGGATTTAAACTTTGTTGGCTGAAGACAAATGTTCTCTCACCATTCCTGATTTCTAACACACACTCACACTCAAGCGTGGTCTTGCGGCTGTCAGAGCAGGAAGGAAAGCTGATGATCTCGGTGTGTTTTTCGGTCATCTCTGGGCGTGTTCATATGTAAATTACGTGGACTTATTTTGTCCATTACATTGAAAGATCTGAAAAAGCCCATACATTTACCCAATCACAGACCCTCCCCTTGAAGAAATCCGGGCAGAAGTTGTTGAAATTGGACAAGAGAGACAAAACGCCTGGTGTAAACAGGAATGTGTCTCCCTCATCTACTTGCGATCCGATCGACCAAAACACTTAATACCAGGTGTAAACAGAGCCTTACTTATACCCTCATTTAACCCTTTGCCACCCTTCCTTTTAGAAAGGCATGTTCTTTTTACAAATAAGTCTCAATGACAAGTATAGAGTGCTGCAGGAATGAGCCCTAACACCCACAAACAAGTTAGCATTTTTGCACTTTAGGTTCCATCATCCCCAAATCAATGTTTTTTGAGAGGGTTTTGCTTAGGCTGTATGCCTGAAATAAGGTCTGTGGTTTACAAGCTCAGGATAACTTGACATTCTGTTGTACAACCTAAAATGCATCAGTAATACCACAAATTAAATGTGGTTGCTAACAAGTGGCTAAATGGGACTAGAGGTTTCCAGGCCTGTTCATATCAAGGATGATAATTATATTTAATAATCATTCTAATTTTTTAACAATAGGGAATGACACAGCATAATTACAATGATAACGACAAAGAGGAAAGAGACCATTGGAATCACTTTCAGAATGATTTTTTTTTCTTTTTTCCACTTGATGAATGATAAAAACATTTACAGCTAATCAGAATCCAGTTTAAAGACTTTAAAGAGCTTGAGCATTTAAAGCAGCAGATGACAAAACGGCAGTACGTGCTTCACTATCATCTGTTGTTATCATTTTTGGTGTGAACGGGTCTTAAAAATCATGCCTAGCAGGAAACTTTTCAACGACTAGTAGATTTTAAAGTCCCCCTGCATCATTTTTTTCCGTTTGGTCAATCATTTTGTAACTCATCTTTGATCATCGAAATGACATTTAATTTTTTTTTCCTGTGAAAATAATTTCTTCAAACCTTAAAATAGCTTGAATTGCTAACATTGCTTCATTTAGTATACAAAACAGAGCTTGCTTGCCATTTTGAAATCAATCATGCTGATCACGTTCTTTATTACACTCCGCTCATGTTATTGTAACCCCTCTACCCGGGTAGTACTCAAGCCGCTCCAAGCGGGCCTCAAATCCGGGTCTTCCGGCATGGGAGTCGGACACTCTAACAAGGAGGCTAAAGGCTGCAACCTCTAGCGCCTGTCGCCAGAGCATCTGCTGAGGTCAGAGGAGTGAGGTTTACTCGCACAGCAACTACTAGCTGGCCTCCGTTACACTCACCCCCCTAAACCTCACACCAATCCGGGTCACGGCACCAATGTAACTCCTACACCCGGGTCCTTCTCCTTCTCGCTCCGAACGGGCCTCAAACCCGGGTCTTCCGGCATGGGAGGTTTACTCGCACAGCAACTACTAGCTGGCCTCCGTTACACTCACCCCCCTAAACCTCACTCCCATCCGGGTCACGGCACCAATGTAACTCCTACCCCCGGGTCCTTCTCCTGCTCGCTCCGAGCAGGCCTCAAACCCGGGTCTTCCGGCATGGGAGGTTTACTCGCACAGCAACTACTAGCTGGCCTCCGTTACATTATTATAAAAATATTCGTGCATTTGAATGCTCAGGTAAGATGATGTAAAATTAGAACAACCTTCTGTGCAGTCATGACTTATTTGCTTGCTTTCATTACTTTTGCTTATATTCTCGTGAACTGACTCGTTTGCTGTATTGAACAGCCAATCAGAGCCGGACGCAGAAAAAAAATCCTACGAGGACCAACTTCAGCTGACGGTGTGGAAACTTAGTCGGCCTACTTCCGGCTTGGTGTGTGCCGGGTTTAAGCACATTGAAAACACCACATAGACATATAAACAACATTGATTTTCACCTCAGGGGGACTATAAATAAAGATTAAAAGAGTTGTCGGAAGATTATTGGTGTCATTCGGTCGTGGTGTAGTTTGTTTATAGCCTAACTTTAGTTTTTTACTTCTGGCGATTGTATTTCTAATAATTATAAAATAAATATTATAACAAATAATAAAATAATTAAAAAATGTTAATTTGTAAATATCTTAAAACTTTTGTTTGTTACCAAGCTTACTTTCTGCAATAATCCAATAGCAATGGAAGAATCCAATTGGCTTTTTGTCAAAGGAACCAGGGCAACAAAAATCTCTGCAGCACTCTATATTGGGAAGATATATTTCTACCTAAAGCGAATAGTCCAAATGTTAATAACCATTGCAATCAAACCCCAGCCCTAATGATTAAACATCATACAATATAGCTTTTTTTTTTTGCCTTTTATTTATTTTATAGAAATGTCTGTCATCTGCAACAAACATCCCATCTTTCACAATTTTATACAGCTCGGTCTCATTAAAACGCTCACGCTTCACTAGTGTGTGGAGTTCACTGCTGTAGACAGGTCTGTTACTCATCATGCCAGTACTTAGTTGATGCATTCAACTGAAAAACTCATCTTAATTTTTACATGAATAGTTTGATTTGTTTTAGTATACAAACATATTTTAGCACAGAGAAACGGCAGGTGATGTAGGATTACAAGAGCTTAACGAAAGCAAAATCGAAACAGTCGACCTCTTAACATGAGCAATAGTCTACAACTGCGATACTGTGATGCTACTCTCAATGTCAGTGTCCATGTGAACACTCGCAATGTCCGATCGGCCTGTCCTCCGTTGAAGTTGACGACAGTGACGACATTCTGGAAGGTCAGGACTTGTACGGGACAGATGAAGCCAGTGCACCTATTGTACAATTATTTAGAACCTGTCATACAGTAAACGGTGATGAGTTTCCCCTTTTTGTAATTGTTGCGCAGTGGCGACATGCTGTAATTTCTAAACATCATAGGAGTCGGTGGAGGTTTGACTGAAGAAGGCCTTGATATGCAATTACGCTGTCAGTAGTCTGTTGATTTCAAGACGACGCTCAGCATGGTTTCTACTGAAATCAGCTTTGATATACTTTAGATCTCACGTGTGTCATTGTCATTTTGTATCTTTCATTTCTCTTTGATCTTATAAAATGATATTTCCCTTCGAAAATCTGTCCCTTTATTCGTTCTATCTACCCTGAGACTTTGGGATGTCGTTTGTTTTTCTGTCTTTGATTTCGTATAAAAGCGCAAACTGGTAAGATCTAAAATAAAAAGAGTGATAAGTAATGTTTCATGTAGGTCTGAAAAATGGTTTTTATAGCATTCATGTATACTAAAACCGCAACTAGATACTGTGTTACACGATTCAAAGCAATTTTTTTTAAAATAGTGCTTCACTATTGCCTTTGGTGTTCGGTGTCTGTTGATTTCCTCATTCTCTCAGATGTTCTTCTCAGTGTGGTTGACTGTGAACCTGTGAATACACTGAGGACTGGCCTCACTCCACTTTAACCTCTGTATTCTTCAAATGACTTTCATGCTTTCAAAATAAACACATCTTGAATGATCATCCTTTAGTAATCGTAGTTATTTGTTATATGCAACGACATGTTATCCATGCATCGAATGTGGGAATCTGAGAGATAAATACGTTGTCAAAAATCTCAAAGAAGACCATCCATCTCCAGTTATTTTTAAAAAGTAGTCGCATTAACTGTCTGCATGCGGTCGACATATTTGCACATCAGGGCTCCTGGAGTGATTATTTGGCATGGAGGGACGTTGTGTCAGTCCTTACCTCAAATTTTATAACTTATCTTTCACTGTTCTTTTCTTCCACATAGGACCATTGGACAAGTATTAATAGAAAAGGTGAAAGGAAGTGAAGAAATTGATTTGCAGTGTGAATATGACAATGTGAATGGGAAGTTTTAGTGAATGGCAATATAATAGGCTGGTTAATTCCACAGATTATACAGAACGCTCTAGAGGCAGGCAGCGCAGCGCATTTTAAGTCTCGGCCTTCAATGTTTAAGGGTTAGTTCACCCAAAAAACCCTCATCCTCATGTCGTTCCTCACCTGTATGACCTTCATTCTTCTTTGGAATATAAATTAAGATATGTTTGATGAAATCTGAGCGCTTTCTGTCCCTCCATATTCAATAATATTAATCATTTAAAAACCAAAAGCAACTGAAAAAGGCGCATGAATATAAAAAAGAAAGTAAGGTTTAAAAAAAATGTTATATGTTTTATTTTTATTTCTATACCTATTACTCCAGCACTGATAATGGGCAAAATAACTGTAAAATCCATATGTATATGCAGACTTTTATATAAACTTGTACATACTGTAAATGGCAGAACCCTGGTAGCGGTGTCCTACTGCAGTGCATCAGAAAGAAAGCAACATTTAGTAAAGCTCGCCCTCTGCTGGTTCACATCATTGGGTACACATTTGATCTGGAAAGAACACCAAGAAAATCAATCGAACAATAAGCGTGCAATCTTCTCTTTCTTCTGTTCATGAAAAGTGAGAAGATTTCATTTTCTGTCCAAATGCATCACTAAACCTCAAATGACATTAGGCTATATGAATCCACATTTATCCACTTTAGAGGATGTGTATGACATCAGAGTCAATGTCCTGTCCAGACCACAAAACATTACAAACATGACGTCCTGTACCCTATTCATCCTACATTCAAAATCTCGCCCTTTCATCTGGTGTCTCTTCTCAAAACGTCTGAGACACTCATTCAGTAAAAATGGCATTGTCTGTAATTTGCTTCCTCTGCGTCTCTGATCTCACACCCTGATAAGACCGCCAAACGTCCTTCAAAACTCATCAGGTTACTTAAAATGTGTTATTCTGAGCTTTCATTTCTTACCAGGGTGCTACAATTCTTAAAACATCTGCGAGGACAAAACATAATCAATAAAAGATATCCTGAAGCTTTTATGTCGGACCGATAAAGGGGTTTTGAAACAGTGAACAAAAGACTTTCTAAGCATGAATAGAGGCCTTTCCACAATAATGACAGCCTATGATGGCATGTTGAAAGGCTTCCCCCTCTGAGATGGGTCGGGAAGATAAGCATGTGGGTTTCTGAGCCGTTCTACCCTCAATGTGTTCAGCTATTCACTCCGATAATCATCCATCACCCCGGTGGGTGAGAGCAGCCAGTCACTGCTGTGCTGACTGATGCAACTGTGCCCACCACTGGCACTGGCAATGATGGGAGCTATCAGATAAGACAGGGACAGTGGTTTGTCTGTTGGGGGGACACAAATGGACAAAAGAGGCTAGTGATGAGGAAATCTTTTTCCGCCTGAATACGATGCCCGCGGTGCCCAAAGAACAGCAATGCAGTAACAGGCGTGATGTACGTCTTCAACGGGAACGATAATCGGTAACTGTGTGGCTCGCAAGTAATGCACAGAAAATACACCAGTATGCTGAGAAACAAAAAAGGTGTTTCTTGCAATTCTGAGTTTATAAATAAAAGTTCGAATTTGCGAGTTATAAACTCAGAATTGTGAGTTATAAAGTTCGACTTGTGAGTTATAAACTCGGAATTTCAAGTTGTAAAGTCAAACTTGCGAGTTATAAACTCGGAATTACAAGTTGTAAAGTCAAACTTGCGAGTTATAAACTCGGAATTACAAGTTGTAAAGTTAAACTTGTGAGTTGTAAACTGGGAATTAGGGATACTGATATAATAGTTAAATACTGAATAGTTAAATACATCACGAATATGGAAACATTTGGATTCGTGTCAAATGAGAGAGAGTCTGGTTTCTGTTTCAGTTTTTACTTGACATTTATAGCTTATATATCTACTTATATTTTTTCGTTCTAATACAAAAATAGCCTCTATGTGTATAGTGTGTAAACATATTACACTTTATTTTCTGGGATTTGACAGGCCTATGTCTGAATGTAGGCCTAATAATAGAATGAGACTTATACTCCACTTATCTGGGGTTTTTTCATTTTTCAAATGAAATAGTACTTTAATTATATTTTACAACTTACATGGAAGTGCTCTATTTTTTTTTTCACTACTTTTTAAAATGTTTTTGAAAGACGTCTCTTATGCTCCTCAAACCTGCATTTATTTGATCAAAAATACAGAAAAAATGGTTACACTTTATTTTAAGGTGTCATTATTACGTGTAATTATACATTTAAGTACTGAGTAATGACAATTAACTACATGTACGTACTATAGGGTTAGAGTGAGGGTTTGGTTTAGGGTTAATTGCATGTAATTATGCATAATTTGTAGTTATTACTACAGTAAATACATGTAACACATGTAACAATGACACTGTAAAATAAAGTGTTACCGAAAAAATAATATTGTGAAATATTACTCCCTAATCTGCATTGGAAAGTTTTAACTAGGGATGCTCATAATTGGCTGGTTATCTGTTAACAAAGAATCTAACAAGCTGGCCACAGCAACGCCACATGTCAGCCGAGTAAAGAATAAACCAGAACTGGTCTCAAAATCATCTCAGCATTCACTTAGTACTAACCAGATTTACTTTATTTCTGTTAGACATCTACAGAAATTTTTATTTAGACTTATCAGGGGTTTAAATCTAACATTTGTTTTCTTTTGAGGTCACCATGATGGTGAATGGTGTTTCCATTCGTTGGTCTCATAACTCTTGTTCATTTTTGGTGACCATTTGCTGAGACAATTGGTTTATTAAACAAATTTGTATAATGCAAAGACAGTAAAAGTGATATTAGTTAGTGTCCCTAGCCGTTGATTGCATTGTTCTTTTGGTATATAGCATTTGAATGTGAATGTCGTGTAATAAATTAGTAATTACAGCTATAAAGCACAATTCTGTAAAAAAGTCAGATGACACACAAAGTCATCAAGAATCAGCACATGAATGATGTGTCTCGCCGCAATGCATGCTGGGTACCTTGGTACAAAACTCCCAGAATGCATCACAGCTTGAATACAATATGCAGCTGAATTGTCTTATTATTTTCTTTAATTCTATTTGCTTTTACATTTTTGCTGTGGTTTTGGTTCTTTCTTTTAGCAGCTTTTCGTGATGTCCAGAGTTGATCTGATTTAATATTTTGATATTCATACACTGATTTCTGATATCTGCGTTTGTCTTTATAGTTTACATTTTTTCTTTTTTCAAATCTTCTACCTCACTAAATGACAGAAGACAATTATCACATTCAAATGACGTCAGTGACGAAGGTTATGTCGTGAGGATTATAAAACCATCTACAGCCAACTATCACGCTCGCTCCTGCAAACGGGTTTGACAATCTTATTGTGACAGCAGCCGAACAAAACAAAGATACGATAAAGCCGACACCAAGCTGAAGTTGGTCCTCGTCAGCTTTTTTTCGGTGTTGGGCCGCCAGCGTGAGAAAGAACTCTTGTGTTCACGAGAATATAAGCAAAAGTTATGAAAGCAAGCAAAAGATGTCAAAGAGAGAATGTTGTTCTAATTTTACGTCATCTTACCTGAGCACAAATATTTTCATAATCGGTGTTGCTTTTCAAGTGAATTTTCTTCTTTGAATGATTTTTCCACATAATTGGTAACAGGATTGAGTGGTTTGAGTCTCACAATCAGTTTTTCCCTTGAATATGAGACTCGCAGAGCAATTGTTTAGTAGTTTGGATAAAGCATCTGCTAAATGCACTTGTAAAACACACCTGGTAGACCTGAATAAAGAACACTAGGTGACGCATTGATATACTGCAAGAGATGATGCAGAAATCAAAGATGCTTTGCTTTCATACAATCTAAATCAACTGCTTAATTTAACTCGGTTAATAACACAAAGTAGATTCTATTATATAAAGGACGGTCATTATGCTTTCATTGTATCTTTTACGCTCAATGGAAGAAAAAGTCAGGTTTGGTGATGATACTCACATAATCGTGAGTAAATTTTCATTTTTGGATGAACTATGCCTATGAAGTTGCTTGATAAATCTGGTGCAGAGTCTGTTATAAAAAAAAAAGAGCTGGTAAAGAAAAAAAATGAACAGTTGAATTACTATAAAATATAGAGCTTTAATTTATTAGTTAGCAACAGCAAGAGGGGAAAGAAAATCATTTACACAATTATCACAGTAACATCACCTGTGCATTTAGTCTCAAACTGATGACAAAATAAAAACACAAACATTTCTAAAGACACATCTTAAAAATACCAAGAAATTGTACAACCATTTTCTCTCGATGTACTGTAGGACACTGCTTCTTACTGGTTTTAGGGCCGTGTGGTTTTTAGCAGGGAAAGTAACAATACCATCAACTGTTGAGGAAACAGTTTGTCATCATTTTAGGTTGAACAGTTGCAGGTGTAAGCCGCTCCGAGGAAGACCCAACACTGCCCAAGACTGACCTCACCATAAAAATATCAACAGAAAGAACTGTAACGCAGCTAGCTTTAGTTTCGTAATTACGATACCACTACATAAATCATGCACACAATGAAAAGCCAGCTTCCCAAGACCTCGAGTAGTTTAAAACCGTGATAAAATGCTCTATACAGTGTGAACACGTTCTGAAAATGAATGTAGCTTGTGTCGTATATCAGGATGTCTTTCATAATATTGTAGTATTTAGGTTATGTGCCATAATTGGCTGAATCTCACAAAACCGGTCAAGATCATATTTCACCACAAAATTGGAAAATTATTTTTGCTTATTAAAATGAGTTTTTAGTACCATTAAGAGTTTTGCATTGTGACATTTTCAGCACATTTTCCCCATTCAAATCTAATTATATAATGAAAAAAATTAACTAGTTACAGATGAAAGTTAAAGAGGAACAAATGCAAATTCTTTTTATAAATACTTAAACATTTTTTAAGTATTTATAAAAAGAATTTGCATTCGTTCATCTTTGTGCCAATTTTAAAAAAAATTAACTGTACTGAATTTTAGTCTAATACAGTAAAATATGGGGGAAACTATGCTTGTATGAATATTATGCTTTAAATTAATGGCTTAATTTATTTCATTAAAAAAAAAAAAAAAAAATTAAAGGGTGAAATATGACCTTTCCCGTGACATCATAGTGGTGCGAGTTGGTTTGTGCTTTTAGTCTTTTCAAAAGTGGCATACAAACAATAAAAGCTTACTAAGAGCCCTCAGCAGCTGTTTTACAATAGTCAAAACTTGATCGAGTCAATCACCAAAAAAAAAGAAAAAAAATTGTGCCATGAAACTTGATTACCTTAAACATTTGTGCAACGAAAACAGTTGTGTTGTGCATATAGAGTGACATTAGGAAGACAATATGAGCTGGTGTATCATTGTAACCAATGAGGGACCAGAATGCACTTAGGGGTGGGACTAGTGGTGAAGAGCATGATGTCACCGCCTCCTGCCCCGAAGAGTCCAAGGGGCAGATCTGTCCCCATCGCTCGTTCCTTACCCATCAGTTCAACATAGTTCATAGTCTATGAGTTTATGTCAATATATACGAGTCGTCAATGCCCGGAAGATGGAAACTAGAGATTCTTTTGTTTTGTTTGAAGTTGTGACAATAAAAATAATATTACAATAATATTTGCCCGTTAGGTACTTATACACAAAGAGCATTCATTTTTCTATTTAAGTACAAAGAAATCCACAGAATGGTACTATATACAACCTACAATAAATACTGTGTATGATATCATCTTTACGTGTTAAAAGGGAATTCCATTTGTTTCTTGCAAAGTTCGGTTTCATTTGAAGGAAGTTTCTCTTTTTTTTCCCAGGTTTTCCCTCTTTTAGAAGTCTTTCCTATAGGAACGGGGGGTCGGAAAACCCCCTCATGTCTCCTCTTCGTCCCCGTGATGTCTGCGATTCCGTGGTTTCTTCTGTTCCTTCAGCTCTTTGAGGTCTTTGGCCTTGATGACCCCCGTCAGCGGGTCTCCGTACTGCCAATAGTCCTGGCAGTACTGGTTTATGAGACCCATCTCGGGCTGACTGAGGATGGTCAGAAGGTCTTTGTATTGTCCGGCACTGGGGGTCCAGGCGCTGGACTGGAGCGGAGAGACCGCCGGGCGGCCCGTTTCCACCAGGATGTTGTTGACTGCCTGGTTGGTCAAGACCACCAGCTGAAGTTTGACCAAGGTGTGCTTGAAGTTCTTCTCAGTGGCCGTGCACACGTAGATGCCGGAGTCTGAGGACTGGAGGGAACGCAGAAGCAAGCCTTGATCCGTCTTCAACACGCGCCCATCGGTGCGGACCTGGAGAAACAGACAAAAAAAGTACAAAAAGTGCCATGATTAATAAAGCACTTCATAGGTGTCTTTAGGGGTTTTCACACTTGACATAACCAGAGTCAATCTAAACCCTGAGTAAACTGAATCCAGGG
The DNA here is from genome assembly GCA_038088235.1 of Zacco platypus. NCBI lineage: Eukaryota > Metazoa > Chordata > Actinopteri > Cypriniformes > Xenocyprididae > Zacco > Zacco platypus. The sequence goes on along the minus strand of CM076064.1, from coordinate 5,345,247 downwards.
TTATCTTGCTTCACGTTTCACACTGCTCAATTTACCCCAGGTTAACAACTAATCCTCAGCATTCATAAGATGACGTTTCACATTTTTTAGATAGCTCTAGCACTGCACATCCTCGTATTTCTGACTATACTGCAGAGAGGTTACAGTGAATGGACATTTCGGATTATAAAAAGGTAAGAATGAAACTCTTCTATATACACACATACATGCATATATACATACATACAAGTCAATCAGTGCACTCCCCAAACCTCACTCCCATTCGGGTCACGGCACCAATGTAAATCCTCACTTCTCACCCCACTCTGTGCGGGCTTTGAACCCGGGTCTCTGGTGTGGGAGGCGGGTGCGCTAGCTTGGAGGCTAAAGACTCTCACTAGCTGGCCTCCGATATATATGCTAACATTTCTGTGTCTATTTGCCAATTCATGAAGAATCGCTTGTTTGTTTCCTCACTTGTAAGTCGCTTTGGATAAAAGTGTCTGCTAAATGACTAAATGTAAACCTAAATGTGCATAATACTGTAAAATGTGCACCTTCGTCACGGTATTGAAGGTGGAGAGAGAGCTGTTCATTCACAATCCCCACCTTCAATTCCTGCCTGCGTGGGAATCGAACCAGCAACCTTCAGGTTACAAGCCCGACTCTCTCACCACGACTACCTCATGAGTAAATGGCGTAAGCAGCACGCATTTTTTTCCGCGCCCATGTTAACAGATTAGAGCTTAGGAAGAAGCTCGTAAGATGACATGAGAGATCTCAATTCATATTATATATATATATATATATATATATATATATATATATATATATATATATATATATATATATATATATATATATCTCATACATACAATAGAAATCATGTACTTTATATATACATATATATGTAATGTATATGATTATATACATCTATAATTTCAATATTGTAAAAAAATGTAGCCATTCACCATCTTTCTAACATATTGTGCAACTATACTGTTTATTCATGCATGTATAATGTATTTGTGTCTCCTCACCTCTCTCCTCCTATCGCTGTTGTCTCGGTGGAGATGCCATTTGATGGCGGCGTGAGGCGATCTGGCCTGGCATTCTAAAAACGTGCTGCTCCCCTCCACCCCGTACTGCACCATCTCTAGAGTGTTCTTATTGGCTGGACAACAAGAACAACACATCATTTCTCATAGATATCAACACAGCACTCGAGCGAGAATGAGAGCTGGCCATGAATTAATACGGCAGAGCCAGTAGAAAGTGAGTGCCGTGTCAGTCAAACCGAGGTCATGTAAATAAACTCGACACTACAACAAATTCAGATTGGAGCAGATTGATGCTTTCTGTTAACAGATCATCAGGGTTGCATAAAGAAAGCACGACTGAATTTTACATGCAGTATACGCTTAATTTGTATAAATAAACTTGACGAATTAATGAAAGCGAGTAAAATTGAATTCATGAACTTATGATGTTGATAAATGTGTTATGACATGAACGATTTTCCAATAAATTAGTTGTGCACACAAAATGTTATACAGATATATTTACAAACAAAACAGATGGGGCGAAATCTATTTATTGATATTATACATAATAGATTTAAGCATTTACAAATATGAATTGTAGTTAAGTTAGCCCAGAAGCTTACTGTTGGAATTGTATCCTCTGCACTGACGGATGGGATTCCCGTATTTGACATCCTGTCGCCGACTGCGTCTGAAAGGAAGCCAATATGACAAGATAAGAAATTTATTTCCACCTGTATCCGATGAAAATATATTACGGGACAAAATTTTCGTGGACAGCTCATCGGATTGGCAGATTCAGGTTATTCCGATTCTCAGTTTTACACTAAAAACAACCGAAACTATGTTGCGCCACGTACAACCTGAATAAATCACGCTGTCCTAAAGATATGAACGCTTGTGTAAAGTTCAGCAGAGGAAGAAAAGTTCATTGTGTCCCTCTGGGAATTCATCTTTCTGCAACTATTGGGAAAAACCCTTTCCTGTTTCACAATGACAATACTCACACTGCCCTAAATGAGGTCCATACGGACACCTGTTCGTCTCAAACACATAAAACACTTTGGGATGAATTAAAACTGTGATTCCCCTGAAATTGCCCGAAATGACTAATGCATCCAACTGCAGGAAAGCTAAATATCTGCAGTTGCAAAATTCAAAGGACAATGTTCCCAAAAATTAGGAGGATGTGACTGTAAATGAGGATGATATTGCTCATGACTGGAATGTGATTTGAGTGTTGTCTTATTTTCAAGCGTTTTTGGCATGTTTACCTCTTCTGCGAGGCCGAGTATCTAGAGCAGGACTTGCCGTCCCAGGCACAATAAGGGTCACGGGCCAAACAGCAGTCTGCGCAGGCTTCGCCGTACACGTCACACCTGTGCAAGGCCAGATGAGTCACGCCCACCGCAGACGCCACATACAGTTGTTGCTGCGGCAAAGTAAAAAGTTATTTAGTAGTTGTTTCCATTTGTGTTCACACTTGAGAGGTTTGGTTCGATTGAAGCGAACTCTGGTGCGATTGATCGGTTCATTTGAAATGGTGTGAATGCTGTCATCCAAATCCTGGTGCGCAAACAAACAAGCGGGAAAAGATGGGTCTCAGTCTGCTTTTGTTTTGGATGTTCGACAAATTCTGTCGTAAAATACAGTATGCGTCATAAAATGTGTGTGTGTGTGTGTGTGTGTATGTCTTTAGGTTCGGTGTTAAAATGACAGCAAACCAGGACTAAATGTATCACTTTCTTTTTTGGTCTGGACTAAAAAAAGCAAGAGAACTGAACTAAAAGTGTGTGAACACCCATAATTTGATCATGAAAGCTCAGGGTGATAAATTATCTTCTATGAAACCCTTTTGGAAAGAAATTAAAGCTGCAGGCAGGTCTGTGCAGGGTTGGAAAGGCAAATTCAAGCCTGTTCTGATAATGGAGCTTTTTTCCCCAGCGTTTGGACACTTGGCATTTCTGTTTTTAGGATCAGCCTTTTTAAAATTAGATATTCTGGGAGAACTAGGCTTTAAATTACGGCCTAGTAATGATGTTATACCGCATCTGCCAACAATCCCAATCACGATGAAAGAATAAAAGACCAAATGAAATTTAACATTTTATCTCCATACATCTGGAAAACTGTTATCAGGCTGCTTATGAATTACAGGGGGTGATTTTTAGACAGATAGCAGCTTCTTTATGGGTTTGGTTATTCCTTTTGTATTCATAAGACATCAGTCACATTTCACATTTGTGGACATGCTATCAGGTTTAGAGTATAAATTCTTACCCGTTTTGAAGAAATCTTCATAGTTGTGATGGGAGTAGGGACCTGAAAGAGACACACTTTTATTGTACATTAAACTTTACTTTTTGGTAGCTTGTTTATTAGGAGTAATGTAGAGTCAGTCAGACATTATCTCAACATACTTATTAATAAAATTATAAAAGTATAATAATTATCTATATACAATACCATTTGAAAAGTTGTCAGAAAGATTTAAAAAAAAAAAAAAAAAAGATTACCACTTTTCTTTTAGCAAACATGCATTAAATTGACCAAAAGTGACAGACATTTATAATGTTACACCAAATTTGAAAAAATTAATTATAAATAATCAAAATTTATAATTTTCAAAAAAATATTAAGCAACACAACTGTTTTCAAAGTTGATAACAATAATACGCATCTGAAAAGTTACCTTTGCCATCAAGAAAAAAAGAAGAAGAAGAAGAAGAAAGAAGGAGAAGAAGGAGAAGGAGAAGAAAAAGAAATGAGAAGAAGAAAGAAGGAGAAGGAGAAGAAGAAAGAAGAAGGAGAAGGAGAAGAAAGAAGAAGAAGAAAGGAGAAAAAGAAAGAAGGAGAAGGAGAAGAAAGAGAAGGAGAAAGTCCCAGGGCGCAGAGCTCACCTTGAAGACCTCCACTTCTTCCAGCACTAGTTCCTCTGTCTGTAGGTCATCTCTGGGCAGGACGATCACCTTCTGCACTGTTCCTCTGTCTGTGAGCCAATAGAAAGACAGTCAGATTATTAACTGAGCCAACCACACATTAAACTGGCTCTTTCCACATACAGTTCCCTGTTATGACAAAGCATGGCCGTCTTTGACCCAAAAACATTCAAAGTGCCATGATATTTGTCTGACAACTTTGTCTATTCTATTTTTCCAAGCCTTTCGTCTTTGCATCTTATGTCCTGATAAAATCACGATTATTATCTTTCACAGCGACACTTGAGTTAGTCTTTTTTTCCGTCCCATCTAACACGTCTTCCATCTACCATCCCTTCCTTTTAAAATCCTTCTTTTGTCTTTTGTTTTCGCTGCTTTTCACGGCACACTCATCTTTCAGCTCGGCTGTACCCTGTCAGGCTCCATCTCTACTGGAACGCTGAGGTTTTCCAGCGGCTGCGCCCTAACGAAACGCTTGTTTGATTTAAGCGTGCCCGTTGCATTCCTCTGTGCACATCGTTGGAGATTTATTGCAACCGGAGCAATACATCTAACCTGAGCTTTGAACGTAGGCGAGCGACGGCAGCTGAAAGCTAGGGATGTTCCTGTGAGTGCTTGTAGGTGCAATGGGGCACGCAGAGTTGATTTAAAAACCCATTAGCCTCTCAGACTCACAAAGCAAGAAAAGCAGACATAAAGGGATAACCTACAGCATGACGAGACGGTGCACAGAAAGAATGATGCATTCTGACTCTTTAACGTTAAAAGAGAGGTTAGAAAGTAGACGAGATGATGGATTCTCTTAAAGTGATCCTCCAGCCTTAAGGTGCTGCACTCACAGCTTTTATATCAAGAACAGAAAGATGGAAATATGAAACCCTTTTTTGTGTTTGACATCCATTTAAGCAGAGTCAGATGCGTTTCATTTCATCTGATAAACGTAGAGGCACAGAGAAGGAATGAAACTGAGTTTTTAAAAAATAAAACAAACCAAAATAAAATAACAGAAAACTAAACTAAAATACATTTGCATGGCTCAAAACAAAATAAATTAAAATAAAATAGTAAAGCAAAAATGTCCAGAAATAAATTTGATTTCCATTGAGTAATGGTATACCTTACTTACTTAAAGCCATTAAATCCTGTCCGCATTAATCATCAAAATGCCATTAGACAGCAATTGTGGAGAAATATAATGCTGCTAAACATTGTAAATGATTCAATTACTGTAATTTTTAAATATAAAAATAAAGTTTTTTTTAAATAAAAAAGAAAAGACACACTGAAAATAATATTAAAAAACAGAAATAAAAACTATTAAAAATTTAAAACTACAATAACCCTGTGCAGAGAAATATAATGCTGTTTATTTAAAGTTTTTTAAATAAAATGAAAAAGAAAAGATGCACTGAAAATATTATTAATTTAAAAAACAGAAATAAAAATAATAAATAATAAAAACATTTTTAAAATGATATCAGTTAGGGCATTAAGTTTTTTTTTTTTAATTAAAACTAAACTAAATTGAAAAGACAAACTGAAAATAATATTTTAAGAAGATGATAATTAAAATCATTAACACAAACACAATAGATTTTGAAATATGAAACCCTGAAAAATATGAAAATGTTTAAATTCAAGTATGCATATTATATTACATATAATGTGGCAAATTTACATGTAAAAAAACAACAACATTTAAATGTGTAAAATCAGGGTAGTTTCCAAACTCACCTGTACCCAGGAAGAGCACCTCATAGTTGCCGTCGGCAGCAGTCACCTGGTCCACAGTGATGGTGGTGAACTCATAGCCCACATTGGTCCTGACCACCAGGGGGCGCTTGTGCACCGGATACACAGAGTTGTACATGGTGGGATGGTTCCGCATGAAATTGATGACCTCGTCGGGGTAGTCTTTCGTGGACTTCATGTTGGGGGTAAAAGTCCCTCCAGGACACTGACAAAAATGGATGATGAGGACCAATTTTAGCCAATCAGGTCCCTGTTCTCCCCTAAAGTAGCAGCACTGAAGGCTAACTTTATGCTCTACACCAAATGGTTAAGTCTAAAACCTAAAGCAGCTTATAATATGTGCTTTCACCTTGACTTGAAACTAGTTGAAACCTTCAACATCAGGTGTGGATTAATATTACTACACCGGTGCACCAATAATCCATCTTATTAATGGTATTCTGAATCATAAGAGGGTGAAACTCACTGTTCCTGGACGAGGGTAGGGGATTTTTCCAGTGTAGGCCACCCACTGATAATTGGGACCTTCTTTGTGGGCAAAAGGTCCATTGAACACCATCCGAATGTCCGCCATGGAGTAAACGCAGACCGCTGAGCCTTTGAATACAGAGCTGGGGGGGAAAAATATGCCAACGTTTTTGTTATAAAGTTCATAATATATAAAAAGTGTAGTTTAGAAGTGAACTTAGAAAAACAGATGCAAAAGCAGGAGACAACTAGCCATGCTAAACAACCCCTTCCAGTGTTTACAACAGCAGATGGAGACTTTGTCTGACACATTCAAACTCACCCCGACACAGAAAAGACCCCATAGATGACTGGATTTTTAGTGTCCTGCGTGGGCTGTATGTACACATCCCCTAAAAGACACAAACATAGAACAGCAGTGAAAAAGCTGGACAAACACTTTGCTAATATTTGCAGTGCATAAATCAAACGCATTTACTGAATCTCGGGACAAACTTCCTGTGACTCAGATTTTTTTTTCACTGCATTTCACTCCTCAGATTTGTTTCTTGTTTTCAGCATCTCTTTCAATCCGTCTAGATAGTGTTATATCTATTATAATATATTCTCATTCTTAGACCATTGTAACGGTTTAAGACTGGATGTGTTATTTAGGTGTAACCCATCGAAGCAGAGGTTAGCAAATGCAAACTAAGATATTTCTCTTAAACCTTACAGTTAAAATGTGTGTAGAAACCTCTAGCCACACCACTATTAGTTATATTGCAGTATTTATTAATATTTTTGAATTCGTTTTCCACATTCACTTTAATTTGAGTAATTGGACAGTAAATAAAAGACATTTCATGTCATCACTATGACATGCATAAACACTCGAGTGCATGTGTGTGTTTGAGTGTGTAGGGGAATAAGTGAGTGATAGAGAATAGCAAAGCATATGGTTCCTATTGACTCACACACACATCCTGCCAACTTTTCTACGGTATCCGAGTATGTATAGAGCAGGTGAAGCATCTTGTGTATATGGAACAAACATCTAGACTTATAAGACAGAGCTATAAAGTCATGATCACAAATGAAAAATGCAAAAAAGTATGACAGTTCTGGTATATTGATTAACGCACATATTCCGCACACTTTGAGGTGCTTATGTCGCCAATGCATTTGGCGACTCGAGAAAAATTTCACAACAGGAGAGATACAGTTAATGTCGTATATCTAAGGATCCAGCAAAGATGAAAACACATACTTTTAAAATGACATCTTTACAGCATTTTTTTAACAAACAATTGGACATCTGGGGCAAATTTGCCAAATCCTTAATGTCTTCCAACTGTTCAAACTCCCATAATCTCCTAAATGTAAAGCCAGAGTCACATGAGCAGCTGTGTAGAGTCTGTGTAAAGATCTACACAATAATTCTCAATAACATTGAACAAAAAAGGCATGAATTTTCATTTAAAAAGTCATGAAACGGCACCACCTCAAAGTGCAACAATTTTTTTAATAGAAAATAAAGGACGAGACTTGATATTATGCATCAAGAATTGATTGAACTTAATTCATTATTCACTTAAATACATTAAACTTAATGTATTATATTAATGGTTAACATTATTTTCCCCACCCATGTGACCTTTAAAGAGTCTGAGAAAATCAATTTTTATGAATAACGACGACAATATAAACATGCACTGGTGATTTGTGCATAATAAATTAAAAAAAGTACACTACTGTTCAAAAGCTTGGGATCAGTCTTTTTTTTTTTTTTTTTAAAGAAATTAATACTTTTCTTCAGCAAGGATGCATTTAATCAATGATCAAAAGTGCCATAAAGACATTTATAATGTTAAAAAACATTTGTTTCAAATAAATGTTTTTTTAAATCTTTCAATTCATCAAAGAATGCTGAAAAAAACATCACAATTTCCACAAAAACGTTAAGCAGCACAACTGTTTTCCACATTGATAATAAGAAGAAATGTTTCTTGATCACCAAATCATCATATCAGAATGATCTCTGAAGGATCATGTGACACTGAAGACTGGAGCAATGATGCTGAAAATTCAGCTGTCATCACAGGAATAAATTAGATTTCAAAATAGAAAACAGTCATTTGAAATTGTAATAACATTTCACCATGTCTTTAGCAAATAAATGCATTCTTAGGGAGTAAAAACGAACAAACTTTTGGACTGTAGTGAGTATATTAGCAATCTTCTGCTTTCCATATAATATAAAGTGTGATTATAAACATGGCACAGTACTTGAGCACACAGCGCTCTCTCTACCCTAATAAAAGCTTAATCCTGTTCATTAGTAGACTGCCACAGCTCACAATGAACTACAGCTTTACTGCCTTATTAAAAATGCCTGGACATCCCTCCTTCAACACACACATCTAAATCCTCACCTCTCCAAGAGCCTGTGTAAACATCCTCCCCGCTAATAAAGAGCCAAACGTGTTTATAAGTGTTGAGCGGCTGTGTTCGGGAGCCCAGATCTGCTCTTTTAATACTAGCAACGGCAATAAATTCCAGCATGATCATAACCCACCGTTTCCCAACATCACTGGGGCCAATTAGTCTGGAAATGACTGTAAATGCGAGAGAGAGAGACCCTTATTGGACCCGGCATTTCTGACGGTCCACCTGATCCGTCCCTTCTCTCTGGACGTCATCCGAACTCTCTTCAAGTCTCTCCACAGCTCATGGCACATCTCCCACACCTTCAGCCTTCTCAAAAGAGCCTTTTGTTCGGACAAAGAGTGGATTTCTGTAACACAGCTCCGAATGAGCCATTATCCATCTCGGCATATGGACTAAGGGGGAATCTGGTGCCATATGGCAGGGAGGGTGAGGCGTGTCACCTGGCGCGGTGTAAACGCAGACCTGGAGGCCCACATTAGGGGATCCAGGATGTTGTGGGTGGACGGAGGGTTTGCATGTGGTTTTGTAGTAGGGTGTGGGCGACATTGGACAGGGTCACTGAAACCTGACTAAGCAGGAGAGGATCTTTCTCATTCACACACTGCTAAAGTGATCCCTGACTGGCCTGCAGCCAACGCAAACCATTTTAAGAGCCGAGATGGGGCCTTTCTACTGACGACTTTATCTGTTGGAGATGAAACGGAAATGGAGACTTACTGAGCTCGTCGAAATGAGTTTCAATCCCATCAGCTCCTGGGACTGAGCAGATGAGACGGGCTTTCAGGAAGGTGCTCCACTTGTTGACCAAGCAGCAGTGACCGCCATCATCGTTCTGTAAACACACACACAGTTTGAGCCGAAATCAAAGAGAGGAGACATAGCTTCATTTAATTCATGGCAAGCCCCTCCACAGCGGGAGAGAGAGGAACAAACAGCCAGGAAAAGTTAGCTGTGAGAAGACAAGATTGCAAATAGTGTCTCGTCTGATTCACAAAACACACCCATCTGGTCTGATGGCCGGCCAAATTTTAGGAAGAGGTGGTTGAGGAATCCTGATTTATCGTCGGACTTCAAATCACAAACTATTCGTTTGGGAGGTATATGTGAAGGGATAGTTCATCCAAACATAAAAATTGCTCTTATTATTCATTGCGTCTAACCAAACAGGTTTCACTTACTCTCTTCCATGGAATACAATACAATTTTCCATAAAATTGTAATACAGTAAATGGGGATTGGTGTTTTCAAGCTTCAAAAAGGACAGAAAAAAAACATAACGCATTCTTAAAGTCGTTGGTTAACCAGTTGTTAAACGCTGTGATCAGGACAATATGAACAAAAATCTTAAGAAATGTTTCTGGGAATAATAAATATTCTATTAAGAATGTTTCATGAATCTGACCCCAGATCAGTCCCGTTTGTGAACGAATCATTCAGACTGGTTTTGTGAACTGGATCAATGATTCACTGAAAAGATCATTAATGATCTGGACTTCACAGCAGAATAAAGCAACTAGATTTTCAGCGAGAAATGGCTTCAGTTTCAATCTGTTCCACACACATACTCTTGTACGACTTCAGTAGATTTAGAATATAATGCACAAAGAATATGGACAACTTTCATGGTGCTTTACTGTAATTTTATAGCTTGAATTTCTCAGTCTGCATTCAAATTCACCTTTTGTGTTCCCAGGAAGAAAAGTCATACAGGTTTGGAATGACATGAGCAAATAATGAACGCAAATTTTTGGCTGAACTATCCCATAAACGGATGCAGCAAAATGAGACAAATATATATATATATATATAAAAATAAATAAATAATATGATCACACACTTAGGCTCTTTCTGCATGTTTCACCTTTGATCGCATAACTAAAAGCTACAGATATTTGTGAGAGGGTGAATGGTGACCAGATGGGTTCAGATGTGAGATGCAGAATGGCTGGTTCTCCAGAGTGTGATCCATAAAGCCCTGAGTGCAGGGGTGTGTTTGCATGCTAGGTCACCACATGACCCCGACTCATAAACAAAGACCTGGGGGGCCGCACGACAGAGACCACGCACTCATATAAACACACCCGTAAACACAAAACAGAAAACGGATAAACACAAAAACTCACCCACACAAACACACATGTAATGTCATATACCTCCATGTGGTTCCACATATGAAACAGCTCAATGACCAGATGCATATTAAAATACACACGCACAAACCCACACACACACACTTTGGGGTCAGTAAGATTTTTTTCACTTGATTAATACTTTTATTAAGCTAGGAAGCTTTAAATTGATCAAAAGATATAGTATATTAAATGATCTCTGAAGGACACAGAAAAGTAATGATGCTGAGAAATCAGCTTTGTGTCACAGAAATAAATTACTTTTTAAAATATAGTACAATATAAACGAGTTATTTTAAATTGTAATAACACATAATAATTGGAAACCCTAATATTTGTAATAATATTTGGAAAAATTACTATAATAAAGCTTTAAAAGACTAATATATAGTACATTTACAGTCATAAGTAATTTTGGAATTTTTATTGTATTGAATAGTATGCTGGATATTCCGCAATATCCAAATCCTTTATTTTTCCATTTTAAACTTCATAAATTATTTGGCCCATTTATGTAGGTTTTGTAGAGTTTAGCTATTTTTGTGAGGAACTTTCATAATTCATCCCTTCCAAGTACAGCTAAACAAGAACCCACCCACAAGCTTACATTAAGCCCAAGAAGATGCACCACAAACCCCTGAGTTTACCCCTGTGGCTCAAGCCTGCCGCTCCATGTTTGTTTTCATTGCCCTGCTCAATTTGCAGTTGTGGTCTGGCACTATTTTCATTAAGAACTTGCGGTTAAGCTCCACACTTGGGACAAATGGCTGTGGTGCTAGTGAATTAGCGATCGTTTCCATAGCACGCTCTGGTAAAGAAACTCTGTCATACTCAGAACGGCTGACCTGACAGGTCAAAAGGTCTCAGGTTCAGGGGTCACATGGATAGTGAGACGTATTGTAAGCAGGGAGGTCAAATATGTGTGGATTTCGGCACGTCAGCGGCAAGCAAACAGAAATGCCACAGTCAAGTATCCACAAACCACAGCTCGCTCGCTCTCGGCTGTGGCTGGAATCTCTTCCAGAAATTCTGAATGGTACGGAATGTCTCAAACTTTGGGTCATATTCATTAAGTCATATTTTAGGTCAGAGATTTCAGCTCACCAGGCAGATTCGGCCGATGCGTGACTGTGATTTGGGGCTCTGGCCCATCTCGGAAGACTTCTCACGGAAGAAAAAGTAGAGTTTGTCATCGTTTTTCTCATTGCTGTCAGGGATAAGGTGCACATGGACAAATGAGGGGTCTAAGAAAAAGAGAGAGGGAGAGAAAATGTAACATGCAATGCCATATTACAATTCGCAAAATTAAACATTAATCAGCCTTTTTATACTAACTGAGAAACTACATGGAATCATTGGGACTATTTAAAGGATTAGTTCACCTCAGAATTAAAATTTCCTGATAATTTACTCACTCACATGTCATCCAAGATGTTCATGTCTTTCTTTCTTCAGTCAAAAACAAATTAAGGTTTGTGAGGAAAACATTCCTGGATTTCTCTCCATATACTGGACTTCACTGGGGTTCAATGGGCTGAAGGTTCAATGCAGTTTCAAAGGGCTCTACACGATCCCAGCTGAGGAATAAGGGTCGTGTCTAGTGAAACGATCGGTCATTTTCTAAAAAAGAAGAAAAAAAAAAACCCGCGCATCTTGCACAAGTTCTGCGATGTGCCATGAATTATGTAATCATGTTGGAAAGCTCACACGTGACGTAGGCTGAAGTACCAATCCAGTGTCTACAAAGCAAACATGACTAAGTCAAACGGCCTTTACCAAAAAAAGAAAAAAAAAAAAGATTGTCAGACGATTTTGAGTTTTTCGCCCTACCGCGGTACTTTCGCCTACGTCACACGTGATCTTTCTAACATGATTACATAATGCGTGGCGCATCAAAGAGCTAGTGCAAGATGCACATGTTTTTTTTTGTTTTTTTTTAGAAAATGGCCGATTGTTTCACCTTCAACCGAATGTTTTCCTCAAAAACCTTAATTTCTTTTCGACTGAAGAAAGAAAGACAAGAACATCTTGGATGACATGGGGGTGAGTAAATTATCAGGAAATTTCAATTCTGAAGTAAACTAATCCTTTAAGTGACCTGTAAAAAAGCAAAAGGTAATTAAAAATTGAGACAAAAAAAAGCATCTAACAATCACTTTCTCGTATGCATGGATTCTAGAATTGTAGGTTACAGTATATACAATAATACAACGACAGACAGACAGATGGATGAATGGACTGACATTTGACAGAGAGTCAAATAGATACATAGACAGACAGACAGACAACTACTCATATCCACTGATTTACCATTCAGCCATCTTGAGTTGTATTGGTCAGTACGCATGACTGCGTTTTTCCCCAAAGTTCGGAAAATAGCAGAGTCAGTTCCCATGAAGTCAATATACACTCCAGCATACAGTTCTCCATCTAAGAGAAACAGAGATAAAAAGAGAAAGTCAGAATGTAAGAATCTGCAAAGGTGAAAGAACGATGCATTTGATTTATGAGATTTTATGCCGTCTATAATGAAACGTCAGCCACGCCCGAGATTTTATGCCGTCTATAATGAAACATCAGCCACACCCAAAACCTGACAGCGTTCTTTCAACATCAGAGCCGAGAGATCAGGGCAGATAAAGAGCATTAAACTGATCAACCGGGATTTTTTTCCATAATTGTTGTTTATAAAAAAAAAAAAAAAAAACTTTATTAACAACTACAATAATAATAATAATAATAATAATAATAATAATAATAATAATAATAATAATAATGCACTTGTTATTAATATGGCACTAACACCGTACAATGCTATAAAGCTTGGCTTGATGTCAACTGCCAACTTACATTATACACTGCACAAGATTGATGCCCACTGGGTCTCACATGCGCTGGTCATTATGCATGTGCATGTGAGGGGATATTATTGCCTCTGGAGGAATTTGTTCCTTGTTAAGTAGTGTGGAGGTCAAGTGTGTGGGTGTGGGTGTGAGTGTGCAGAACCCAGTCGCAGGCCACTTGAGCAGGTGTCTCAGCGTGTAGTTGGCAGAGGCCATATCTGTTAAGGAGGGGCGGGAAAATCACGGCCAGGCGGAACGCTGTCGCGGCTCTCGTGATTAATTCCTTTTCTGAGGCATCCAGAACACAGAGCCAGCCCATTATTGCCCACACTTGCTTCTGTGTACAGTGGAATATATACGAGTTTGTTGAGTAAACTGGCTGGATGTAGAATAAGTTTGTTAACAGTCTATTCGCTCCTCCCGCCAACGTTTTTTTTCCTGACGGCAGATCAAAACTGTTGATTCTTAGGGGAAGTGTAAGCGCCAACCTGTCAGAACGTCATGTAAATCCAACCAAACAACTCTAATATATGAGGTGGTTAAATACAACCAGGCAGGCGAGAACTAAAGCGTTCTTTCAAGGACTGGCATGCCAAATTGTTTGCAAAAGCTTCCTTGTCATGTTTGTTTGTGGCTTTTAAGGTCGTCCCTCGTGTAAGCCTGTGATAAATTGTTTTACTGGCTTACCTAAGTGGTTTTGCTAGTTGTGGGCTTTGCTGAGCTGTGCTGATTAGATGGTTTAGATAGTTGTTTTCCTAGTCAAGGGTTTTGCTGAATTACCTGCTGTGTAAGTCCTGCTAAATTGGGGGTTTGTGCCATTGTTTGGTCTCGACGCCCTAGTTTGGGGATTGTTTAGTCAGGAAAAAAAATAAAAACAAATATACAACACAAATTTAAACTATTTTGTCAGAAAATACTCGTGACATGCTTTCCTCTGAAACGTGCTGAGCATACATTTATTTCATTTGCAATTTAATAATCTCACTAAACCATATTGAGATTTCGGTTTTCTATGTTTCATACCTAATATAACCAGAAGGAGCCGAATAAAACAAGCCGGTCTTTTCCTCAACATTATGCTCCTTCTCTGTGAATATGGAACACATCTAAATGTGAAAAGCTTTTTTCCCCCTCAAGCACTATTCTGAAATGACCCGTTACCAATGATCTATAAACCGTTGAGTTTGGTAGTGCATGAAGAGTCGCAGTGAAAAGCATCATTAGAGGGCTTGTTAAAACACTCGGTGCACTTCATTGATTCGCACGTTTCAATATAAACAGCTTTCAATGCCATCGGAGTTCTCCAAGAATTACTCAGAAATTGGACATTTCCAATAAAACACATACCCAATAATGCCATGGTTTCTCAATTCAATTCAATTGAATTTTCTATTAGTTAAAAAAAAATTACCAATTAATTTCATGCAATCCAGGAAAAAGGAATAATGCATAGAAGCCAGTTGCTTTTTTAGGGCAATAGTTGATCAATAAGTCTGCTCTAATTGGTCATTAAAATGAGCGTTCACAAGAATAAATGCTGTTTTTTGGAGCAGGATCCTGCATGTTCAACACCCAACTAGATTTCAGCCATTTTGAAGGGACTTACTAATCAAAGCGGAGACGCTGTTCAGTTTTGGATCATATGGGCACTTTCCCTTCCCAGAATCCTCCTTGCCGGGCTCCAAATGGAACACGTATTCCTGAAAATTGAAAGCAAAGATTAGATATTTGCATTTTACAGTGAATAATTTTGAAAAAAAAAGAAAACAAGCACTCTGTAGTCTTTGCATACTGTATGTCCTCAAATCCCTATAAAACATGGCACGGACTTGGTCAAAACAACAGGGTTAGGCATGTGACAAAAAAAAAAAAAAAAAAAAGACGACTATGAAGCACAACAGAAAGAGAGAAACGCAATGATGCAAAATGAACAAATCTCAAAGTTGGATCTCTGAATTTAATGTGCGGATATAAAGTTTCTCTATCCAAACTTCTCTGCTCATCCGTAGCCTCCAACACCTGTCTGATCCTGCATCGTGAGCGTGGCGGAATGGCTTACTGACACCGGCCCATCCCAGCATCCCTCGGGCATGATATAGAAACACTGACTGACAGGTATTTGGATGTGCGATTTAGGAATTGCCACGAGCGTGTGCTGACATGCCCCGAAGACTCGCCATGAGCCAGATCCTTAGCTTTCTAACCTGAAATTTTCCTCTACAGTCACAGAAGGAGATGGAGGAGTGGAAGACATTTCTAATCTTATCCATCAACATTCATTTAAAGGAGAGTGGAACGGCTGTCAAAATATTCAGTGCTGTCCAGCATTAACACATTCTCTTTCACCCGTTATTAAAATCAACAATGCAGAAACAGCCCGGCACTGGCAGCACCTGCGGGAAGCATTCAGGAAGTGAAGTGACAAATGTTGGGATGTAAAATTTGCTACAGTCACCCTACATTCTTCTGTTTGACTGAGGTGATATGGGGGATTGAATGGAAGTTAGTGTTCTACACCCTCACTATTTTGTTGTTATTATTATTTTGTATATGTATTATATGTGCAAGGTCACAAGAGGGTCAAGCGCTTCTGCCTGAGATGTGAACTGTAGGACGGCTGAAGTATTTGAGTAAAGTTTAGCTGTGTAGGTCTATTATTTCCTCTGGTTCTTTGTATTTGCTCTGGATCAACTGCCTGAAAGTGTGTGTGCGTGTGTGTGTGTGTGTGATGTGCATTTAGTATTCACTCCTTTGAAGGCAGGAACATTGAGGTGAAGAAGGTTATGTATTGCAAGTTAGTTATTCATAAAGAAATTGCAGTAGTATGAGAAGAAAAAAAAAAAACGTGTGTTGCGAAATCTCACAAATACACTTCAGAAGTTCCGGGTAGAACTACAAAGAGAAACATTCAACAATCTAAGACACTACAGAAGAACAGAAATTAAACAAAGACCAGCTAACAGTTAAGACATAAAAAAAGAAAATGATTTTTAATGCACAAAACAAAAAAAAAAACACGTCAGCCACAGAACAATGCTTTAAAAAAAAAAAAAAAGACAGAGTTAACAACAACAACAACAAAAAAACTCCAGACATTAGACACAGATGAGTCAGAACATGAAAAACACAGAGGAACAGAGAGCATGCAGATTAATGCATCTTTAGACAGCAGGGGAGCCAGCGGGCTCACAGCAGCCGTCCAGATCCGTGTCCCACCTGTAGTCCTGTCTCATCAAACACTGTTTCAGGTTCAGCTGCACGACTAGTTCTTCCTCTGGTCTGGGGCATCTGGAGATGCATTGCCGTCTAAAACACAACATAGTCACATGATCTATGACGTTACCCACTTACCAAATATGGTCCCCCCTTTCAGCCCCCACAAAAAGAAAGAGAACATAAGCTCAGCTAGGCACTGGGGTGGCCTTTAACCCTCAGAGAAATCATCTTCATTACATGCATGCGTATCTATGAATGTTCAAATATATATGTAATATATATACATATACATATATACACATATACATATACATATATACATACATATGTATTATAAGATAAGATAATATATAATAAATGGACAATAATCATGTGTGCTATGCATTTTTATGCTTTGCTTATGGCAATGTTATTTCAGTTAGGATATTGCCTTGACAGTAGGGGAAGTGAACTCCCATAAATAGTATAAACCAGCCTAAGGTAGTTTAAAGCATTAGTTCACCCAAAAAATGAAAATTATTCCATGATTTACTCACCCTCAAGTGATCATAGGTGTAAAACACATAGCTTCGCTTCAGACTTTATTAAACTCCTGGAGCTGCGTGGATTACTTTTACAATGGATGGATGCACTTTTGGGGACTTTTTGTCCTTCAAAAATCAGGCCCACCATTCACTGCCATTATAAAGCTTGGAAGAGCCAGGATATTTTTTTATATAACTCAGATTCTATTTGTCTGAAAGAAGAAAGTCATATACAACTTGGCTGGCTTGATGGTGAGTAAATCATGGAATAATTGTTCTTTTGGGGTGAACTATCCCTTTATGTTGTTCAAGTTGGTCCCCCAGTCCGGGTTAGCCAGCTAAAAAGTGTCTAAACCCTTTTAAAACCATCAAAACAGTCAAAGCACTTTAGGCTGGTTTACTGTACACTGTTTTTCAGCTTGTCCACGTTGTTCACTAGATTACAAAAGAGAGTTGGTGTGTGAAAGATATTAGGCACTAGATATCTTGAAGTGTAAATCAAAACCAGTCTGGGATTGTGGTGTCATGTGTTCGAGTCAAGGGTGTTATCATAGCGAGCTGCTGTCGAATGGTTTGACCATTATGGGTTGCGCAGCTGGCTTTCGGAAAACCCCAAAAATCAACATTTTGAGTCAGCACGTCTGCTGCGGCCACATGTGTTTCTTTTAACATACTGTCTTGGGTACAGTCTGAATGCAAAGACTGGGCTAGCACACCAAAGACCTGCTGCACTGGCCACATCTGGATGTCTTTGGGTTAATGCGCGTCTGTATGTGTTAGACGTGATGTGTGTCATGCTCATTGGCACAGACATAGAGATGTTTGCCTGGCTGGAGGACTTTGTGGACGCAGTCTGTGACCCAGGTTTCCTGTCTAGAAAGAGCAGGGTGTTAAGGGGTATATCACATCACCTCTCAGCTCTTGTACCAACATTCGCACACTGAGGACATTAAAAAGGATGTGTGCCAGTTCAAAATTCCTGGGAAATGTTGAGGCAATTCATTATGGTGGGCAATAGACCTCTAGCACCATACTGAGACGCTATAATGGGAGCTCCCATAGCATAACACTCTACATAATCCCGCTCTCAGAATTAAAATGGGGAAAACATAGGAATAATTCTCTCATTTTTTACTCTGCCTCAATTCCAAACCCATGTGACTTTCTGAAGAACATCTAATGGAGGTATTTTCCATACAACTAGTGACTACAACTGTTAATCTCCAAATATTACAAAAAAGTCTGACTGAAGCAAGTCAGTGAGACTTTAGATACACAAAGATGTGCACTCATATTAGAACTGAAATATAAAATTTGTAATGCTTTTTGAGCATAAGAAACAACATTTATGATTGCTGATTTGAAATATGTTATTTCATTGGGAGTCCGGCAAGCAGTTTGAGATTCCAGGATTTCCCCATTCAAATAAATAAGACTTGGTCTTGGATGTCCGGAATAGCTGCTCAGAGGCGTTGCAAATATGGCCGCCTAGTGAACGGACTTTCCTTGAAAGGGACTTGTTGAATTCCAACTTATGAACAAATCTGTTCACTTCTGTTTCTGAATTGATTCAACAATTTTCCTGACAAGAACTCTCTAAAGGTTTGACATTTTTGAACAGCAGTACAAGGGCAATTAAATGTTATTGATTCAATAAATGGTTCATCATTGATTAGCAGTAAAAAATGACTTTAAAAATTAATTTGTCAGAAATAAAGATTTTTTGTAAAAAAAAAAAAAAAAAAAGCGTTAATGTTGAGCAAACTGCTTTGAGTTGACAATTTCAAAAATAATGACTGAATTTTTCTTTTTTGGTGAATTATCCCTTTCATAAATTTATAACTATGTTCGACCCGTGCTGACAAAATGAGTTGCAATGAGTACAATATCAAAAATGAGATTGTTATTATCACGTTTTCAATATGATTTTATGGAATCCAAAATATGACTACCCTAGACCTGTTTGAAAATCGACAGAGTCAGCAATGCCAATTGTGAGGGAAAAAAAAAAAATGGGTGAGGGGGGTTAAAGTTTTCTGATGGTTCCAAAACAAAATCACCTTAAAATTCATGGTAATACCACCAAATTGGGCGTAAACCAAGTCAAAACCCATATCATTAGAAAAAGAAAAAAAAAAATGTAAATCAGCTTTCCCCCCCCCATGATTCCACAATATGTGGAATGTGTGTGTCTGTGTACTTAAATGTGCAAAAAGTAGTGATATAAATGGATTTCCAACTTCTGACTTCTATCCATTTCACTTTAGACGTCCCTGGACCATCATTAGAGAACAAGTGTTGTGTTTAGAGAGACAAAGTGCTAGCCGTACAAGCAAGGGTCCTAAAAAGGCAAAGAGGGTCCACAGAGTGATGCCTGGCTCGAGAGAAGAAACACAAGCTCCTCAATTAAAGAGTAAGACTAAACAGGAGAGAGAGTTATAGCGCGCTGGGGAAGGCAGCTGTGAGGGTGAACGCCAGCCAACACCTGGAAGGTTTTTTTGGGGGGGGGTTGAGTGAAAAAAACAAAAAGCAAAAAAAAAAAAACAGTTGATAGACTGTAAGTGTCAGTAATGGATAGATTTGTGGTGAAATCTGGAAAAGGCGCATCTATAAATACGGTAAGAACACCTGTGCCTCACAGGTATCCAGGTGTGCCCGCCAAGTTTAAGACACACCTAAGAAAGGCTATTTACCATTGGCTTGCGTCCTCTGTTGACATAAGTGCATACAGGGTTGTAGGCGCCCGTCCCGCAGATGTACAAGTGCGTCCTGTTCCATGGCTCGATCAGACGGATGAAATTACCGCACTCGCCCTGAGAGAGGAAACAATCACGTTAACCATTTTCACACATGTCTATGACAGATTGAACAAAAGACCCATTAGAACACACATTAAAAAGCTAGTGAATTTTAAATGTGAGTTGTGTGGTTTTTAGTTCACGGCTTTTAAGTTATGTTAGTGCTATGCGCTACATTAAGATAAAGTTTAAGAATATATAAACGTTTGAAATTTAGTCCAACACTTCTGTGAAAACGGATCAAGAATTTAGATTGCAGTATGCAGAGGTGTTTGGTCCAAAAATGAGAACTGTATCAATGCCAAAAACATAGTACGCAAGTATGCAAACACAGATGCTAATGTTTGAACGCATTCAGGTATTCGGGTAGCTAGCTATATAAACATGCCAGCATTTTCAAACGTATACTTCTCAAAGTTTTGCTCCACTTTCACGGTGGTTGACCTAAGAGAAAATGGCAGTAGAATACTGTAAAATGATTTATCATCATTACCATGTTGCAGTTGCACCATTAAATTTGTTCCGACATACACTGACTTTCAAAAGTCTGGTTTATTTGGTCAAAAATACAGTAAAAATAGTAATATTGTGAAATGTTATTACAATTAAAAACAGTTGTTTTCCATTTTAATCTTTCATTAATTCCTGTGATCAAAGCTGAATTTTCAGCATCATTACTCCAGTCTTCAGTGTCACATGATCCTCCAAAAATCATTTTAATATGCTAATTTGGAGCTTAAGAAACATTTTTCGGCTTTATGTTTTTTTCCTTTGAATAGAATTCAAAAGAACAATATTATTTGAAATAGAAATGTTTTGCAACATCATAAATGTATGCATCCTTGAATGAAAGTATTAACTTTCTTAAAAAAAAAGACAAAAAAAAACAGACTACTGGCTATTTAAAAATGTGTAAGTTCGCCCAGGAAAGAATCGCCCCGGTCTCTTAACTCTGTACTGGCATTGATTTCAGCAACCTTATGTTAAGTTCAAAAGAGTCAGAAATCAGAAAATACCCCTACAGAGCTACAAGTAGATCAATTTCACAGCAAGTGCATTCAATATTATTAATAATTCATGAGCGGTGGTTGAAACCCATAACATCCCACTCCCATACCAGACACTAAGTACCATACCAGTGCACAACCAAACACCCCCTTCCCTACAGATGTGCAGATGATCAGGTGATGCACACTGTTCCTTTACCAGACCACTAAACCGCACACCCAATTCCATATGTCCGAAAATCCAGGAATTTGACTGGTTCGAGTTCATTTCACGCTGGATCTAGCATCTGTTTTCCTTCTCTGAATGAGTGCATACATTTTTGTGTGTGGTGTCTGACCAGGAAGGAACATATATTTGACCTCAGCACTATTCCTAAACCTGAATATCTCACTTTCACTTCATTTATACCAGCATATACAGTATATATCTTTTCAGTATCTATTTATAGATATAGATATATATCTATAGATATAGAGAGACAGAGATTTTTTTGTTGAGTTTGAGGGTTGTAAATGGTTTTATACATGCAGTGCATTTGTAATGACATTTACAGCTAAAATCCAAACTACAAGCAGATGTCACTTGCAAAGCCATAGAGTTTCATAAGTGAGAGCTGGCTGGTGTTATTGAGATGAGTTAAGATGTCTAAACAAAGGATATTTAGCGAGTAAATGTGGACCCATTGTAAACTGGTTGTGTATATTGTCATAAGACTTTCTGCAACAATTCTTGGAGGTCTTAAAAACAAATTAGACAACATTTAGTCCTGTTATTTGATGGGTTCGAGAGTGCTGTTCTTCGTGTTCATGCCAGTCTAGATCAGGGTATGTGAGCGTTGTGGAAGCAAAGCAATTGAAAAGACAGCACTCACGTTTGTGTCTTTGCCACTTAAAACGCACTCCGTCTTCCTCTGCGGGGAAACAGGCCAGTGTATCTGAAAGAGAGAGTAGGAAAAAGAAAGAGAAAGGTCAATCCCATTTGTCACAACAATGACACACTATCTCAGAAACGATCCCATTTAACTCAACAACCTTTCACCATAATGAGCCGAACTAGCCAGGGAATGTTCACCCAGCATTTTTATAAGACCCCAGGGTTCCCTCCATATCCAGGCTTTAGTTTTATAGAATTTAATAGTCAGTTTCCTGCATTGCGGTGAGCTAATCAGTAAAAGTAACAGTGATACAGGAATGACCCTTGGAGCCTGTTGTGATTTAGGTTATGGCTTGTGCTTATTCTGGAACTAACGCCAAAAAGAAGAAAGAAATTTATGCAAGAAAAAAAAAGTAATTATTTACTACTATTATTATTATTATTATTATTATTATTTATTGTTATTACTTTGTAAATGAATAAAAAAATACATAAAAACAACATTAAAAACCCAAATACAAAAAGGAAATAAATAAATATTTATAATAAAGCAAAATAAATTAATTTAAAACTGTAAAATACATGATTGTATAATAAAATTCTACAAGTAAAATCTATAAGTAACAATATTAATTCGACAGTAAAAACTAAATATAAAAAGGAAAAAAAAGAATTAAATCAAATTAAAACTTGTAAATTTGTAAATAAATGCATAAATGTATAATAAATGTATGCATTTATAATAGATTGATAATAATAAATTTATAATAAATAAACATTAACTATTGATAATTATATTATTATTATTATTATTATGTAAACAATTTAATAATGAATAAAAAAAATTAAAAACCTGTACAAATTATTAAATACAAACGGAAATGCATAAATGAATTTATAATAATAAAAAAAATGAAAAAATAAAACAGTATAGATACATTTACAATACATTTACAATACATTTATAAATGAATAACAACACATTTATAATACATTAAAATCAATCAATTAATCAATCAATCAGCATTATTATTATGGTTAATAAAATAAAAAATGAATAAAAATAAACCACCAGTAAAAAACACAATGCAAAATACAATACATTAATTTAAAATAAATAAATGGCGTGTTTTGTGTTGGTTCTTACTATGAGGGGCTCTCGGTTTATGTCGTGGAGGTCCAGAGAAAGGATGTAGTCTTTGCTGCCCACATACATGCGGTCGTGATCCTCATCCATGCGCAAGATGCGATAGTCCGATGTGTTCAACAGGAAAGAGAAATAATGGGCTGTACCTGTAGACCTCATATCTGCAGAGAGAGACAGAGACAATTCAGTCAAAATCAAACACAAACCAGATAACACATTTACCGCTGTGATATTGTTTTAGAAAGATTTACATAAAAGTAAAGAGAGAAAGCGGTTCCACTCCCAGGCTCATTCCATTTCCATAATTGCTTGAATCCATATCATAAAGCCATGGTAACTTGACAACAACATCATTTTGGCCACAATTCACAATTCAATTTACTTCATCTTCTAATACAGGGTTTGTTATTGCAGACCCAAAACACGGAACCAAATCTGTAATTAATTATAATGTCTTTTTTCCAATCTTACAGAAATGCATAGAAACATTTTTGTGGCCAAAAATAAACAAATAAATAAATAAACTTTTGAAAACAAGTTGAAGAGTTGATTT
Organism: Zacco platypus; assembly: GCA_038088235.1. Taxonomy (NCBI): domain Eukaryota; kingdom Metazoa; phylum Chordata; class Actinopteri; order Cypriniformes; family Xenocyprididae; genus Zacco; species Zacco platypus. The sequence goes on along the minus strand of CM076064.1, from coordinate 5,321,545 downwards.
TGAGCCAAGCTACTATAGTAGCCTGCCTTTCTTTTATGGAGTTCAAGAATAAAATACTATAAAATATTGCAATTTTAGAATATTAAACTCTATTAAGAGCAGAAAACATTCGTCAGCAGATAGTTAACATACAGCAGTTAACCTGGTGTTACCATCTTTGTATGATACAAGGACAAGGAACACACCCAATACACACACACACACACACACACACACACACACACACACACCTCTTCAGTGTGTCTGCCACTCAACAACTCCCACTAAGGAATCACCCAGCAGAGATAACGATTAAAAATGAATTCTAATCTAAGCAATTTATCAAAATAAACGCAACATAAAATTACTGGTTTATCAGCCTAACACAGCCTTTAATTCACAAGCATAATACACTGATTAATCACATTACCATTGCTCTATTTGTATAGTTTGATTTAATAAATGCTCGAGCGAGGGTTGTGTTTTGAGGTCACGGCTTTGATTGACAGCTGTCTGAACGGTGTGCGTGATCCTCCGTCTGTGAGATTATTTGTGTTTGAGCTCAAGCCGGAACAATCAATCCACCATGTAGACTGCGTGTAGATAGACATCAATAGACAGACAGAAAGACAGAAAGAAAGAGAAAGACAGAAAAAGCAAGAAAAGAGATAAGCGTAAAAGATAGAAAGGTGTGAAAGAAAGAAATGCAAGAGAAAGAAATAAGGAAGAATGAGTGAAAGAAAGAAAGAGCAAAAGAACGAAAGAAAGAAGTGTAAAAGATAGGTGTAAAAAGCAATAAATCTAGAAAAGTAAAATGCAAGACAAAGTAATAAGGAAATAAAACAAGACAAAAACAACAAGTGAAAAAAGAAAGAAAGAGCTTAAGAGCAAAAGAAAGTGAATGAAGAAAGAGCGAAAGAAAGAGCGAAAGCGAAAGAGCGAAGGAAGGAAGGAAGGAAACAAAGGAAAGGAAGGAAGGAGACGAAGGAAAGGAAGAAAGGAAACGAAGGAAGGAAACGAAGGAAGGAAACGAAGGAAGGAAACGAAGAAAGGAAACAAAGAAAGGAAACGAAGGAAGGAAACGAAGGAAGGAAACGAAGGAAGGAAACGAAGAAAGGAAACAAAGAAAGGAAACGATCGAGCAAGTGAAAGAAAGTTAAGAAAATCAAGAGCAAAAAGAGCCTAGAAGGACCCGATGATCTGACAATAAAAGAAAGAGCAAAATGAAGAGAGTGAAAGAAAGAGCAAGATCCAAAGATCCAGCACAGTAGTTCCAAGCTCCTCTCAGCACGTCTGTCAGCGGCTCCTAAACATCTGTTTGTTTTAGGAGCCCGTCGGACTGACCATCTGCTGGCCCAGACCTCACTCACATCTGAGTGTTTCACTGAAGACACAGATAACGCTTTCACACACAAGATCATGAGCTCCATCATTCCACAGTAAAGTTGCACTGTGATGCTGGGATCTTCTGAGTGGTTCAGCTAGGGCGTAGCTAGGTGGTTGCTTAGTAAAGTAATAGCACACTTCTCAAACCACACAACTTAAGTCAGCATCCGTCGCCAAAATGGAGCGTCATTAACGTTTATACCCGGGCAGGGTTAAGGGGCTGTATCTCTGCCTTAGCAGGCAGCTCCAATAAATCAGGCAGTAAGACAGTACAGCCATTCTGTCCACCACATAACCTAAATATAACACTCCGACAGGATATTTTCCACGTGTATTCAATGATTTTTGCCGAGCCATGCAGCAAATCCAGTTCCTGAAGCCCTCAAAGAAAACACTAGTGTTTAAAGTCTGGAATGTTTTACTGGGAGGGGAAATGTAAGTTTACTATTGTTGGAATTCAAGTATGCAGTGCGTCTCAATGCACAAAGCTTGCTTCAGCTCGAAGGCTTGGCATATGGTCGGGCCTGACGAAACCAGAGCAAATACTGTGCGGAGGCTGTGCATGCCAAAAACTAAATGCTACCCTTATCTTCTCCTCCTCTCATTCTCTCCCTTGACTTTCAACCCCCTCCTCTTTCTCGTTCCATCCCTTTCTTGCAAGACAGAGGGCCACCTGTGGAAACAAGACCAACTGGCTAAAGATCCTTGTACTCCAATACCAACAGCTCCACGTCTATCTGAGATCTATCCAGACACATGAGCCAACAGCTTTCTTTAGACAATATCAGGCTTAAGTTTACCTAGAAGGCAATAAAAGCTACTACCTACTATGGTGTCTGATTTGGATTAAGCTAGACTAATAAAATATTCAAAGAATAACCACAAAACTGGTCTCATTTAGATCTACAAGGTCAACGTCTACCACGACCCCAGCGTTCTTTGATAGATTCTCTTTCAACCTTTAGGTGCAAGACCTGTGAAAATCCAGTCAAGTGGAGCCAGATAAAGCCTGGAGGAACACCATTACCCGGTGTAGTCTTAGTAGCGAACTACTGGGGGGTCTGTTTTACACACACTGGAGACTTTGTCTTGAGAACGGCCCCTCTCTATGCTTCGCCCCCCGTAGCATGAAATGGCCTGTTGGAGGGGAACTAGAACTTGGTGCTGCTAACGAGCAAGTAACCGGACCCGTACTTGCACTTTTTGGCCTTTTTTTATAATTCCCACTCTCACGGATACATGCCCGGCCTGTTTTCTTTGCATGGGCAGTGTAGCAGGAAGAGACGGAGGGATATCGGTTCCGAAACACGGCTGCTGCGTTCTGCTCCCTCTCTTCTTCTACCTTCTCACATGGTCTTGTTCGCAGGAGTTTCTCCAATCAACTGAAAACCTTCTTGCTTCCTTCACGCCATGTGCACTGTTAAACCCTGAGGTAGGTTATACAACCTGGTGTGGGTATGTGAGATCAGCTCTAATCCATGCTTGCTATACATGATGGTACAAAGATCCCCAGCGCTGACCTCTTTGTTCTTGACTCGCTTTTCCATTTGCTAGTCATGCATGGCCACATCCACGACCAAACAATGGGTCAACTCTGCTCCATAAAAATACATGTTTCCCATAGCATTACAATCATAAGCTGTAGATAAAGTCACTTCCCATAAGACATTGTTACTTAGACTGAACCACACCAACTGTGAACCCTCGCAAGTCCATAATGGTCACTTGAATACATGGCTGCCAAGAAGACTGCCCAACTACAGCATATTTGGCTTTGTTGCTTTCAGAAAGCGTGCTTGACATTGGCTGTACACTCAAGAGGTGAAAAACTATATACAATATTATTCTAACAATGGCAAAACTTCATTCTCCATCAAGAAAACTGCTTTTCCAATACGCGTTCCACTTTGGAGAGACATCCAAAGTTCACATATTCAGAGATTTTTTTACTGTATTAGAAAAGATAAAACAGCTGGTGAATAACATTAGCACATAAGTTACTCATTTCTTTATCTATTGGTCAGCTGTTCACGTTGTGCCGCCAAGTATGCTTGATTTTGGCTGCGGGAACAGATATTATGAAACGTCTCATCCTTTTGTTGACGCCACCGGGCAGACGTTTCTAGCTTGGGGAACACTTATCGGAACACAAACTTTACACAAAATGTCTTCATGTATTATTCCTAACACTTTTTTTGTGGGAGTATTTGTGAATTCTTTCATTCTACATAAACCAATATTGTGAGGTTTAAATGTTTTATATACGCCTATTTACACATACTCAAACATCATTAACTCCACAAAAAAAAAATATGTTCATGGGTTTAGAGGCACCACCAGAACATTTGTGCTTCCAAAAATAGTTTTTGTGGAGTTAATGATGTTTGAGTATGTGTAATAATAATAAAATAAAAATGGAAAAAAATGTTGAAAAAAATATTTTTACATTTGTCACACTTATATAAATAATGTTATTTGTATTATTATTCAATGTTTTTTTAGATATTCCATGCTTTATTGTTGAATTTTGTTATTTGTTGTTTGTTATTTTTCTGATCTTTTTTCATCAGAATAAGAATATTAAGAAGAATAAAGAGGAGAAAAAAAAATCTGAAAATTATAAAAAAAATTGACAAAATATGGAATACCTAAATAACTTCATATAAGAATTAACATCAACAAACCACCAACACCAACAAAAATTATTTGGAAAAAAGATATAAACTTTAATAAAAATAATAATAATAATAATAATAATAATAAATATATTATTAATAAAAATGATAATAAAATATATTTAAAAATAATAATAATAATAATAATAATAAAATATATTAATAATAATAATAATAATAATAATAATAAAATATATTAATAATAATAGTAGTAATGATAATAATAATTATAAATTACTATTATTATTTATTATTATTATTATCATTATTATTATTATTATCATTATTATTAATAATAAAATATTTTATCATCATCATCATCATCTTCATCTTCATCAATAATAATAATAATAATAATAATAATAGGTAAAAACGGTTTACATAATTAAAAAGCAAAACTTCTGACAAAAAATATATAGTTACCTGAAGAGCTAAATAAATAAATAAATAAATAAATAAGTCATTAAACGACATCCACGTTTTACTTCAGCAATGTGGCATATGCTCGAGTAAAACAAGAGGGGAGAAAAACCAAGACGTCAGTCAAGACGTCAGCAAATAGGTTCAATTTTGATCTGATTTCAACTTTCCCTCATTTTACTCATGTTAAAAAAAATGTTATTTGAGAGCGGAAACATTTCTTCTAACAATAACACTCACTCAACAACATCACTACTTGTGAGTCCGGATCGCTAAAACTGCTATTGTCTTTATTCACCCTGAAATGACAGTCCATCCTGCGGCAGATTTCTCCAGTTTCAAATTTTGTTAAATTAAAGAGCCTCTGCCAAGCGCCGCGGAGCGAGTTCCTGCACGAAACTCCGTCTGGCCCAGAAGAGAAGAGAGCTGCTAGGAAGAGGAAGAAGGAGAGAGAGAGATGAGGGTGGTTTGGGATTAGCGTGACACCATGTATGCAGGCGGTCCGCGGACAAAGCCAGAACCCACATCATCACTCTTCGCAGCGTATGCCATATGAATGTGTGCTGGCTGGCTCACTCGCTCGCACGCACACGCAGAAGTGACACTCTATACTCAGAGTAATAATTACAGCTTAAGAGGAGCAGGTGACACACAAAACACTCACATATAAACAACAGGTTTCAACTATAGTTATATACATATACACACACACACACACACTATCAAAAGAATGACAACAGCATCTATCAAGACAAGATATACCTTAACTGAGCTAACCAACCTTTAAGTCTATGTAATTTTGTGGAATTTGGGTGAGCTTGTCCAACACAAGTGTAAAAAATAGCAGAAAAGTAGCCAAAACCAACAGCTACATTAGTAAAAAATGAATGGCAATAATGTCAAAGTTTTTAATGAGACTGGCTTGTACACTGAGCAGACAGCTGTGTTTAAGAGTCTCGCTTAGCAGCCATTAAAATTTGCAAGTTTTAACACATTTTTTTTTTTTTTAAATAATGTCTTTGTCCAAAACGTCACTTTGCACAGAAATTTATGATGTGAAGCTGTGCTTTCTTTGCTAAAGCTTGGCAACAGCCAAACACCTGCTATATGCACGTCTACAATTCTTTAACATGAGTATAATTGATAAATTATAAGTATAAAAGAAGGGAGATCGGGGCTTAATAAAAGGGACATGTGAGAAAAAAGGGATGCGAGGATGAGCAGTGCCCACCAAAAAGAAAATAATGTATTTAAATGTATATATTTTTTTTTATCAAAACAGTTTTATTTAAATTCTTTCATTTAGCAGACTTTTTTTTCCAATTTCTTTTCTTTTTTTTTAATTCTAAAATGACTTACAAAAGAGAAACAAAAGCAATTGCTGGAAAATTTTATATGAAATTTAATTACTTTAGTTGCCCATCCCACACATCCAAAATGCCAAGCACTCCAATGTTTAATCAGATAAGATTTTAATAAGAAAATGTAATGACATTATAATGCCTTAATTAGCAAACCTGAGTATGAGCAACATCACAAATGCTGCTAAAGTCCTTTAAAGTGTGTATATACTGTATTGTCATGTGACCCTCATCAATGCCCATCCATACAGAACAGCTTGCCTCGCGTCTGCGTGTGGTAAAGTGGGCAGACCAACACACACACACACACACACACACACACACAGATGGAAGCAGTCCAACCCACTGCATGCCGCAGTGCACTTGTGTTATTGTTCTGACAACTCACACATGCTGATTTCCTGTAAGACTCTGATAAGAGAGAAAGCCGAGAGAGGGAAAGCCGTCTTTATCCCTGATATATGTTCCAGCCGGATGTTGCACCTGATTCATATCTAAAGTTTTGGAAGCCTGGTTGTATATGAGGTAAGCGGTGTCTTTATCTGCTAACCTTACAGTAACATTCATCCTGAAACTATGACTCATGCTGTTAAATGTCTTGCCTTAAGAACAACATCTTTTTGTGTCATAAATTAATACATACTTGTTCCTCACACACACACACACACACACACACACACACACTTTTTGTTGGCCTCTAGGATCAAAAGATGATACAACGGCGAAGGAATGCTTCTCTAACTACTGGAAAGCAGGTCTGGTGTACTCTTGCTGTTTAGTTTGGACCTGTTTTAATCACAGCTGAGAACCTCAGAAAGACTATTATAGAACACTATTAGCGTGGAGAGGAATAGACCAGAACATGAAACGATTCGTACCAAGAATTTAAGAGCCTAGCTGCTAAAATTTCTAGTTTAAAAGCATGTTCGTCCCTGATGTCACACACACACATTCATATTCATAAAAACACATTTATATGAAACAAAAATAATTTTTTTTAAAAAAGGATAAGGATTAGATAAGGATATGATGAATGAAGGAAAGACTGAATGAACAAAGGATGGACAGAATAAACAAACAAACAAAAACGATGGGTGGACGGAATGAACAGAATGAACGAATGAACGAACAAAGTACAGACTGAATGAAATGAACAAACAAACGAAATAAACAAGCTAGGATAAAATCCCTTGTAAAATATCTCATTGGATGCTCTGGAATGAACGAAAGATGGAATGAATGAATGATGGAATAAATGAATGAATGAACAAAAGAACGAAGGGCAGATGGTATATATGAAAGATGGACAGAACGAACAAACAAAAACAAACAATGAAATAAAGGACGGACAGAATGAACGAACGGCGGAATAAATGAACAAAAACAAAAGATGGACGGAATGAAAGAACAAAGGGCGGACAATGAACGAATGTACAAACGAACTAAGAATGGACAGAATGAATAAACAAAAACAGAGAGTGGACGGAATGAATGAACGAACAAACAAACAAAATGAACGTTTTTCTTAAGATAAAAACTTGTAGATTACTTCATTGGCTGCTTTGGATTAAAAATAAATTTAGTTCAGCAACTGTAAAACAAAACGCATGAAATTGAGCTCGGATAGCTATAAACATATCAAAAACAACCATAATAACCCAAATTTCAACTACTCTTCCAGCTGGATAGGAAAGGTGAAGTGATTTACAGGTGAAATCAATGAAAGCGTAACTGGTGTTTAAATCTGCACATCTGACGGAAAACCCATTTCCTACAGGAACCGCTTGAACGTCAACAAACCACAGATAGTTTTCCCTCTCAGCGCAAGGTATCTGTTAAGAAGGCTTGAATTGTGAAGGAAAGAGACGGTTTGCTTTGAATTAGACACATCTGTGAAAATACAGCGCTCTATCACCACAGACATGTTTTATTAACAAGCGCTCTCTCAACAGCGATCAGTCTCGGACGTATGCCTTTCACACGTATTGCCCTCTTGTGCCCCGACCCCAGGAGGGTGGGCGGCCTCGGCTGTTCAGGAATCAGGTGCACGTTGGAAAAAGACACCTTTGATACAATATTGCTCAAAACAGACTGTTCGGATCAGTGGATATTTGAAATATATTGCCTGAGAAGGGGGAATCAGAAAGAAACCGAACAGCTGTTTCTTTCCATACTCTCCTTTCTTTCTCAATCTCAGAGAAACACTCATTCTCGCCAATGTAAATACATCAGGCCCAGAGCGCCGGGGCTCAGAAGTCGTGAGGCAGCAGCAAAGACTGCTTGAGCTGCAGATTAATCCAGGATTAGCCCCGGGGTCAGGGTCACTGGCCCCGACCTGAGCGGAATCAGGAAGCAGGGATTGCACAAACAAAGTGGCATTACTGCAAAGAATCTCAATGAGGTTTCCAAGCAAAAACGAAATCGAAAAAGGGAAAGCACACAACCGTCCAAAAGTTTGGAGTAAGTAAGGTTTAAAAAAGCAAAGCCAGGTTTTTACAGAATATACATTATTTCAAACTCAGCAGCTGTTTTGAATTGGTGTCTAATAGTTAAGTAAATAATATTCCTAACTGATGACAATTTGAGGTTCAGGCTGCAAATGGACTTGCTTTGAAACGACTCATATTAGTTTGATTGGCTTTTCTTTTTTTTTTTTTTTGGTCCTCTGAGACTACAGGCCACCCTTACTTGGTTTCCACACTGCCAAAAGTCATACACACTTCCATAGAATCAGTATGAAGATGTTTGACTTGGCCTAGACCAGAAGGAAGTTTAAATTCAGCAAAAATGTTCCACTTCACTGACGCTTGTTATTATTAAAGAACAGTTTTGAAGACTGCGATGGAAGGGTTGAGCCTCAATATGCTCTCAAAACAAAAACTTGAGGAAAGGGTTTGATTTCATTTGACATAATTTTTCCATTCAGGTGTCCAATGTGACATACTACAATAGTTTTGATTGTGACATGAGAGTCAAGGGAAGATTTGCACTTATGAGAAGAACAGATGTCTGCACCATAGTGCCTTACTAAAAAGGACGCCACAGGCAGAATTGCTACATCACCCTTACAATGAAAACAATGCCCTCCTTAAATAAACACAAGCGCCTAAAAAAAGGCCTCAGGAAATGGGAACGGAGGAGAAACGCTTCGTCAGCGACACCAAAAGATTTTCAAAGTGCTGAACACCTAAAACTAGCAGGTTTTCCGAGAGAGTTCCTGTCAGTATACTGTGACATTTCGACAGCTAATTTATGGTCATGGACATCCAGGAAGGTAATCTCTGGTGGCCTCTGGAGATGGGAAATAAATCAATAAATGATTAAATGGAAAAAAGAAAAAAAAAAGTGAAGTAAATGAATAAAAATGTGGAAAAATACGAATAAAAAAAACTAAAAACAAATAAAAATTAATTAAATGAATGAATGAAATAGAAAAAAATGAATCCTGTGATGTCAGCATCAGAAAAATTTTCAAAGCACTGAATTCCTGAAACTAGCAGGTTTTTGGTTTTAATTCCTGCCTGTATCATGAGGCAGGTGATCTCTCTTGGCCCCTGGAGGTGATGGGAAATAAATAAATAAATACATACATTTTTTTAATTCTTTTTTAAATTTTAAGTAAATACATTTTAAAAAATCCAAAAAAAAAAAATGAATAAACAAAAAAATAAAAAATAAAAAAGGAAGAAAATATATCCTGTGACACTCAGCATCACAGAACAATTTTCAAAGAGCTGAATGTCTGAAACTAGCAGGTTTTCTGCAAGAGTTCCCGCCTGTATCCTGTGACATGTTGACGGCTAATTTACAGTCATGGACATCCAGGAAGGTGATCTCTTATGGCCCCTGGAGGTGATGGGAAATGTCCTGGTGAAACCCTCAGACCGCTGGGCTATCACAACAGAGGCTAAGGGGTCACGGCACGGCAGAGGTGCCCGTGGAATTGTTCCCCGTTTCCTCTGAGGCAGACGGAAAGGAATGCTAAAAGTGACAGAAGCCATTGTAAGGAAGTTCTATCCCTCGGCTACTCTCCCGCTGATGCATGCGTTTACCGCCCGCTGCTGGGTCTCTATAGCGCTGCCTCAGTGCTTGTCACTCCAACCTATGGGATGTGTAGAGCATGCATGACTGTTGCTTTTGTAAAACGGAAAAAGTTTATATATAGAATCACTCTTTTCACACCATTCATCCTATAAGACCTATAAGAACCAATGCATGAAAGAAAGTCAACATTAGTGTTACATTTGGCATATTCTTTGGGTGCGATCAGGGCGATCATATGTTCCGTTTCCCAGGCCAGACAGGAAGGAAGAAGGATTAGGATTGAGTCAACATGTTCATCTATTTTTCCCAGTCGCTCTTCCTCTCCATTTGCACAAGCGCTCATCTGAGAATGAGGTGATTAGCTGTGGACAAACAGCATTGTGGTTTGGTGTGCCACACTTTCACCTGGCACCCCTCACATACTCCCTGCCATGGGAATAAAATGCCAGATGGTTAACCCTTTCAGGACAGGTTCTGTCACCACGGGAAGGAACTCATTCTGAGGGAAAGCTGGACGGTCAGCAGTCACAGAGCCTACAGGGTCATAATATAATATAATATAATATAATTCAAATTATGCTATAAGAAAGCAAAGAAGGCAATGGTTCATTTATTAATTTGGGAAATTAGCATAGGAGTGATTGTACATGCGTGTTACTGGGTAACAAGCAATGAGTTAGAGCTGCTTTGGAAAGATCTGTTATCCTGAATGCGCGGCATTTGCAGTTAATCGCATCCTTTTTAATACCTTGCGAATTTAGTACCTTCAGTTTCACATGTCTTTAGCAGTCATTATTGCACCCAAGTCTAATGCACTTATTGCTAATACCCTTATACATTATCTAACGTTGATTGATTCTGTCATCAGGACACATGCCAGTATTCTGCTCGCATTGGAAAGAGGAAGGACTGATAGACTGAAAGCAAGGAAGCAGGGCAAGATAAAGCAGATAGTAAGAAGAGCAGGCTAAGATCTAGGGTTAAAAGGTTTCTGAGCCGATTTAGTGACTCCTTGTTTGCCAGTAATCGGCTGAGGGAGAGATTACCAAGACCATAACCGTGGCAATTTATTTATTTATTTTTTTATATTCCAAGACCCATTTCAGAACTGAGCGCAAACAGAAAAGTGCATGAAAATTACCAAGGTTTTAACAAATACAGTGGTTCAAGTGGCTGTCACTCTCACTCATGGGAGAAGACAGCTGAACCCCTTCCAACTCCAAATCCAAATTATAATCAGCGAGTCAGTATTAAACACTCTTTTTGAAGGAGAGCAGAGCAGCCTGAAAGAAACGACGAAAAAAGAACCATTTAAATTACAGGTATGGAAAAATTCAGCCCTATGAATAGTTTACAGTACTGGAGGCGAATGAGGTAACCGTGCAATCAGACCTGGCATGGAAGGTAACTGTTAGATGATTTACAGCCTGAACCTTGCCAACTTCAAGACACAATGTTGAACAAATACTTCTGCGTATAAGGAATGATGTGTTGCTGTAGGGTCCACCCTCACGAAGACCGGAGAAATGAGCTTGCTGGCTCATTTTTGCTAGAGTTTGAAGATTGAAAGAGAGTTCATCTTGAAATGTTCTTCTGGTTACTATCAATTCAAAATGTACACTATAGGTTGTAATGAGTAATGAGCAATATAACATTTAAAAACTTAAATAAAACTCTTTTTTAAGGCATTGAGTGAACATTCGTTAGCAGCTGTATGGCAAACCGTTGATTCATTCACAAGAACAAAGACTAATTTGTCTTTAAATAATAGTCTAATTGCATTTGCAGAAAGTCATTATAGAGCGCCACAATTCACTTTCCTGTTGTTTTAAATCCAGCTGGGTGGTTGAAGGTTCCTAAAAGCTGGTTTGATCAATGATGTGTAAGAAACAAGTTCATGACATTTTTTGATTTATCGATGCAATTCCCCAGAGCCTAAACTGGACTTGTTGAACTCGCTTTACATTCTCACCCAGAAACTTTTAATTGATATTGATTTACCATGTAGCTACACCATCAATTAAGGAGACTATGTTACATATTATATTATATTATATTATATAGAGCTTTAGCTTGTAAGTAAGTCAGCCAGTCTATTAGGAAACATTGACAATGCAGCTAATTTTCTCAGCTAAAAAAAATAAATAAATAAAAAAATACCAGCATAGATCAGCATGAATTTCCATGCTGGTTTATGCTGGTCTAGCTAGTGAACCATTGCCAAAAATGCTGGTTAACCACCACAGTTTTTCTGGTTAATCTGGTTTACCAAGTTTAATTCTGTGGGAACGAAGGTTTGTGTTTGAAGAGAACTAACAGACAGGTGTCTTCAAATAAATCCCTTCAGTGACTCACTCCGTGCGAGTCTCTCGTCGTGTTTTAGATATATAAAGCATCCCGATTAGCTTCCAGCGGGAGCAGGGTCATAGGGTTATCATAGCACTGCGTTCAGACATCCAGTACACAGGGAGGGTCACAGACTGCGCAACCTCGTCCAATGATAATGCACCAAACACTTCAACCTCATCCTCTTGTCCGCTGCAGATAAACAGTCTCCATCTTTGACTTCAGCTCTAGATAACACCACATCAACCAGAATGCTGCAAGCTCCAAACAAAACCAGAGATGTATGAGTGTATTTCCATGAGACCATGGTGTTAAAATTGTATTATGATGCCCTTGGAGGCTTCCGCGACCTGACCAAATTCATCTCCGACACAGTTTGCTGTTGGCATAATGGACTCTCGTATAAGATGACTAAATGATTTGGCAGTTGATTTTTTTAAAGAGAGTGATTTGCTGTTGACCATTTGGAATTGTATTTTAATAGCAACACAAACATACCTTTCAGCATATTAAGATTTTGAAAAATGAGCTTCGAATCAGAAATATGAAAACAGAAATGCATAAAGCAGACAATTTCATTTCTGAGGTAGTGTTTCTGTAATCATATGAGAGCAATATAATCCTCTTTATCCATAAACTAAAACCTAAATACCTGTTGCTTGGACTTAAAATCATTCCAGCATAAAACCTGATCTCTGCATGGATGCATTTTTTTTTTTTACCCTAACAGCATCTTGTGTTTTTCCTGGAAAGTTTGGATGTGCCAAATCCACTAGAAATCCTACTACGCAGCTGAACATCAAGGCCAAGACCATAACATGAGTTTTATGAGGATTTCAGGCCTTTTCATTAAGTTTAACCATGATTGCAGTGGGCCATGTGGATGAACTTTACGAAACACGTCCATGTCATATTATCACAAAATCAAAACATTATACTTTGCATAACAAAAATGACCTGGTCTTTTACACTTTTGCTAAATGTTTTGCACATTAAGGACATTTTTTTGTGTAAATCTCATTATGAATAATTCTCACTAAACTATCCATTCACATCAAGCTTTTAAAAATTAATTTAAAATCAGTACAACAAATACTACCATCAGGTATAAATACTTTCCAATCTCTGGTAAAGAAGAATCAAAAGCTTAAGAATTAGGAGAAATGTAGTAAATATGTGGAAAAAATTCAAGCAAAATATAAATTATATGTCTTTAGATTCAGAGGTGAAATATCACCCTGACATGTTCTTGACCGGTTTACACATGTACATTCCATACAAGACAAAACGTTGTTCTGCAATCCTAGATTCCTGTATCTTACCCTATATACTTTCTTACACTCCAGTGAGATTTGGATACCCAACAAGCCCAATTCCTCACACAGAATTGCACTTACATTTCGGTTCTCAAGAGAGGGAAGCTGAGAAGAGAGAGCTCTCATCCATCATCAGAGGTCTACCCGGATTAACCAGGCCTCATAACTTCCCATTGCCGAACAGTGGTGTAAACCTTCCTTCCCTGTCTTTTATCATCTGAATCCCAACCATCCATTCTCCATATCAGCCATTAGGAGTATCCTTGGTTTGACCTCACACTTCCAATTAATAACAAAAGAATAAGCCAACACCACCATCTTAAAGTGCATGCACAGACAGGGGTTTCACGCAGATGTAATCTATTGCCCAAGGTGCAATGGGAGTAGAATGGTATGAAAAAAGAACAGAAAGGAACATGTAGGAGATGTATATATGGTATAAAAAAAAATATACAATTCCCAAGACTCATTACAAGAAACAGGAAATGGAAGCCTACAGTTCAAGCTCAAATGAACTTGACAGCAATTCATTTCTAGGATGGTAAATAATCTAAGAATAGGCATATATTTTATGAGGGGGCAATTTCTTGCTAATATTGAGACATCTGTACAACAATTTCGAACAGTAGCGCATAATATTAAAGGAGTATCATCTAACAAACCCATTGCATTCAACCTTCTGCCTACAGGAACAGCTAACCACAGTCAGGCCTGTCAGATATCCCAAAATATCTCCCCCAACTCATAAACCTCCAGCCCCTGAGGCTCAGGTCTCACACGTTTTGGGTGAAAGATAAACAGCGAGAGGAAAGAGTGACAGTCCAATAAATTAACACCTATCTAAGGAGCTCATTTATCTTTACCATCTCTCCCCTACCAGCAATCTCAACCCTCACAAAGTCTCAAACCTGTCAGAGCCCATTCCAGTTACACATGATTGACAGATGAAACACCCAATCAGGCTTGACTGGCAGGCAGGACATCCTAAACCATGACCTAACGGTTGACCTCTCACCTCTAGCGGTCAGGTTGCTAGACTGCTGTAAGATGAAGACATGAGATACTGCTGTATTTCCCCCCACATATTCTGAGTTAGCGTCTCGGTTAACAGGGAAATAATTGATTTTTTTTTTCCATAGCTTCATACTTTAAAGTTGCAAAAACCTAAGTCAACCTTACACTTGGGTGACATTCTTAATAAAAACCCAAAGGAAACAAACGTCAACAAGTCAGTATGTGGTAACACAACAACTAATCAAAGACTTCGTAATTAAAAGCGAACTATGCTATATAATGAAGTACCTATGGCTAAGAATCTCCAAAGCCCATTGAGTTCCAGTGGAGGAGAAAACGAAGGTTGCTCCTAAATCTTGGAGGCAAAGATCTCTCTATCTGGGTCTCTGGTCACGGTTTAGCAAGATCAAGTGAAGAAGAACCTCCCTTTTTCTCACACTCCTTTGTGGGCTCCAAGTTTTTGAGAATTAAGCATAAAATGAGCGTAACCGTCTCCATTGAGAATGCCCCCTTGTCCAGCGAACGAGATTAATGAAATTCCCACACAGTGCCAAAGCGAACAAATACCTTGCGTCACTGAGTTAGCCATTAATACGGCTTGTTATTGTTGGCTTCATTTTTACAACAAAACGGCGAAACCCACATAAAAGCTCATAAATTCTGATCACAACAGCAATATTGAGAGGCCACGTCAAGCTAATTTCTCCGATTTCTGTCAAACTGATCACTGAAATCTGAATAGGTTTTCAATAATAGCCAAGCATTTCAACTAAAAACTAACCAAATTTGACTTTAAATTAGCAGGTTGTGAAGTAACTTGTGTGCAAAACCCCAAATCTCCCAAGTAATTTTCTATTGCAATATCAGCAAAGCTGCCTGCAGCATCGGCATGTAATCTATCTTACTCTTTTCATGTTAAAATCTCGGCAACATCCTTCAATCAAGATAGCAGAGTTTAGCCTCTTTCTCTGCGTGATATGCTAATCATATTTGGGAAAGTGCCAATAGTTTCTTCCCCCCCTCTTGTTTGTTGTGTTTCGCTAGACTTTTCTTCTGCAGCTCTTCCATAAGATAACAGTGCGCTAAAACGGAGTAAAAGAGAGACCGCCGAGGTGCCACCCCATGATGTTCAGCAGAAAACATTTTAATTGCTTTAGCAATTAAGCAAGATGAGTCAAAAACCGAGCATGCCTGAAAATTCCCACAGCAAGACGTTAATCTACCTCCTCGGGCAAAACTGTTCCTCAATGGAACAAGTCAGTGAGAGAAAGAGGTGTTTGGTTTTCTAAGAGAGGAAAGCTGTGCAAAATAGAGAAATTAAAAGAGACAAGTTCTATGTTAATCTTCGTCAAACCGTTAATAGATTCAAACATCTGAATTTCAGTTTGTAAAGTTTTGTTGGACCTATTCAGCCAATGGCATCATGAAAATGAACAATGTTTTAAAGTCAGCATTATGGTTTCTACTTGAGTTTCTAAATGCTGGCTCAAATATTTAATCTGTGATGCTTCTGTATATAAATGTACAGTATAAACTAGAAAGGAATGACAAGGGAGACATCAACCAAACATCTAATGAAGATATCCCAGTTGCTGCCATGCACTGATGCTCTTTACATGTGCACTCAATCTGAGAGTGAACACACACACACACACACACACACACACACACACACAGAAAATCTGGGTGGTACATTAGAGAGAGGGGAATGGTATCAGTCTCCAACATCTTGTTCGACAGATTATAGCACAAAGCGTTTCATTAAAGGGATTAAGTCGTAATTCAATCCTCCATGGATTCACTGCAAGCTCTGGTTTATGGAACCTAAATCCCAGTCTTTTGGCTGAACATCTCTAAAGAGTCTTTTCCTTTAGCCTACGTACAATATGAAACATTTGAGACAATTTAGAAGTATTCCTTTACCAGCTTTCCTTGGAGACATGAAAAAACATCTAAATTGACCATTTACTTCATAAATGTCCATGTCTTAATGTGCCAAGTTAAGGCTCCAATATACTTCAAGCTAAATCGTAGAACAAACAAGAGTGACGTCACTTTGATCGAAATCAGGCCAAAACTAAATGCCTTTGAAAGGGCTTTCTAAAGCGAACATTCCAGAAAAGTTCTCTTCAGCTGAAAAACGTCTTCAAAACGCCACCATGGCGATTACGTAATAGGTAGGTGTTCTCTGAAGCTCCACCTTCCTTGATGTGGAAATCTTCTCAGGTTCTTTTCTTCTGTTCAATATTGTTGAAATCAAATATGGTCCGCTGATAAGACACCTGCTTTCAAACGCTCCTGTGGAAGCATTCTGTGAAGAGCGTCAAAGATTTGTTTTTACTACATGTTTTTGAAGCATTAATTATTGTAGCCAAACACAGACATATCTGTTGAGTGCTTGAACACAATGACCAATCAGAGGTGTTTAAGTTAGTCAGAAATCGTTCAACAGCACACAAAACGCTAGGGGTATCGTCAAATGTTTAAAATATGACCAGGATTCAATAGGAAATTCATCAAAGCAGCCCACTGTACTTTGAAAATTAAGTTAGGAATAACACATCATAATATGAATATGTAAGAGGAGTATGTAAATCCTTAAATCTTACAATAATTTGATTTGTAATGGCCCTTTCTATCCACTTCATAAAACATCTCATTTTCATCAGTTTAATTTGCAGTGAAAATACTGTTCTACTGAGAGAGGCTTTTGACTGGCTATGAGAGAAAACGGTCTTGTTCGAATCAAAATAATAAACGTGTGAACTCTAAATCAAGTTGGACTACATCTGGGAACAGATCCCTCACAGAACTGAACTCTAGTCCAAAACCAACGCTCCGTTTCTGCGTACAGCCGAGCCATTATAAGCACAACTGGAAATAATACAATCACCTACAGAGACGTAGCGAGAGAAACAAATTGAAGTCTATGTTGAGAAGTGCATGGGCCTGAGATGACAAGTTTTAAACACATATTTTCCAGCGGTTTCCGTGACCATCGGTTTGACAGTCGTGCGTGATGTGATGACCATTAAACAGTACTGGACTCGCGTGCCCTCTTAACCGTAACTTGTCAAAACTAAGAACCGAATCATAGAAGAGGTCGTCCATCTAGCTTCACTTGAAGTTTCCAGCAATTAATTCTGTCACAGAGTAAAGAGCAGTGAAGACCTTGGCTGTGGCGGACCAGCGAAAAGATCTTGTAGAGCCATTCCTGCATTCTAATGAAATGCCATAAATCAGAACAGATGAAGGCTGTTAAAGTCACCTCTCAGTTGTTAGACGTCGTTGGCTGATGCCAGCTCTGTAACTCCAAGCAAATTGTTAGTTTTTTCCAGGGCTGAACAAGGACCACTTTGGCAAAGCATGCTGGCACATAACCGTGAGAGGTCTGTGAGGCAGGTCGCTTATGGCTGGACAAATTTGCCTTGATCTACAGCAGGTTTGGGCTTCAGGCACGAGATTTTTGGCACAAGTGCATGTTGTAATTTGATTAACATAATCCGTAATGACACCATGACTTAGAAACTTGCTCAAGCAAAACATACCTCAACACCAACATAATAATAATTTAAAATATTCACACTCAAACTAAATCCTGACCAATGGTTTTCTTCAAACATCCACAAAATGGAACAGATCATTGTATTACACAGCAATTTTTTTTTCTTCATTTTTTTCAAACTGTTCTTAAAATTCTATCAATAAATCAATCAATCAATCAAAATCAATCAATAATATCATGAATAATTAAGTTTATTATTTAATAAAACTTAAAAACAATTTTATTAATTATATTTAATAGTAATAAATATCATAATCAATAAATTATATTATAAAAGTTTATTATGTTAATGTATTAATAATAATAATAATAATAAACAAAATGGGTTTTTATATTTTTAATTAACCATTGTATTACATTATTATTATCATGATTATCATTATTATTATTATTATCATCATCATCATTTATTTTATTATTTTTAAACAAGCAAAAATATTTTATTTTAATATTTAGTAGTAGTAGTAGTAGTAGTAGTAGTAGTAGTAGTAGTAATTACTCATATTAATATCATTAATATAATTGAAATGCTTTAGACTTTAAAATTGTTAGTATTTTTTAAATAAACAAAAACAATATTGTTAATAGATATCAAACAATATCTACACTTGTCTCAATTACTGTTACTTATATAGGTCCAACATAGACAAAATTACTACTTTCAGTTATAATAATCTACTGGACCAAAATAAAACCATTCTAAAGTGGTTTGATTATTACATGTCTCAGGGATCATTTAAAGGGTGATGAGGAACTTATGAACTCGGCCTTAGAGGGATGTACACGCATACATGAGAACAACCCTTGACTAAAGGAGTTCCTCTGACATGTATTTTCCCCTGGAGTGTCATTAGAAGCTGCTGAATCTCTGCTCATCATTGTTTATCTGTACACTGCTAATTAGTTCCAATCAATTAAAGTTGCTCAATTCTGCGTCACTGGGACAAGCGTTGCTCTTTTTGCTTCCATGCATGATGGACATTGTGAACATTTTAGCACTGAACTATCACCAACACCGTATTCGCACAAGGTGCAACACAAAGCATCAAATCACACATCTATGAATTTTTATTTATTTATTTTAGTCTTAACCAACCATCAGAAGTCCAGAAAGACAACTTGACCCTCAAAATTAATCAAAGTTGGAGCACCAAGTTAAAGTGACATTATTATTTCCGTTGGGTGGGTTGGTTTGTGATTTCCACATATTGTAAAAACATTTCAGTGAATCATGAATGATGCAATATGAAAATAACTTCCCAAAAAATGATTTCAGAAAGCGCTGGGATATTTAAATAGTCCATCATCATCATCATCATCATCACCACAGCTGTTCTACGGACTAATTGATGGAGTTATTAGTCATTTCTTACAGAAAATAAACCAGGAGAAGTGGGTGATGACAATCATAATCCCATGGAAGCGGTCACACACTTACACGTTCATGCAAATGCAATCCCTGTGAGCCAGGATACGTTCTTAATGGCAGTGAGAATAAAAATGATGGCTTCCACACACATCTGGAGCGCAGCCTGATTATACACTTGCTTCACGACACCCAAGAGTCAGCAGCACACATTTACTCAACAGCCAGAATATAGACTGTTACTCAACGCTCACATTAACACGCGTGTGCACGGAAGATAAATTCTAAACATGTCCAAACAGGACCGACGTAGCAGGGAGATTGCTGAGGCATCAACCTTAGGGTCTGGAGGGAAATCTGACTCCTACTGTATCCCCATCCTGGACAACCACACAAACACACACACACACACTATAGTAAATACAACTCCGGCCCCCTTCCATGCACGCCACCCTCCTTTGCAATCTCCCTCTGCTCTCGTCTTTGTGTGTGCAAGTCTACTGCTGTCTTTCCCTCACTTGTACTCATCCCACGTTTGTGTTTTCCACAGAAAGGAAATGCAAATGTGCCGTTTCCCCACTTCTCTGGGAAACGCCACAGGGCGCCTGGATAGAGAAATTAAACTAAGTCGCCGTGATGCATGCAGCAAAGTGGCAATAAAGTATTCATTAACAACCATTCAGACGCTAAGCGGGGCAACAAGTGGTCAAGTTAAGAAGTTAAACAGGGACTTTATGTGGTAAAACCTCCCCTGGCCTTATATATTTACAAAACAAAAGAGCTTCTTTGACGGGTCTCGCGGAGCAATGCACCTTGCTTGGGGGGAAACGGGCTCGTGTGAATGGGACTCGGAATGAAGTGCATTTACCTGCTGAGTGCCTTTGCTTTGATGTGTGAGGATTGGGTAAAAGCAAACACCGGCAGTGAAAAGGCCCATCATGTTGCATTTTGAGGGACGCACGATGTTCTGAAGGAATTTGGAAGTGAAATGACTAAAAGAAATGACTTAAAGAAGTCAAATGAGAAAGTTGAAAAGGTCTCCTTAATTTAGTTATATTGTAAATCTGGAGTGGAACCAAATTAGACTGATATAAAGTTCAGGCAGAATAGTTGGACAATGTGTGGCCATGATCTGAATCATTAACAACATTTGTTATTAATTATATAATTATACAATAAATAAAATATACCAAATAAGTACAATATACAAAATAAAATAAAAATAAAAAAATATAATAAAACCCCCCTGCTAACTCATTAAGTTAACTCATTTCCCCATCAGTTCTCGAAGATCTTGATGGTAGTTTAATGATGTACTTTGATTCAGGATGCCATAAAAAAAACAACAACAACAACAACAACAGGAATCGTCATGTGCAAATAGATTTAGTGCAAAATAATATTGGGCGGACACAACTAAATTGAAATTAATACAATTATTTGGTGATTTTAAGCTACTAAATTCAATCTGATATATTTTTTAAACACCACAAAAGAATCACACACACACACACACACGAAGACTAGGGACAACTACTAGAAAATGAAATTAGGTTAACTTTGAATTTATGCCTTTATGCCACACAACAGTAATTCAGAGGTTACAAGTGCTGCATGCGCTTCAGATTGAACTTAAATTTTATTATCGATGGCATACATTTCTTGCTACACAAATTCTGCTGTCCCGAGTATCCTCCCATCTTCGTATACGTTCATAAGTTAGAGGTTAATGTGTATGTGTAAAGTGTGTGTGCTGCTCTGTGGCACACTGTGCAAGGCACTCATTGATGGAAAATAAAGGCCCAGTGCCAGTCACAAGCCCACCCCCAGATCTCCCAGAATGTGAATGAACTGCTGTGAATGGAACGATGAACCCACACAAATGCCATCTCACCACTCACGCCCGTCCGCCTGCCCTTCTTCTGTGGATGAACGCAGGGGCGAGACAAAACAGCAAAAAACAACAACAAGGGATGTGTGAAGCCCCGCCCCATTTTCATTCCATCCCTCTGCAGCCCCAGCTTTGCAATACGCCCCCGACTTCTGGCCAATTCCACAGTCCACAGGGAACTTAAAAATTTGATCTTCTCACAAAGCCATACTTCCACCCATTTCCCACCAGGAACAGGGGTGGGTTGTGGGTGGAGGGTCAGTTGAGGAGAGGGAGGGCCTGGCACGGCTTCAATGAGAGCAGATGAGAGCTCATCTCCTTCCATGACAATTGCCACCCACTCGAAAAGCACGCAACGTCGGGTGACTGAAGAACGCAAATCAGCATCTCAATGAAGGCATCAAAGGCTCCTGATGCAGGGGCGGACGCAGAGTTCCACACTTCACAAATTTGGTGTCCTCTCCACACCTCTATTGGTTGAAATGCTGGAGGATTGATTGAGAACAAGATTAAAGAAAGCAGGAAGGTTAGAAAACATCCGATGCCGGTATATTGGAAAATGTGAGCAAAGCGACATTTAATGTTTTAGCTTCCTTCTTTAGAGCTCATTATACCAGTGGTTCGGCCCAATTATGTCCTGAATTGTCGTTCTGGCTCTCGGTGACTTAGAAAAACTTAAAACAACTTTCTTCACGTTGCATGGATTAATCAACAGAGAAATGAGCACTTTTTTCAGGCATTCACACTGTAAAAATCAGCAAACTGAAGTGAATCCAGATAATCTAGAATCTAAATCTTAATCTGAAAATATTTGAGATGAAGAGATCTCGTGAGTGAATGACTGACAGCGTGCTGATTAATGATGCCCAGCTCATTAAATAGAGCGCGCTCTTGACCCCATCCCACGGAGAGGTCAGAGCTTCTCCAAAACTTCACAGGAGGACATTCTGGGAAAATATGCCAAACTCTGAATGATACTCAACTGTAGACAATAGAAAGGCACATTCTGCCCTATATTTTGCATTAAAATGAGTAAAAATATATATATATTATATATATTCAGTTCTATATTTTCAGATCATTATAATAAAAACAGTAATGTTCTCATTGGTCATTTGATGGGTGGCTCATTCATGATTTCTTTGTAGATCAAATGTTTATGAAACAAATTATACACTAAATTTATACAAAACTTTAGACATGGGTCTAAATTACAGCTCACACTGGATACGAGACACAATCCTCCAGTCAAGACCTAATTAAGACATGCTAAAAATCACCTCTCACCCCCCCACTAAGCAGCCTCAGCTTATTTTCCACTGCCATTCCACTCACGGCACAACAAACACGTGTCAGTAATAATCACACACTCTCTTAATCCCACTAGAACATTATTCTATCCGACACTTTAATCTGAGAATGGTAGAATTAGATCTAAATATACTCCATTTAATTCTACGGTTGAATTCAGAGTAACAAGAGTCCATTTTCTAGGTAAGTGATTTGGGATTTTCAATATTTGGTCATTTGCTGTTGTTGGTGTTTGCATAGTTTGTTCCTATTAGAAAGAATCTATAGTTACATTTCAGAGAACATACCCAGGTCTTTGGTCACCCAAAAATCACACAGGAAAAAAAAAAAATACTAAAATATATTTAGCATTAAGAATATATTTAGGACCACTAAGAATCTTGCACCAATGATGATTTTCATTAGATTCTTGTTATTTTAACACAGTAATTATTAAAATATCAGTAAAATACACCAAAAATACTAAAGTAATAAAAATTAGTATAAATATAAAAATTTAATACACTTGGTAAACTAAAAAAAAACAATTATTTTGTAAATACAGCAGCATTAAGGCAATATAATAAACACTACAATTATATATAAATAAATTAATATTTTTCACATTACAGTACAGAGAATTGGCAGGGAGTGCTTAATTGTAATTGCAAAATCTTAAATTTTAAAGATGTAGTTTCTTTTTTGACAGATTTGTGAAACCCACCGATATACCTTGGGTGATATCGTGACTACAATGAGAAAAATAATTCACTCAGCTACTAGGAAAAGTAAAAAATGAATATGATTTCCTGTGTCAGTGTGGCAAATAGAACAGATGGAATGACATAAAGAAGTGTGGAGCGGCATCTCGGAGTGTTCCTGCTGAGGAAAGATCCCAGTTTTAATCACAGCTGAGCTCTGACAGACGGCGAAACCCAAAACCCCCAGAAGCGCACAGGTGAGAGTCCAGAAGGGAGGCCACGGTAAACCCAACATCACTCTTCCTGTGAGAGCTAAAAGTGTGCACTGCTGCCACCCCAAGAATTCAGAATATTCGGCCGTGTCAACGGTTCAGATGAGAGAATAGAAAGGAGAAGGGAAAGGGGAAAGAGAAAAGGAGAGTGACAGACATAAAGAGAGAAAGAAAATGAGGGGGAACCAAGACAGAAAGCAAGAGAAACACATGAGGGGTAATGTACAGTCAGATGGTCATTATCGCAAAATAAACAAGCTGAAAGGGTTTATTTTGTGATAATGACCAGTTGACTCTACATAATCCTCATTTCATGGCTACTAACCAAATAAACAAAACTGACTAACATGAAATATTGATTCGAGTTGAAATTATTTTATAATGTGAGAACAAAATACTGGATATTTAAACTAGCACAGCTGTGTGAATCGGTTGCCTGGGACGATATAAAAATATTTTACTGCAGAACGCAGTGACTGATCAGTGACCAATCAAAATCAAGTAGGCCAATTCCAAAGGCCAGTTTGAAGTGAACATACCTATAGTTTCACGCTCAAACTTCATTAAGTGAGAATCCATATGGAGTGTGTATTTGCGCAAGTACAACACACACTTCATCCTCACCAGGTGTCCACATAAACATCAATCTCCAGCATCTGCGGACAGACCAGCAGTAAATCCCATGGAACACACAAACAGATAGACACACACGCAATCCATGTCCCAAAGTGAGAAATAAGGACCACCCATGTGACTTCTGATAGGCAGATGCACATTTGAATCTGCAGTGTTGAACACATCTGACTGTATGACATGACTAGAAGCATCCAGTGCCAAAAAACAGGAAAACTTCCCAAAAATAAAACCCTCGATCCTCATTTACTCATCCCATATTTCACCGAGAAAGAGAAAATACTTTCAGCAAGAAGAAAATAAAGAATTTAGCGTATCAGTAACAATGATTCTCATCGCATTCTAATTATTGCAAAAGTAATTAAAATGGCAGTAATACAAGTTAATAAATTCTTTCACTTGATATATTAAAGTGTAAAACATTTAAATTTAATGTTTTTTTTTTTTTTAAATAAAATCAGCATAAAGACAGTACGACAAATATTAATGATACTTTACTATTTAAATAATATTATTTCCTTTGCATTACAGTACTGAGAACAGGGGTAGGGTGTTTAATTGTCATTCTAAAAATAATATTATTAGAGATTTCAGGCATTTGGCTGAGAGATTAATCATATTGCAGCACTCAGAAGCCTCTCCCTCCATCCACACTCACACTGAACCGGCTGACCTGAAACTCGTGTGAAAGGGCGTGATAATCCGCTGACCTCACTCTGAGCGCTTGCAGTGCATGCTCCGGTTTGTGAGGGGTTTTTTTAGGTCCAGCTGCTGCCCGTGTCCTGATGAGATGCAAACGGGCTGCATTACAATGCAGCTGCACGGATTAGAGCAGAGGTTTTTGGTAAAGAGTCAAGACATCATCATATCGCTCCAGATTAATGAACCATGCCGGCCTGTGCAGCCACATAAACTGAATGTGGGTCAATGGTGTTGAGCCACCAAAATTGCTAGTCATATTCCCCTGTTTTAGAGCGGTTCCTTGCAGGTCAGCAGAATCTGATTAGTGCATGAAGCAGCTCAAAGCAAGTGCTCCATTTAATCTGCAGCAGCAATTATTAATTACAGCCTTTTTATGATATCTACATAGTTCAGTCATGAAACTCTAGATGGTGCAGACTGATGGGTCCTTAACTCAAGCTGATATTACAGCATTAACTACTTGGCTCAAGCTGATTGCTTACACATTTAAATGGCTGTTTGGTTACATTCACTACAGCAGTTTGCAGCATGCATTCCTCTAAAACCCTCCGCCTTCCCCAGCTCCACCTGTATAGATCGGTTATGGGTTATTGATGCCATTTGTGCAGCAGCACTATGTCTTACTCGCAGCAGTGTATCGGCGTATGTATTGGCAGTAGCAAGTTCCCGTACTTGCTCTGGAGAAGCAATAATAATAATAATAATAATAATATCCAACAACAGTAATAATCTACAGCAGCAGGAATTCAGAAGCAGCATAGCAGATCTATTCTGCCAAGACGAAATAAATTAACACTGTCATATCCATTACCATGCTAAAAAATCTTCTGAGTTGTCATGATTGAATATATATATATATATATATATATATATATATATATATATATATATATATATATATATATATATATATATATATATATATATATATAGTAGCATTGTAATATATAATAAATGGCACACAATGACTTTCCATGACAGTAAATTAGTTTAGAATTTTTTGAATGATTTGTGGAAATTAAATTCACATTCTAAAGCCATTTTGCTACTGGCGCTATATCAAAAAACACTTTCATATGCACAAACTGCAAGATAAGGAAGAATTAACACACTCTTTAGAAAACCTAACGGCCACATATAAAGCACATGAACAACAGCAATATAATTTTGCTTACTTTTATTTAAAAAAAATATATATATATGAATGCATGTTCTTGAAAGTTTCCTTTCTGTGATTGGAGGGACTCTTAGGGGCCAGTAAGTCTGCACTACTTATCTTTACCCAGAGCAGCTATTTTAATACAGGACTATGACCTAGCCCATTTTGTGCATGGAGGGCAGGAACACCCTCAACAAGGGTTAACGGTCTCACAGTCTCGAATGCCAAAGGCCCTCAAAGTGAATTGGAGCCTCCAGTGTCGCAAGACAGTGTTTTCCTGAAATCCGAACAGCCTCTGAGGAAATGGCTTAGATGGAAAGAAAAAGAAAAAGAGCTAGAATATAAGAAAGAGGGACTCTTCCAAATGGCTCTTTGCCTCTTATCATCCATCTGTCTATTCATCCTTATCAGATCTCCTCTTGAGATCCTCATGTGGTCGCAATGCCAGGTTTGAATGATCATTACCTCTCTCAAATACAAAGCGTCCAGTGTTCCTCCTATAAAAGCGGATACTTAAAGGCCTGGAGAACAAATCACTCTCGACTGACTTCATTTCAAATGACCTGATTTTACATGACAGCACAGAACTGTTTAATGTGTCTGATCTCATCCAATCTCTATAGAGGGAGATCACAGACCGCTGAAATAAAAGCAAATGCTTAATAGCGCAGCTACAGAAATGAAGTCGCATCTTATAATTAAAAGAGCCAATGAGTTTCTGATGGGGAAAAAAAAAAAAAAAAAACTTACTCCAGAACATGCATTAGCTGGAAAAACACCTGAAACATTTGTTTGTTTGCTCATAAAAAACAACCATGCCCACTTGCCCATAACCTGTGCATATAAAGTTCTGTTTTCATCATATAAGTGCGGTTTCCCTTGCTGGCAGACACATGCTTAATGGTCTTAACACACCAATTATCGTATATTATGGCTATATTTGTTATTGTTGTATTGGTTGTAATAGTCAATGAGACGTGTAATGTTCACCAGCACTTTGGCCAATACTGACAAAGTAGTTATTCCACGGAATTAAAAATGATATTTGTGGGCAACTATGAACGCCACATGTTTGGCACATAGAGGTTAACCACAGAAGTAAAAACAAGCAGAGACTGGTAAGGGGCTCCCTGGTTTTGTCCAGTTTCCAAGGTTCAATTCTGATGAAAATGTAGTCACTTGAAAACTGAGATTTTATTCGAAGAACAAAAATATAAAGTAACTAACTTCCAAATGTGTACACTTATACTTTATACATTTAAAAATGTGTAAATTATGAATATACTAAACTGCACCACACAAATGATGCATGCGGTTTATCTTTGAAATTCTACAGAATATTTCAGAACATTTGTGTTCAATTTTCAAATCAAACTTTTTGCTGATCTGACAAAAGTGTTTTTTTTACCTATAATTCAGTTGCTTGATATTGACAAACTACTCTAATATCAGAGTAAAAATAGCATCCATTCAAATAAAACGAGGACCAAATTAACACCCCTTATCTATAAATAGATAGCTCTCGCCCAAACTCACACCACTGGAGAACAGTCAACAACCATTTTCCCGACAAAAATTTTCTGGTTGGCTTTTTCTCATTGGCTTTACATGCAATAAACCTGCTGGTCTATGGCATAAAACAAGGATCTGTACATGTGGCTATCTGCTACCCTTTACCACAGGACCGTTAACTGACCCAATCTACCCATAATCCACCTAGCTCAAAAGATAGTCTACTCAAACTGGCTTGATTTGCAGAAGAAGAAAAAAATTCAGCAGAAAATCTACTATGATTCTGTGCCAATTTGAATTTAAAGCCAAGGAGGAATTGTCGCCTGTACAATACCATTTATCCGAACCAAACTGAAACAGCATATTTCACATGCATGTCATTAAAAGCTTTGAAGTCAACTTTGAGCTCTGGTATTGCATCACAGCAGCATGAGCTCAAAGGTGATGAATACTCCAGGCGCGAGAATTTAAACACTTTAGAAACCTCATTCTTTTACACTTATCTAGAGTCAAGTTAGCTTACTCTAATCAATCCCAGAAACTTTTAGAAAAGCAGCAATACTGACATCAGATTAGCATGTTAACCCAACACTAGTCAAAGCACCCAGTGGGGTGTGTGTCTGTATAGTTGAAGGGGGTCAGAACCCCCCGGAGAGAGGCTGGCGACACAGACTCCTACGGCTCTAAATCAATTGTTCATGCTGGGTCACCTTTCAATGTTGGGGACAAGACATGGAATTAAATCATGCATTCAAACAGTGTCAGTTTACATTAAATGAGCTGTGTTTGTGGTTGAGATTGTGATCTGTTGGCTCAAAAATTAACTCATGCATACAATAAGACTGAAATCAGGCATCTGGATGCAACCAACGGTTTGATTGATCATCCCTGAATCAGTGTCATCCCATTTACCATGACAATCCATTTCTACACAGACCAAACAAGATTGGGTTTCTCCTAAAACTGATATGGAAAAGGTACCACATCTGCCATTGGTTTAAAAACCTTCACTGTTGGCATCATGGGAGAATATCCTGAGGGAATCAACCTTGATGAAGTTCAACACAAGGGGGAAGGAAGTTGCAAAGCTCAAAGAACAATTAAGATGTTTTTGATTTACTCTCCAAGTGGGGTGGAACCGCTTTACTAGAAAAGTGAGCTGCTCTCGCGTGAGGGGTCGCAACTCTTGACCCCTAAAGTGGGTTGACAGAGCAAATCGATTTAAGGCATCATAGAAAGTCAGACATTCTACAAAAATGAGCTTCATGAGCCTTAAACGCGCTCAGTTTGGCATTGAATACTTCTGTCACGGAGTATAATAGCACTGTAAAGTGGAAAACCTGATAACGTATCTAAGAGCGGTCGACGTATTGACACAGCCAACTTAAACACAGACGGGTTGGGTTTTAGATCTTCAAAGCTTTGAGAACTACAAGGAAAGTTGTGGAGAACAGCTCCAATGATCCTATAATGCACACGGACTGAACTCAAATGAGAAAGGAGGTTTATAAGTCTAAAAATGGGCATGGGTTTGACAATAATTAGCACATTCCTGTGCGTGCTGTGAGGCGTTATGGGGCGAAAACAGTAGGCCTGCAGTTTGGGGTGGACAGCAGGTGCTGTCTTATGATGAGGTTTGCACTCGCTCTCCAAAACCAATTAAAAGCGCTAAATGTGAGTTTGGCTCGAGAGCTCTGCAACTGCAGAATCCAAATATTGCTGCGCCCAACTTGACGGGGTATGCAAGTAAGCAACAAATCAGCTTTTTCCTAAGAGAACCCACAAAATGGCAAATCCATGACCCTTTCAACCATAACCACGTTCGATCCTGTTGGTAGCTGTATTTTATATGTACAATTTACACATCGTGGAGCTAAAAGACTGTGTGTCATGTAAAGGGGCAGGGCTCTAGCATAGCACAGCTTCATGAGGTAAAGCGAATCCTGAGGGACCAATATTTGAAATCCTTCAAAAATGACTGGATCTACAAACACGCTCAGTGGAGTGTTAAATCCGCCTTGATTAAAGCGGAAAAAAGCCTTGAATAACGAACTGTGCTGGGCGGCTTTCGTAATTAAGTCCACCAGCACATTCTGGTCTGGGAAACACAGTTTGGCAAATAGGGGAATGGAGTGGTCCCTTCTCTCAAACGCCCTAATCGGTGGACGGATCTCCGGGAGCGCAGACCTGGGGCTTATTGATGTGCATGGCTGATCTAGACAATTTAACTATGCAAGATGCCTCCTTGCCAATTGAACTCTTAAAAATAAAGCTTCTTTAATGGTTTTTGCAGCACATTAGGTTCAGGGAGAAACATTTTTCACTGTATAAGGTTACAGATTTCGCTATATGGATCTTTTGGTTAAAAGGTTCTTGATGTACACTCTTAAAAACGAACAATATTTCAGTGAAGAGTTCTTAAAAGAACCATTATTTTTCTTAGTGTAAAGAACATTTTATATAATCTAAAGAACCTTTTCCCACTATAAATAACCTTTTGTGTAGCAGAAATTGGATGTTAAAGGTTCTTCATGGAATCATTGATGCCAAAAAAGAACTTTTATTTTTAAGAGTGTGCATTTTTTTATTAAGATTTGACTTTGAAGGTTCTCTTTTGGAATCAGGCTGTAGAAATCATTTAAGAAGCTTTATTTGTAGGAATAAGAATGAATCTGGGAGAGAGTTCAGGCCCTGTGGTAAAATAGTAGGCTCATCTGCCATCATTTCATCACTAAATTCTCACATCGCCTGTTTTGCATCTGCTATCGATTATTATAGAAATGTGGTTAAAAACACTACCGAAATAACTGAGACGGCATGTTCGGCTTCCTGTAAATTTCTCTGACCTGTGTTGAAGTTTCGGAATGACCGTTTCTTCAACTCTTGTTTGTGTCTTTAATTACTCTGACACCGAATGAAAGTGGACGTCGCTGGCTGAGAAAAATCTAAGGCGTTTGACGGGAAAGCCATTAGGCTTTCACTCATTTGGCATGCGGTTAGACTGGAGAATCTGTAAACACTGCTAATTTCCCGCCGAACCTAAAACATTTATCAACTCATCAAATTCAGTCATGAAAACCAGAAGGTAGCATGTGTGAAAAGTATACTCCAGAACGTTCACACGGTTCCTCCAAACCACAGGCCACACAAATGGAGCGGTCCCTAAAAGAAAACCAGAAGCAAATCAAGAGAAAGCCAAAAAGAAATGCTCTCTTACCTTTGAAGGACAAGAAGACCCGGGGAGCATTCTGAGGTTCGCTGTCTGAACCCAACGTCAGGACAGATAGAGCCAGGAGAACCTGGACTGACCAAGGACTGCCCAACACCATGGTGCATCCGTTGAAGTCAGAAAGACACAACTGCAGAGGCCACTGGTGAAAGAAAACACATGATTGTAAATTATGACTTCATAAATTGCTTTCCAAAAGGTAAAGGACGACACACAGATAAATAAAAAGTACATTTCTTTGGGTTACTGACTGTAGGTCGACATTTGACACTTTTGCATGCCATATTTCATTGCAAAATTGTGAGATTTATTCACTAAACGCTGGCGAAAAATAGAAATGCTCCGTATTCAAATTAAGTCACTGTCATTCATTCTTATGTAAATTTCAACAATGTAAATTAGGTTGAATATAGTTCACGTCTTATTCACAAAACTCACCGCTGCTTTCCTTTAGCTGCACACAGAAAGAAATATTTGTGTATATTTTCTATTGACCACAGCAGCAATAACTTGGTAGAGCAAAAGATGGACGAGAAAAATATTAATTTTCCCTATGCATTCTCTAAACTTCAAAGCAAAAGCCAATGTTATGTCCAAAATTTTGTTGCACATCACATAACTTCCATATGTTTTACCTCTGGGCTCCCTGCTTTAATAAGAGAATCCTTCACAGTAAACATTTCACCCCAAAAAATAAGGGTTTGGTTACATTTGTTTGAAACATACAGCAAAGGGATATTCCCCAAGGGAGTATGTTGACAAACCCCACTGCTGCCACATAGTCCATCTCTTTCACATGGGCAGGAACAAGGCTGCCACCCATAGAGGAGCTGCACTCGTCTTGCTTGATGGTGGCATGACACATAACCTTAAAATCTGTGCAAGGATATCTATTCCCAAACCCACATAACATTGACATTGTCCGCAACTGTAAACGCATATTTTTTTTTTTTTTAAGAGGGAGCCAACATCTCAGGACAGAAAAGTAGTACTGGCGGAAGACGATCTGTGCCTGGCCGCAGAGCGTTTATGAGTGGAAGCAGCTGTTTAAACCCCAGCTATTTGCAGGCAATTTGTTAACTGTCCGGCTGTTTATCTAAATTCTCTGCCTCTTTACCTCACACAAGCCAGTGAAATTAAACAACAATTATATGAACACAAGTGTACTCAGACACAGTTGGAGGCAAGCAATTATGGATACAATCTCGCAAATGCACTGAAAGAATGGATCAATACATAGACTCCAAAACCTATTTGGCGTTTTTAAGCAGTCAAAATATTATATAAAATAACGAGAGATATTCAGGCTGTCACATTTAAATCTCATTCTTTTTGGTGGATTAATTTGGTTTAATCTTAAATTCCACTTAGGATGGACTATCAATTTTTTTTTTTTTTAAAAGGATAAAACTTTTTTTTTTTTTAAACTACTGCATTATTAACTAATTTAATCAATACTAAAGACAAATTTAAAAATAATGTCTAGATTGATTAAATATATGAATAGAACAGTTTCTTCTGCTACTTATAACTCAAAGTCAGATTCGGCTAGTAAATTCAGCATTCCTGTTACACAATGAAAGTTGTCAACATTAGTAAGGATTATGACTGAAATCTCACTTATTTTTATGGAGCTCTTTTTCTGCATGTTGTTATCCCATTTGGAACTGCAGTATCTATATCTGCATTTACGGTTTGTTTAATGCTAGTTTGTGAAATTGTTGCAGTGTTTGTTCTGTAAAGACATGCACTCTGGCCCCTGGCCCCCGGGGACATTGTATTTTGTTTCTTTTTCCTGAGAAATGAAAATAAACTACTTTGGCTTGGTCTTAAATGCCTATTGTGTTGTTATATATACACAGGAGCTCTCAGATAACTCAGTGTATGGTTAACTTATTTTAGATTAGCACTGGGAAGCAGGAGATGTGGAGACAATGCAAAGAATTATTAAAGGTTATTTAGTGTGCACACTGCCATTAGTGTGTGTGTGTGGGTAATGCAACTTTAGAGCATGTTTTATTCTTAATCTAACCAACATTGACATGAAATGTCAAGCAATTTCTGCGGAGTCCTTTGGTATGACATTCTATAATTAATCTGAAACTACTTTACATAATGTGTTTAGGACCATATTATATTGTACTGTGTGGAATATACTTTTAAAAATCAATGGATACGTTGTCAATTATCCACATGCAGCAAAAAAATAATAATTTTGCATTATGGAGAAGAGAAAAAAAGTAAATATTTCTGCCAATAATTATTATAAGAACATTTTTATCAGTCTGAATTCATTGCAAAGCCAAGTGAGATTAAAAGACGCAATCTAGACGTGATAATAAAATAAGAGATAGTGTTGAGAAAATGTAAATTCGTGCATTGTAATGTTTACCTCCTTGCTCCAAACTGTCCAAAAGGAACTTTGAGCTCAACTCAAAGAGTGAATCCAGTAAACGCCGGAGTTCGTGTGTGTTTATGTCCCAGGTCCTGCAGGTATAAGTGAGGTACAGTCCTTATCTCTCTGTACACCTGAGCGCGGTGTGCTTCTTCTCTATTATAGTGTTCATTTGGCACAGTGGTTATAAAATCCCGCTTGATATCGCGCTAAGAAGCGTTAAAGAAGCGTATAAGCCACCTGACAACTCCGAGAACAGCTTCAGCGCTGTGACTGCCAGTCTGAATATCTCCAAACACAAGCGCACTTCTGCCCGCACTCATTCGCTCGCCTCAAATGCTGCCCAAACAGCTTGGCAGGTGGATGCATTGTCGCTCATTTGCATACGACACGCCCAAGGGGTGGGGCTTTACCTTGGAGCGCCGCCCCCTTCAGCGCGAGCCGCTGTGATTATCTTCAACTCACTGTAGTCCACTGGTGAATGCGATTACGTTCATGTTTCATTAGGTGGAGTAAACTCAGTAAGTATTCACAAATGAAGTGCAATTACTGTGTGGGACGCTATATTTGTGCTTTTTATTGTACAATACATTGTGTAGGCACTATATAGTTCATAATAACCCTTTTAAATTACAAAAAAAATCTCTAAACTTTGTTTGCTATTGAATAGCACAATAAAAATACACTAGCATACGTTCAGTCAACTAGAGCAAAGTTTGAATTATATTCTGAAAGACGATATATTTTTAATAATGTACTTATAATAATGTTCACATGTTTATTATAGTACTAATATTATTATTAAATAATTTATTTATTAATAACAGGCCATTTATTTAAAAAAATAAATAAAAATACCCCATGACCAGGGCTGGGTAGGTTACTTTTAAAATGTATTTCACTACAGATTACAAAATGCTTTAAAAAGTTCATTACATTACTCAAGTTTAGTAACTTAATCTAAATACTTTAGAATACTAATAAGTGTGGAACAAACACAAAAAAGGTAATTGCAAGTTTTTATTTCACAATTCTGACTTTTTCCCTCAGAATTCTGTGATATAAAGTTGCAATTGCGAGTTATAAAGTCATAATTATGAGATATAAACTCACAATATTGATAAAAGTCAGAATTATGACATTTAACTCACATACTAAATTCACAATTGCAAGAAAAAAAGTCAGTATTGCAAGTTTATATCTCCCAATTCTGACTTTATAACTTGCAATTGTGAGTTTAAATCTCACAATTCTGAGAAAAAGAAGTCAGGATTGTGAAATGCAAACTCACAATTGTGAGGGAAAAAAAACAAATTGTGAGAAAAAGTTGCAGTGACGAGTGAATTATAAAATGACTCACAAACAACTATCACAAAACAGTCGAAAACATGAAACTTAACTCCGCATCTTCAGACTGTCAGAGTCAGAGAATCACCAACTACTGTTTAAATGACATTAAAACTCAAAGTAATCACTTTGGTAATCTAAAATACTTTTCAGATGTAACTGTAATCTGATTACCACACATTTAAAATGTAACTGTAATGAAATACACTTACTCACATTTTGTATTTTAAATGCGTAACTAAGTTACTTGTATTTCGTTACTCCCCAACCCTGCCCATGACTTGACAATATGTGTACTGTATTTTTTCCCTGCGCAATAATGAAGATATGCTATAGCTTTTTTGTACCCATAATATTAAGTTTTGTACATGTACAGAAATTGACATGAAAAAGAATTCAAAAATAAAATAATGTATAATACCAGTGTGACAATTAGACACCAGTCTCTCTCTATTACTGTAAAAGAAACTCATATTGAGGTCTGTAAGTGAGAGCACTAGAAGTTTCCCATGGCCAAAATATGTTATTTGTTTACATATTAAAGGTCAGAAAATTGTGCAAGAGGATGAGTTTTAACTTCAGCGAGTTCCCTTGAGGAGCTGCAGCAGTGAAAATCTTCAAAATCAGTTTTGTGGCTTGAGTGTGTGAGACTGGAATCATCCATTCAGGTTCTGCTGCTTCTTTCAATCAGGTCTTCGCTTTGAAACTCATCGTAAGCAATGAAATGCAATTAAAGTTAGCCTCAGGTTTAATTTATCTACGACCGTTTGCACATCACATACACACACGCACATACAGTATGCAAGTCTCTTCAGCTCAGCCTGAAAGGAGAAACATTCTTGTATTAGGGAGCAAATGCTTTTGCGTGTTAATACATGACACAGGGTTTCAGATAAAAGACATACCAATGCTTAAAGGTTGAAAAACTACCTGTGCAAGATTTACGCACAATATCAGCGTGCAACTCATCTTCTTTCTCGGAGCAGTTCGTAGAGCGACAGAATTGCTCTACTCTATTTGATGCAAGACATGCAGTGACGCAACTTAACATTCATCTTTTGGAAATGATCATGTGTGTCTCCTTCAGTTAAGGGGATATGAGCATGGTGTCACTACAGCATTCAGACTGCCTGATATAGAGAGTGTTGTCCTCACGTGGAATGCTAGAGAAAACCTCTGGGAGAAATCATGACAGATATTGTGATACAACATGAGGCTAATTTTAATGCACATTGATGGCAGACAAAGCTGAGCATATGTATATGTATGTATGCATGCATGTATATGAATGTGTATATGTATGAATGTGTATATACTATATACTATATATATATATATATATATATATAATGCACTGTTTGTTGAATTCATTGTGAAAGCATCATTACGTCAAGTTATGTGTGGTGAGTTTTGTTGTATAAATAGTACACTATATATACAGTGCTATGTTCTAACAAGGCATTTATTTGATCACAAATAAAACAGTAATATTGTGAAATATTATTACAATTTAAAATAACTTGAATATATTTTAAAATGCAATTTTCAGCATCATTACTCCTGTCTTCAGTGTCACAAGATCCTTTAGAAATCACTCTATTGCTGATTTGGTGCTTATGGAATATTTCTTATTATTATCAATATTGAAAACAGTTGTACTGCTTAATAATTTTGTGAAAACTGTGATACATTTTCCCCCCAGGTATCTTAGAAAGTTTCAAAAGAACAGCATTTATTGAAATATATATATATATTTTAACATTATTAAAGCCTTTACTGTGACGTTTGATCAATTGAATGGATCCTTGCAAAATAAATAAATAAACAAATAAATAAATCTTACTGACCTCAAACATTTGAATGGTACAGTGTATGTATATATTTACTGTCCCTTCATCATCATTTTAAAAGTAAAATTCTGCAAAGCATAGGCAACTAGATCTATATACATTATATATATATATATATATATATATATATATATATATATATATATATATATATATATATATATATACAGGCATACATAATATATATACAGTATATACACATTCATACATATACACATACATATACATATATATATACATATATATATATATATATATACATATATACACACTGTATATATAGGTTCAACATATCAGAAGGCAGCAGACTCCCATCATTCAGCAAACTTTTTGAATACAACAAATTTCTTCTCGGTCAGCAGAATCTATAGGATGGCCAGAAAAAAAGTGGGACATCAACATGGATGAAGTGTTCTGCAGCAGTCAGTATAGAGCCCTACATCTTTGTCTCTCACTTCATGAAGTTATTTGAAAACCTTCGACTTGAGGCGACTAATGAAATGTCATTCCGCTATTGTCAAAAAAAGATTGAAAAAGCTAAATCCAGGTTTCGCATCGCTCACTTTCCATGGGCCACATTCTTTATTAGCCTCCTATTTCATCTACGTTCGCCGCAAAATTCACATTACAGTCACAATGCGGCCTGCCGGTTAGATTGGGCTCGGGCTGAAGAGGTTGAATGGACAGAACCAGAGAATGAAGGGGAATCTGTCCTTTTCAGCACCGTCGAACCATTCACCCCTCCCTCCTCTCTCGCGCCGACCTGCAATAAAACTGTTTTCAAAGACGACTTGGCAGAGGTCAAATGGAAGATGTCTGTAAATGAAAGCAGACTGACTTTGTCTCCCTCCAGGCGAACTCTGACAACTTCGACAACTTATCTTTTCAGCGCGGGGCAGAGAGGGGCTTCTGGAGGAGGCAGGTCTACACAACTGTCTCAGAACCCTTCACCCCGTCCTTTATGTGGAAATAAAAGGCATTTCAGATGTCAAGACTGGATGTGGAGCCTGAGTGAGCCTGTGAACTTGTTTCCACCATCCCATTGTCTTTTATCCGGTTTGCTGTATTGACATCGAGTCTTCCCTCGAGGGCTGGTCCTCTAATACGGCTGCAGAAATATTGGATGAACATTTCAGTGGGATAACATGACTAGCTCATGCTGCTGAGGCACCTCGTGCAACAGAAATAATAGACCTGCGTTCCTGTGGTGCAGTAAAGCCCCGAGGCTTCAGGTGTTATTGTACCTGTGTGTATCTGTGAACTGGGGGTGATAATGAAGGGTGCAGACACTTTAGTCACAAGTGCTCACACTGTGATTACCTCAGGGGTCAATAACCTGACACCTTTCCCACAGCGGAGGTGTGTGTGGAAATCTGTGGCCTTTATTTCTGTGCTTTACTGATAGTGTGTTTGTGAGTGTAGCTGAAAAATGGCCACAG
This sequence comes from Zacco platypus, assembly GCA_038088235.1. Lineage (NCBI taxonomy): Eukaryota > Metazoa > Chordata > Actinopteri > Cypriniformes > Xenocyprididae > Zacco > Zacco platypus. The sequence goes on along the minus strand of CM076064.1, from coordinate 5,283,653 downwards.
AACATAGACAAAACTAAACATTAGTTCATAAATATTGTAAATTATTATTTTTTTGTATTTATTATATATACATATAGATAATATTTTTCATTTAATAATATTATTAAATATTAATGCTCCAAACCTGTATGATTTTTTCTTGTCTGGAACATATAAAGAGATGTTTTTTCAGAAATATTACAAATGCATTATAAATGTATCATGAAAATGGTCTGTATGACTCAAAAATACAGTAAAAACAGAAATATTGTGAAATATGCATCCTACAGTAAATGTAATCATTTTTGCATTATCATTTGCTCAAAGATCATCATATTTTAACATTTTATGTTTGAATATATATATATATATATGTATAAAATTGTATAAAAATTAATTTAGTCCTTTGATCAAAGCTGAATTTTCAGCATCATTACTCCAGTCTTCAGTGTCACATGATCCTTCAGAAATCATTCTAATATGTTGATTTGCCGCTCAAGAAACATTTCTTTTTATTTTGAATGTTGAAAACAGTTATGCTGTGGCTGCTTGTACAAAGGTTGATAGATTTTTTTGTGTAACAATGCCTTTACTGTAACTTTTGACCAAGACTGACAATTAACTTTTGAATGGTAGAGTATATTCCAAGGTTTGCATGCAAAACGGACAAAAAATTAATTATTTGATGAAAATCTCCTTTATCTCTCATATTTCTCTTTACTTACCATAAGATAGCTCGTAACAGACCTCTTTCATTGTGATTTTGTTATTTGGTTTTCAACGGTTTTAGATCCTCAATTGACTGCAGTCATGAAAACACTTATATTGACATCTTTCAAGAAACTGGTTAAAACAGCCTCATTTCCTCTAAAGACGTCCTCCTGTGATCTCGACAAACAGACAAAAGATCTCTATTCCTGTCCAGCCTGATACAACCTCGTGCTCTCCTCACTAAAGTACTGTAAAAAGCAACGATTGTTCCTTGCGCCATTCGGTGGGGTCCGTCTCATCGCTAATGGTCCCGATTAGTCTCCTGTACTGGTGTCCCTCAGGTGCTAGGAGATTTGGAAGCCATCCTTTACTCTTTCTCAATTCGTGGAGGTCTAAAAGTCACTCTTGTTTCAGTGCTTAAGAGGTTCTGTTGAATAGGGCTCTATTTGTACCCAATCAAAGAAGACGTATCACATCAGCCATTTGAATCACTCAGGAGGCATTAGCGCTATTAGCGCTTGTAAATAAACACCGGTCTCAGGGTTTTTCCTCTGGGGAATACCTGTTTTCTGGATACTCAAAATCAAACTCGGTCACCCGCAGCAGTTCCCTTACTTTTACGAGGAAGAAAAAAAAAAAAACAGTGAAAGCTCTCTTGGCTTCTAAACGCAATGTTTTTGGGTCAATGCTAACACGCTATATAGTCATAATGAATATGGCTGGATAAGAACAGCTTTTGTTTCTGAAAGTCAGTAAAGCTGCATAGAAACTGATGTTAAAACTATTTATAATCTCAGAGATGAAAAATTAAAAAAGATAATATGCTGTACATCATCAGAGCAACTGCCTTAACATTAACTGAATAGTTCACGCAAAATTGAATATCCTATCTATCTATTCAACACCATCCATCCATCTGTAAGCTTTCAAGAGAACATTCAGTTTGTTAAAATTGAGTCAAATCATTCTACTTCTGTCTTTTATTCAAATACAAATAGCAATTCTGCAACCTGTTTGCTACCTTAATTCAAATTCAATTCAAATCCAAGTCATTCTCAAATCAGTTCTGAATGGCGCATCACCCTGATGAGAATTGGGGGTGCCAAGCTCCAAAATTCCATATGGACCAGACTGAACGGAACCACGGTGTAAGTATTCTTCAGTGATGGACACACACTCTAGAACTTTCCCATATGTACAGCACACACACAACACACCCTCAAACAGTACGACAGATTAAATGTTTGAATTAATGAGAGAACATGTAGTAATCTCACAGCCTCAATAGGAACCTTAAGCTGTGACAAGATATGACATAAAAAAGCCTCCTGACAACCCAGCGGTAGAGCTGATGTCCCGTCTCTCTCATTAGCATATATATGAGAAAAGTTCTCTGCCTCACCTTGAGCATTCACAGGTCTTCATCTCTGCTCAAACACTCCGCTCCAAATAACTCAAAGCAGAGTTTATACATCTTTCCCAAAGTTCTGATTTTTTTTTGTCTCATTTTCTTTCTGCAGCTGTGAAAACAGCTTTTATATGAGAATCGTGGACGGTCAAACTCTTTGTCAACTTTCAAAATAAGAAGTGAAGTTTTATTGAGGCCGTTCTACTTTGGCAGAATGAAATATTATGAGTCACCATCACAGAGGTCCTGTATACAGGGCGAGGACATAAAATGTGTTGGATCTGCAAGAGGGGAAACATTTATGTTTCAGCTGTTTGTCATTTGTATATAATGTATTTGGCTAAAGCTTATTTAAATCAAGAAACATTCCTCTCTCATGCACTTGTGCTGCTCTTAATGCTTGGTACAAATTGTACGATGTTGGACTATCCCAGATGAAAGATGACCAATCGTGTCGATTTCTGTAGTCCTACGTCATACAGTGAGACAGATTCAAAGACGGCCATTGCCACAGCCTTCGATAATTTTCTGACAGTGTCATAAATTGCTACGATCTTCGTCTACTGACTAGCCAATAAAAATGCATCATGTGTATTGCTCAACGTGATATGGAGCAAAAACTTAAAACTTCTTACCTCAAGCTCTATTTGCAAGATTGGCATGCCAAGTCAGCCTCTTTTCTCTAGAACCGTGTCCATATTCTTCTCTTTTGCTTTCTCCTCTTTTTTTCAGCCCACATAATAAACACAATTGCCAAAGTGCGATTGATCTTGGTCTGTTTGTTTCCACTAGCGCATGCTGATGACGTTTTATTATTTTACACTATCTTGCGTCGTAGCCTATGATTCAATAGGTGTCATCATTGTACAGTCTATGTTACAAACGAGGCTCCCCCTTCGCATCCTCCGGACCAACAGAGGGAGCTTTCACCCGAATATTAACTGTTTTCCGGACTTCATTTCCCATAAGCCCTCATACCTGGGACTGATCACTTCCCCACCTGACAGCCATTACCTGGCTATTTAAACCCCTGTCTCACAGTGCTTCAATGCGAAGTATTGATTGTCTTACCGTCATCAACTGAGCATTATTCCCTGGATTGTTTAGTCTGTGTTTGACCTTGGACTGTTACTCGTTTCTGATTCCTTGCTCCCTGCCTGACCTCTGCCTGTTTCTGGATTGTGTATGTTTGCCGCCTGCCCCGACTTAAGCCTGTCTACGTTCCTGTCTATGGTTTGCTTTCCAGTGATTACTGCCGTGTATTGACCATTGCCTGTTTAACGCTGAACTGTTTTCAATAAAACTGCAAATGGATCCTCACTCCGTTGACTCATTGTTACAGTCTACATACGTGTCATACCCAGGTTTATTAAATCCATGTCCAATAAATCCAATAGGATTGCTGAAATTGCACAATCTGTAGTAAGTCTGAGCTCAGTGGATTTGTTTGAGCTATAGATCGGGTTGTCAGTTTTTGGTATTTATATCAAACTCTCTGGAGCATTTTAGTCATTGTAATAATAGTAACAATTATTTAAATATTATTACTATTATTAGGGGTCTAGCACCGAAAGTGCAAAGGTGCCTGTTGTATTCATTTTCTTCTTCTGCTCATGTAAGTCTATGGCAGCCCATAGAACCGCTTGCAGAAAAATTCTGAAATTTGGCACACGTATGTGGAACCGTCTGAACAATAACCACAGCAATTTTGGAGTCTCTAGCTCAATCCCTCTAGCGCCACCAACTGTTCAAATTTGCACTCATGTTTATGCCAATAATCTGATCAAGGACACAATGAACAATGTGGGTATCAAACCAAAAGAGTTTTAGTTAACCTAAGGCCAATTCACAGCACACTGACAGACAGACACTTCGTCGGATCAGTGTGTTACCCTTGTCGGAGTCTGTTGGCGTCTGTCAGAGCTTGTTTTCACCCGCTTGAACACGCTGAATCAGAATAACTGAGAATCGTCTGGTCTGCGTCTGTTGGGTGGTGTGAATTGGCCTTTAAACACTATACCACGCCATCTAAGTTGTATTTTGATTGTCAATTGTGCTAAATAATTGGAAACTGTAAAAGGATCTAATAGTCTTAAATGGTCTCTCTCCCTTCTCTTTACCTTTCCTCACACTTTTTACCCAAAAAGTTGAATCCTCTGTCCACAGACCAGCACAAACAGACCAAGCTCTAAAGAGCACTGGAACAGAGCCACCTACAGTTCACTCACTCACAGATTCAAATGTAAAACTACACTTTTATCCTTTACCGCACAGCACCAATGTTTAAAAATGCCTTCAATAAATACACCTTAATTGAATAAAACCACAAACCAGAGCTCTCTGGTGCACCGCTAATTCAACAGTTCTCTGTAATGTATTTCAAACCAGTCCAGACTTCATCCTGGCTCGTTCTGTGGGAACACACACACTCTGAATGGGGTGGGTTGGGGGGTACGAAAAGTTCAAACACTGATTTAATTCAGTGCAACTGGAACAACCTTGACAAACAGAGGCAAATGCATGTGTAAATCATAGGAGGGTTATGTTATGATTCATTTATGCGTCAGGGTTTGGGTTCGGTCCAAGGGAGGCTTAGGTCTGGTTTGTGGGCACATGACCACTGCACTTAAAAAAAATGTTCTGACATCTCACCATTCACCATGAATGTTTAAGAAGAATGATGAAGTGAGTAAAGAGCAGAAGTGTGATGATATGCCAGTAATTTTGACCGATGGAGGTAAATGGAGATGCTGATTGGATGGCCTGACTTGAATGAAAACCAAAAGGGAAGTATCAGTAAAACACATTTTAGAGCAAAAGCAACTTCTTTCAATAGTATTTTGGCTATAATTATTATAAAATGTCACATTTTAAGATTGAATGCATACGTTTGAATGTATAAAGTATTTACTTACTTTGTCAAGTAACCATAAATGACCTAAAACAAACTAAGCATTTTTGTAAACTAGGCCTAAAATACACAGAGTAATTCCTATCAAAACACTTTCAGGCTTCAGTTCAAGTGTTTATATCAATTAAACCATGCAGAAAAGGGTAACCAGGTTTTGCTTGTTTATCCAAAATGGAAAGACTAAGATGACTCAGATATACACTATAGATGAGTCCTTCTGGAGTAACCGAAGCTCATGCTCAAGAGCCCAATGCTGATTGATGGATCAACCCTTGAGGGATTTGAACCTACAACAATGAAACCTTTTGATCATCAAAATCTTTAATGAGAAGGCTACATGACACTAAGAAAATGTAGATTTAAGGTGGAGAAGGAATGCTGGATGAATTCATGGAAGGAATGAGGTAAGTAGCTGTGGACATACTATTTTCTTTACGACCATTGCCATTATAAGCATCATTACGCGCTCCTCCTAATATCATGAGGGGAATGATCCATCCCCACTTTTAATGACTTTTAAGTTGTGACAATCTCATCAGAAAGATCTTAAAATGGGCGGAGGATGTGGTATCGTGCAGTGACACGCTAAACAATGTACTTGGCCATCTTTATCCTTGTTTAATCTATACTATCTCCATCATCTAAAGAGCAAACAAACAGAGATCAACCACTACAGAAACGTCATGTCATGAGGGTCAAATCAAATCATACTTGATCCTGATAAAGCTCGCAATTATAGAGTCAGCAATCATCACAAGCAAGAAAAAGAAAGCTTGTTGAAAGGGGAAAGATTTGGACATGCTTAGCAAGATTTAGAGGATGTGGTGAAATATATGCGTGTGGTCTTATTACATACATTTACGAGAAAAAGAATGTGTATTTAGCTGGAATATACATTTTTCAATAAAATAAAGAATCAAATAAAATCTGTTTGTGGTCCTTGCTCACATCATGCTCAAAGAGGAAGTGGAATACCGTCTATTGTGCTGCAACCTTGGCGGGCACAGCGTGTGCCGATACTTCCTAAGGTTACAGTGTGTGTGGCAAGAACCAGTGGAGAGGAAAGGTTCATCTCCGTGGCATTTCAGCTGGTGGCCTCCCTTCCTGCTACCAGAAACCAACATCAAAGCTACATGCTCTTGTGTGTGTGCCAATGCTAATGCTAATGCAAGTAACAAAACCTTGCCAATCTCAATTAAGAATAATGACTGGCACTTTTGCCATGGGCCAAACCTCCCAGCATAACTCTCATTGTAAAAACCATATAAATACTCCATCATAAAGAACCACAAACAATGAAGCCGGCAGACAACATTGAATGTGTTTGCAGAATACAAAAAGATATTTCTATAGAAACCTTTGACTGAAAGCATAAACGGCTTGTTAAATTGCATAATTAAGCATGCACAATTAGAAGAGTCTGAATGAAGAAATGAAAACAATGATCTCAGTGTGGGTTGAGATTGAGGTTTTGAAAGTGTCTTATCTACGCCAGATAGAGTACAAATAGGAGCCCTTTTGTGAATTCAAGGTCATCTAAATGTTATGACATCATGTTTGTTTCAATGCAAAATTAAGTTGATTAGAAAATGGACAAATTGGAAACTAAACAAGCAAGGATTGTTGTCTTAAACCTGAGAAGAGGACTAAGTGGATCTCTCTTTGTTTTTTTTCTTTCCTCTAATGACACCACCCACCACACCCAGAACAATGGCGGAACACCCGAGAATACAAAGACTTGGACTATGTTGGGGAGAAAACCCAAACTCCTGCAAGCAATAAAACCTCCATAACAGAGCTGTTTCACATGAAACACTACTAAAGCATTAAGGCAAGCCGCAGAGGAGAAAAAAACATGAAACAGAGAAACACAGCATCATGCATAATGTTAAAGCCATCATTACTGTCTTGGGTTGCAGTGCTCAAAAGCATTGCATGTATCTGAAAACCTCAAAAGCCCCCTTAAAAGTCATTTATACATTTGGCAAGCATTTCTATCCCAACCTAGGCTCATTGAAAATACATACCTTTACCTACATTTTTTGCAAAACTCCACAAACATAGCCATGCATACACTGCAGTCTAAACACTAGTGGCAGTTTAACGCCTACAAATACTCAAATGATGATTACGGGGGTAGAATAACATGTTATGACTTTAATTGCTTGATTTATAAAACTTTTTCACATTTGCGTCACATACCCAGCTCTATATGTATGGCTTTTCTGATGTAGTAAACTTGCTTGGTTGCTCACCTAGTACAGCACTGCACTTGAGATGGGTCGCGCAACAAATGCCACTCACATGTTCAACTTATAAAACATTTGACCCAAATCATTGTGCAGTTGGATATCTTTATTTAAAGACATTACTGAAATCATATATGTGGATGAACATATATGTGGAACATAAGGACATTCATTTCAGACCAACAGTACTAAAGCTCATAGGTCTGCAAGATAATTACCTTTGGAGCAAAATGTCCTTGCTCAGCTGAAAATGTTAGTCATAAATATCATTGTTACGTCTAATGATATTTAATAGTGTTGTTAGTAATACTGGGGTTATACTTCACTGATGCTTTAGCCAAAGAAAGAGAGAGAAAGCAGCCTACATTATTCTTCCACTTTTATCAGAAGCCAATGTCCCTTAAAGGCAAGTCAGTTCACTCAGCGGCCATCTTGGCAACGTCCCCAGGCAGCTATTTTCTAGTCATGTAAGTACAGCTCATATCTACTTCAATGAGGAAAGACTGAATTATCCAAGACTGTTGGATAAGCTTGCATTTCAATAACATGTCAAGTCACCAATATAATCATCATAAAAGTAGCTTTTGAAGCTCAATTCAGGCTAAACCAGTAGAGTGGTGCAGGGATGAAATTTCTGTAGGCCAAAAACCTGAAAAAGTCAGCATTTTAGCACTTCCAGTTTAAAAAACCCCGCTATATTATGCATACCAGGCCAGTAGTTGGCGATGTCACTTTGTAAATTAAACTACGTACCTACTGAACACGTCACATGACGTCACCATTTTCACAAATTTGCGTTTACATGGAGACAATAAAGGTATTGTTTTCAAAAACGTGCACTTTAAAAGCACTTTTGTATTTTCAGGCACCCAAAACGCTGTTGCCGTGTAAATGAACGGCCAAAGCGCATTAAAAGTTTTTGGTTTTTAGGCCCCTGAATGATGGTGTCTCTTTGGTCTAGTGTGAATGGAAAGCTCAAGGCTCTGGCAGTCAGGAGCCAGGAGGATTAGACGTGTTGGAAATGCTTTTGTGCCGAGGCACTGCGGCTGTTGACTTAGGCACTTCTGCCTGGTTGCTTTGGGTTGGTTGCATCAGATCAGTAAATGTCAGCGAGATCCCTTTTATTGTTGTCGATGGCACTAATAGATGATGAATACATGTTGACGCACAGCAGCATGTTAATGGTAGAGTGCGATAATTTTTTTTTACTTCCCCTCCCTCTCCGCCCACAGGACGAGAACAAGGGTCCCTCAGTTGCCAGGTGGGATGTAATGATGTCACAGTGTGCTTTCACACTTACATTTACCTCACGACACCAATACACACTGTTCTAACACAAGGAGAAGCCTGAAAACACATATAACATCACAGCAGGAAACATTAAGTATTATACAATGGCTTCCTGAAACCACCCGCTTCCCTTAAAACTGCTTTGTCAGATCCACATTCACGCAACTTCCCTGCTTTGTCACTTCCTGTGATGCTGGTAATGACAATGTAGTTTCACACCCATTTTGCAAGCTACGATTTTATTTATAAAGCAAATGTACGATTTGATTCTAAATGCAATGGATGAGATCCTGCAGTAAAAAGAACAAACAAATCAGTATTTATAAAGGAAGAATAAAATGTCAAGAAGATTTTTGAGTGAAGAAAAGAAAGTTGAGTCAGTGAATCAATGAGTCAGTGAATAACTGATCTGGTTTTAGAATCAGTTCTTTTGAGTCTTTCTTTTCTACAAATTAGTTCTGAACTAAATGATTTGTCACGCAAACATATCCTATGGCTTCAGAGGATTTGAAATATAGCACATAAGTCATATGGGCTACTTTTATTGAGCTTTTTTTGGTTGTTAAATGGAAAACCTCGTATTAATGACTATGTTTATTTTATATATAATATTTTTTGGAGCAACATGTCGGTGAGTAAATAATGATAGAATTGTTGAGTTAACTATTCCTTTAAAGGGGTTCTTGATTATGATTTCGCTTTTTTAACTTTAGTTAGTGTGTAATGTTGCTGTTTGAGCATAAACAACATCTGCAAAGTTCAATGCAAAGGGAGATATTTTCTTTTACATAAATCGCTTTTCAAGGACTACGGCAAATGGCTGGTAGGGACTACAATGAGCTTCTTCTCGTGTAGGTGACATCACAAACCCCAAAATTTACATATACCCTGCCCCTGGGAACACTCAACAATGGGGGTGAGGCCATGTTGGGCTGCTTTAGAGAAAAGGAAGAGTTTAACTTCTTCCTGAGTCTCTCCATCAGTGTCTGACTCCAGTTTGAACAATGTAAGGCTGAACACGTTACTGACAATCGTCATTTTGTCTGCGTGAGATTCTCCAGCTTTGTTGTTGTTCGAAGCGTGAGCTGTTAAAGCTTCGCCCTCTTCTGGAAAGGGGGCCGGGAGCAGCAGCTCATTTGCATTTTAAGGGACACGCAAAAATGGCGTGTTTTTGCTCACACCCAAATGGGGCAAATTTGACAAGCTACAATAAATGATCTGTGAGGTATTTTGAGCTGAAACATCACAAACACATTCTGGGGACACCAGAGACTTATATTACATCTTGTAAAAGGGGCGTTATATGTTCAACTTTAAATAAATAAATAAGTTAAGGATTGTTTTAAAAAATTGCTTGTAGGAATAATACGTCTTTTTAAATGAGGCTTCAGGTCTATGAATCTCCCAAGGGGACATCAGAAACTCCTCAGCCTTTTCAAAAGTCTTCAAAAAAAAGTTTTTTTTTTTTTTTTTTTTTTAGCACAAGTTTTCTAACATCAAGGTGAAAACTGCAGAAAAACAGCCTGGGGCAGGAAGGATATCTGAAAACACAGCAAAGTTGTCAAAGCAACAGATTTAGTCAGAATATGTTAAGAGAACGATTGCAAGTTCTGCCATAGTGCTGGAGGGAGTGGAAACATGCAAGTCTGGGCCTTTCAGTGTTTTAGGATCTGAGTATATAAATATGTGCATTGTTAAATCTGTTTCAATAAAAAGTGGCCTAAATACAGTATTAATGATGTCATGGGAGTGGCGTTTGGCTAAATATCTTTACATATCTGCAAAGAGAGAGAGAGAGCAAAAGTGAGACATATACACAGTGAAGGCCGCAGAGACAGAATTAGAAAGCACGGTGGATGTTTTTAATTTTCACTTTTCCCTCACAGACATACTATCCACAGTGCTGCTGCCAGGAAATTAGCCAGCATGATTCCCCCCAAACCCCAAGACACACACAAACCCTAGTGTACTGCATTCAGGATGTTACGAACCAGGTCATGACTTGCTCACATGGGTATACAAAACAGTTTTTTTGGGCACAATTCAGGTGTTAGCTCATGGTTCTGGCAGCAGTCAGCCCGTCAAAGCCAGTTAGAAGCTGATTTGAAGCCACACAAATTTGTTATTTTGCATTTTGTCGATAAAGCCCATAAAAGTTCGCTAAATGTTCTCTGTCATATGATAACTGAATACAAAATTGTATTTTATATTGCTGTTTTTGTAAAAGCCCTTTAAAAGCTTTTACTGTCACTTCACACCAATCTAAGGCATCTCTGCTGAATAGAAGTATGAGTTTCTTTCAAAATAAATAAATAAATTAAATAATCTTTTTACCTCAAACTTTTGAATGGTAGTGTTCAATTATGTATTTTACTCACACATGCAATCGGAGTTGCAACCTTTTAATATAAAGTAGCAAATAAAATCTGAAAATAATTCATTTACATTGAGGAATTACTGGATATTCAGTATTATTCTTTTTTCATTTTGAAAAAGGAATTGACTCCCATAATGTTTGACTCACATAAGCATGTTTGAGGATAAATTAGATTTGAAATCCATTTCTGTTTTTAATTAGATTTTTTTCATTTGTTGTGCTTCTTAAGGCAATAAAACTTTCTTTAATCAAAAAACCGATGGATAAAATTCCCAGCTGTGACATCAAAGTGTATTGGAGTGGTAAGCGGCCCTTCTAACTGAGTGAAGACAAACAGATCTGTTTTGCTGGTGTTAAACAAAGAGCCGGCAGATAATATCTCAGCAGACAAGATGACACGCATAGAGGATGAGGGCGATTCCCTGCCGTGGTCTGGGTGGTATTTGGGAGCATTTGCGTGAGAGTGTATATGTTCGTGTGAGTGCTGAGGGTCTTTTCCATCACTATCGCTCCTGTCCCCAAAAGATCATGATATAATTCACATGCCAAGCACCAGCCTGTCCCACCCAGCCCTACGGTACCTCCTCCTTAACATGTCCCAAACCTTGATCCTCTCACGCTAATACCTCAGTGCAGAGATCCGGCAGCTTATCGGATCCGAAGTTTGACTGCAAAGAGCTTTTGGGAAACACAATTCACCTGGTCTCCACCCTTGCCTTACAATCTCACTCTCTCCCATTTATAATAATTGGCCACTTCCTTTCTACTTGTGCTTATCTCGTTGTATTGTTAGAAGAACACTGATTTTATCCCCCTATTGTCAGCGTTTGTCATTAAGGGCTTGTTGTACGGAGGACAGTACGACCCAGGGCTGTATTACAGGAGAAATGTATGCTATTGGTGTATTTTCGTTGCCTTGAAGGGAAACAACAAAGAGCTTCTTTCATCTCGACTTGTTGGAAGGAAGGCTGCCCCACCTCAGCTTGTTTACTGACACATATACGTGGGAAGTGATTTCCTGTAGCTTCACCTTCAATAATGACTCAATAAACACATGCGTATAATACACCTGCAACTGAGGACCATCTACAACGTGAAAGACTGAGGTGAGGAACTTTAGATTTAAAGGAACAGTTCACCCAAAAATGAAAACGCTGTTTAAAATACATCAAACAAACACATCGAATTCATCGAATTTTGACATTGTAGGTTTTGCATATGCCAAGCACTTTACTATGAGCAAACTGATTCTTCCATTCTTCTTACCTTCGCTGCTGATGCTACGACTCTTCTGTGTTCCTTCATTGGTATGTTCCTCATTTCGTTTTTCTCCTCTAATAACAAATTTGTCCATTTTGATCCCCAAATTTAGAAAAATAATGGCCACTCTTGGGATTCTGCCAAAGCGCGCTCTTGTAAGTGTTCGTTTACTGAGTAACTATTCAGTAGGTCCGCGCATGTCTGAAAATAAAATATGATGACCTAAATGATTTTTAATGACAAAAAAACATCATCGTTCAAACTTATATTCATCTAATCCATTTTAATTTAACTTAAAAACAAAAATAAATTGTTAAACTGGAAGTTATTTTTTAAATGTGGTTGGCATATCGTGAGACGCATTTGCTTTCGTGACGGGCCACAGGTTATGAACCACTGCATTGAGGTCTTAAGAAGCTAAATGCAAGAAACTGAACAATATTTACAACATTTTTACCTCTAATCCACAGCTTTGGCATACAGTCCTGAACTAGAGCTTCCTGTGACATAATAATGTATGCGTGTGAATGACCTCACGTTTGTTTGTTTACTACAGAGAGGTAGGACAGTATCTGTTTGCATAATCTACAATTAATTTCAGAAGATTACCCTGTATTTAAGTTTTAGCCATATACCAAAACCAGGACGTTTTGACTTCACTGTTTTCATTTAAACTCATGTTTTCATGGTGACTTTTTATATTTCTGGCAAGGCATGTTGATACACATTCTGCATATAATATGTTTCATTGTTGCCACATGTTGAAAAAGTAAGTATTCCATCAGAAAAATTACAACACTCTGTGGTGATCCTACATCACTGTGAATCACAAAATATTTGCGAGGAAGGGTTTTCAAATCGCTTTAACACATTTGGATTGCTTTATTAATGTAGGACGACATCAAAGAAGTGATGTGAACTCTGAAAATGGTTTGCAAGGCGCAGCTTGTTCCTGCCTGTGGAGAAATCCTGTCAACATCATTATGCTTGTGTTTGTGCAATGCACAGAACTGGCCATGTCAAGGTCAGGGCGGTATGTCTAATCAACACATGTGGCAGATATAGCGATCAGTGCCAAGCTGCCAGTAGTTGAGATGGCATGTGGGTTGAGATGGCATGGTGCCCTAAAGGCAAGAGAGAAGCTTTCTTGAAAATGTGTTTGTTTGGGTTCATTATGAGGTCCTCAACCTGCTGGCGCTCTGTCTATCAATGATGTTCAAATTTCCCATCATGAGACGACACATAATCTGAACATGTAAACACAGAGCGAGCCAGGATCCAGATAGAATCATAGATAGAAAGAGATTAACTTTCTAAAATTACCCTGGGACAGTTTCTTCTACTTAAACTCTCACTCATGCACTTAAAAAACAAATCAAACTTTTACCCCAAACCCTTTAGCAAAAGTACATTAGTATTCAGTTTACTGAAATGTATTGTTTTAATTTTTTTCCATTTATATTGTGAGGCATTGCTGTTAAATGCTGTAAATATCAACCAAGCACACTGTAAAAAATTATTTTCATGACTTTTCGCAACATTTTTTCTTTTGTCAAATTGACTTCAATAATTAATGTGATTCAGATAACATAATATTTAGAGTTTCTGTTGTTTAAACCAATTTCCTTTATTGTATTAACTCAAATTTTTAATTTCACTGAACTCAAAATTTTAAGGCAACCAGATAACTTAATTTAAGTTAAACTAACAATTCTTTTTTTACAGTGCAGTTAGTAGTAAAGCATGCTTCCCACTCCAAAAAAAAAAAACATTCATATTACAAGGAAATCATTTCCTATTTGTGATGATTGAACACTTAATTGCATGTGGCGCATACATTTTAATTTGCTTGAAGACTTTGTAAGCTTAAAATATTGTATGTCTTAAAGGGTTAGTTCACCCAAAAATGAAAATTATGATTTAAGCCATCCTAGGTGTGTATGAATTTCTTCTTTCAGACAAACTCAATCTGAGTTATATTAAAAAATATCCTGGCTCTTCCAAGCTTTATAATGGTAGTGAATGGCGCTCCTGATTTTAAAGTCCAAAAAAGTTTATCCATCCTTCATAAAAGTAGTCCATATGGCTCCAGGGGGTTAATAAAGGCCTTCTGAAGTAAAGCAATGTGTTTTTATAAGAAAAATATCCATACTTAAAACTTTTTACAATAAAATATCTAGCTTCCGGCAGATGGAAGCAAGTCGACTTGTGCCAAAAGAATAAAAATTACAATTTCTGGTAGCCAAGTGTTTTACTAGTTGTGTATTTTACTTTGGTAACAATTTACGATAAGATCTCATTACTTAATGCATTAACTAATATTAACAAACATTGAGCAATACATTACAGTCATTATTAACATTACTTAATCAAAATACACCATCATTAGTTCATGTTAGCTCAGGTCCATTAAATAATAACAGATACAACTTTTTTTAATAATGCATAACTAAATGTTGAAATTAACATCAACTAAGATTAACAAATGCTTTAGAAGTTTCATTCATGTAAACTAATTAATTATCTAATGTTAACAAAAGAAAGAAAGAAAAGAAATACCCAGACATGCAATGAATGAGTTCAGTTTAAAGGCGATGTGTGTGCATGTGTGTGTGTGTGTGTGTGTGTGTGTTCCCTGCTGCTACATGCTGTTGTTATTTACATGAGAAACATCCACAGGAGCCTGAAGCATTCATAAAGAATCATTTGAGGCAGATGTCCTGTGGTCAGTCCTCGCTAATCAAAGCCTTTAATTGGCATTTGTCCCGCTCACATGAAGACTTGTTAACGTTTCTCTCCCCGTGACACACTTACAGGAGCTTTGTTGGTTTGAATGTGTAATGTGTTATTGCCCGAGGCAGCCTCCAAACTAAAGTCTGACCCACTGCCCTGATGACACAGGGAACAACAAAGGTATAGTATCTGTCACATCTTTCATTTAAGCAAAACGATCTGACTTCATGCACCATTAAAATTTTAAAATTCACTGCATCATCTATTCAACATGTTCATGTTTTTAATCAAAGTAATCGTTTGTTTATCTTTTTTGTCATTTTTTTTTTACTGAAATGCATTAATGCATCTTTTTAAGATAAAATTAAAATGATTTTTTTTTTCCCTTGATAAAGAGGTTTTTAATCTCAATGGGACTCTCCTAGTCAAATAAAGGTTAATAAATAAATAAATAAATAAATAAAATAAAAAAACTGACAATTGACCCTTTGCAAAGAGGCTGGTCTTTGCAAAGGGTCAATTGTCAGTTTTTTTATTTTATTCATTTAGTTACTGTTGCTATGTCCGATAAGCCATGCGCTCCCACGCCACACATCATGATCTCACGCAGTGACAGAGGACATGGACAATGCGTCGACAGACAAGATAGAGCAGATTTCATATTTAAAATATTGTAATTTTATAAAGAAGTTTAATCAATAAATGGCGTATAGTGTCTCTTTAATGTGTCGTGACAGATCGCTGTAGCTCCTTTAAGCGGCTCGTGAACCGATCATCTCTTCATACTAGTTCATTTATAGCATCAAATAAACATGAATGAACATCAGAAGGAATGTTGTTTCCTAAGCGTGGAAAGACGTGAGTACACACAATTTTTCAAGTTCAAGTTCATCAACATTAATTTACTAACTCCCCTGACTGCTTTGTTGGAAAAAATGGCGGATTCTAAGTTATGATTGGTCAGAGCGCCTGTCAATCAAACTGCTGGTGAAGGGTCAATTAGAAGCTCAAATAAAATATATCAAATATAATCAGATACATTATATTCAATATCTAAGAAGTAAAATCTAAAATAAAAGGCCTCAATCTTTTATGAAACATATTTTACAATTACTATGTGACTTTAAAAATGGCACTTAAAAAGTGTATTTGGACTTTAAGCATTTTAGAAAGTCAATATTCAATCATGATTTAGAAGTAATTCTGTTAATTTGTTTAAAAAGAAGTTTACTTAGAAAGCAAAACCGTACACTTCATTAAAATGTCACTTAATACCTGTTTGATATCAGTTTGTAACACTTTATTATAAGATCTCATTTGTTAACATTTGTTAATGCGTTAAGTAACATGAACTAACAATGAGCAATATATTTTTACAGCATTTAATAACCTTTGTTAATGTTAATAAAAATGTTAATGGTCATATTAGTGCAAAGTGCATTAACTATAACAATTACAACATTTGACCTTGAGATTAAGATTAACTAAGATGGTAGAAGTCTTGTTAGTTCACATTAACGCATGTAGTTAACTAATATTAACTTTACTGTAAAGAGTTAAGTGTCTATACCGTTAGTGTCGATATATCGTTGCTCATTCTAAGCTGCAGTTGTGTCGTCTGTCGCTTTAAATGCTCAAGCTCGTTAAAGCAAGATGGATTCTGATTGGCTGTCAATGTTTTAATCATTTAAAAATCGTTCTGAAAGTGATTCCAACAATATCATTTCTCTGTGCCATTAATTTCGTCATAGTTGTGGTGTGGACTCTGCTATTCTTTTTAATTTAGAAATCATTATCGTCATAGTTATCATCCATGGTATAAAATGGCTTTTTCCGTTAAAAATCAGAAAGAATACATTTGGAGATGGATTTGGAAACTTTGGATCTTTGGAGTTTTTCGAGAGTCAAAACAATGTATAAATTGAATAAAGCAAGATTCTCCTTCCACTCCGACTTTGGCTTTCTGTCTCTGCCGTCTCTCTGTCTTTCTCTCCGGAGGATTCCAGCAAAAGGAATAGTTGATAAAAAAAGAGAGAAGGGGACCGCTGGCTGTCTGGAAATCCTGCCGAGTAGTGAATTAGTAATGGAGAAGTCTGGTTGGTTTGCTTTGAGTGTGTTTGTGTGTGCAGGTATGTGAATTTCTCTCAGGTGCTTCTCTACTGACAGCCAAATTTATTATGGAATACGTTGCCGAATATCTCCTTCTACATTCAATATTTAACGCCTGAAGGAATCCAAGATCATTTCAGTGAAGACCCTCAGACTGCTCCGGACACAAGAATCCCAAGAAACTCCAGTCAGACAGCAGAAGCACTGTCTGTCCGTATAAATGGACTTGGGCCAAGGAAGACACATTTGTCCCATTTGAGAGCTGCATTAGTAGCCTGATAGGGTTTCAAGCAGGAGTATTTACATACACCCCTTGCTTAGTTTGTAGCAGTCACTCATACTAGACAGCTGTACGCAGCACTCATCGGCCAAATCAAGTTGAAATGACCATGAACAAAATAACTTGAGTTCACAGATATCTGCTGACACTCAGTATTGTCAGTGCCAATGACTGGCTAAAAGAGCGCCTGAGCATTCAAATGGCAATGTGACAATATGGTCATGCATAGACATGATTCATCACGTATCAAAATGGGTCGCGTAGCGTCCCGAAGGACCTTGGGTTGTCTGCATTCAGGCCAGGCTGGTAACTCGAAGCCCAAACTGTATTGTAGACCACAACTTTAAATACTTCTCTCTTCATCCAGAACCCAGAGGAGCATCAGGTGATAGCTAATGACCTGCTAAATGCACATTAGCATAGGTTTCATTCTCGACTGAGGGGTACGAGCAGCAGATTCAAGCTCTATCAATGCAGACAACACGATAACATAATTTATGAATGCACTTTCCCAGCAAAGATATAATTTGACTACATTATAGCATGTGACCAGGGCTGGGTAGGTTACTTTTAAAATGTATTTCAATACAGATTACACAATACATGCTTTAAAAAGTAATTTGTAACGTATTTCGTTACATTACTCAAGTTTAGTAACTTAATCTAAATACTTTAGAATACTTTGGAATACTAATAAGTGTGAAAAAAAAGTTACCAAAAAAGGTAATTGCAAGTTTTTATCTCACAATTTTGACTTTTTCCCTCAGAATTGCGTGATATAAAGTTGCAATTGTGAGTAATAAAGTCAGAATTATGAGATATAAACTCGCAACATTGAGAAAAGTCAAAATTATGAGAAATAAACTCACAATATTGAGAAAAGTCAGAATTATGAGATATAAACTCGCAATATTGAGAAAAGTCAGAATTATGAGATATAAACTCGCAATATTGAGAAAAGTCAGAATTATGAGATATAAACTCGCAATATTGAGAAAAGTCAGAATTATGAGATATAAACTCACATACTAAATTCACAATTGCAAGAAAAAAAGTCAGTATTGCAAGTTTATTTCTCCCAATTCTGACTTTATAACTTGCAATTGTGAGTTTAAATCTCGCAATTCTGAGAAAAAGAAGTCAGAATTGTGAAATGCAAACTCACAATTGTGAGGGAAAAAACTAATTGTGAGAAAAAGTTGCAGTGACGAGTGAATTATAAAATGACTCACAAACAACTATCACAAAACATGAAAACAGTCGTGGATCATCAGGTCATGACAGGACAGTTAAGTTGACTGTTGGGCAATTTTTTTTTTTTAATTCAGTCATTTTGTCTTGTTCAGGACAGTACTAAATAAAAATAACAACATTTTTATGATCCCTCTTAAAAGTATTAAAATGTTGATGAAACTTAACTCCGCTTTTTCAGACTGTCAGAGTCAGAGAATCACCAATTGCTGTTTAAATG
The DNA here is from genome assembly GCA_038088235.1 of Zacco platypus. NCBI lineage: Eukaryota > Metazoa > Chordata > Actinopteri > Cypriniformes > Xenocyprididae > Zacco > Zacco platypus. Next base: position 5,264,875 of record CM076064.1, on the reverse strand, counting down.
ACATTAAAACTCAAAGTAATCACTTTGGTAATCTAAAATACTTTTCAGATGTAACTGTAATCTGATTACCACCCATTTAAAATGTAACTGTAATGAAATACAGTTACTCAAATTTTGTATTTTAAATACGTAACTAAATTACTTTCTATTTCGTTACTCCCCAACCCTGCATATCACTATGTTAAGTTCTTCATAAATAAATAAATAAATATATTTTTTTTAGTTTTAGTTTGATTAGTTTGAACATTGTCATTTAATGCATTTAATTATTGCATAATTGCAAAGGCAGAAAAATTTGCCATTCCAAACATACCCACTATCTGGATAGAGGCTTGAAATGAGATTGTCATTTAACAAAAGTTGACTATAAGAATGATAGAATTAGATAATCCAGTTCTTCATCTCTCATCCCAACATCTCATGTAATGAGACAAGAACGCTAAACAAGAGAGAACAAGTTCACGTCTAAGGCGTCCAAACAATTTTAGGTACAAAAAAAAAAAAAAGCCCTTGACACCTCAGTGTTGGGGCTGAACGAGCACAGCGTTGACTTTCCACACTTCAAAGGCTCTTAATGGCTCTTAATTTACGGCCTCTTCAGCTAAAGAGCGTGCCATTTTTCTGTCGTAAACCATCATTATTCACAACCTTGTCATCTCACACTTCTCCTCACGTGCCCTGCTGACACGTCTTCACACTATTACCGTGTGTGTGTGTGTGTGTGTTTGTGCGTGTATCAAACGCTGACGTGGACTCCAACAACACAAACATGCAAAGACGTTTAAAGCGTTGAAGTCACTGTTAATTGAGAAATTTACCAGCAATTTCTGAATGAAAATGAATGGAATTTTATTTGTGTGGCAAATATTATTCGACACCTTTATCTTGCTTAAGGGTATGTTTACATGACACTGATGTGCTAAAAATGCAAAAGTTTCTCCCTTTGCTTTTTACACATATAATGTGGATCTGCGAAAATGATTTAAAAACGCTGTATTTTGCTGCCAGGCCAGTAGTTGGCGATGTCATTTTGTAAAGAAAAACTACGTGCATATAGACTGAACACGTAATACGCATGCGCATGATGTCACCGCTTTCAGAAATTCTGTTTTAATAGTATCATTTTCAAAAACTTGCACATTGAAACCTTGAAACCACTTCAGGCCCTCAAAATGCGCTTTCTGTTTTTAGTTGAAATCAGTGTCATGTAAATGACACCCTTAGTTGTTCCTTTACCAATTTTTACACAGATAACACAATAAAAAAGGTTGTGTAGTCCCTCTTCTTAAATGTTTGATTTTCTTGTCACGTTTGGCGTTAAACACGTGTTGACCTCTAGATTAGCGGCTAACAACATGCTATAGCATGGAGCGCTTTCAGGACACGCACCCTTGTGCTTTCCCACGCCCCGGCCTTGTGTTAAACATGACAGACACAGGGTACTATGAGTGGCTTATTTCACACTGAGGACAGCTGTGGACAGCAGCCCGGTCCGTCACACATGACGTTACATTGAGAGCATTAGCTCCACAGCTAACAACTGGAAACAAATCATCAGAGCCGTGGAAACAGATTTACACTTTCACCTGTTAATCGGTCAATCAAGACGACTGACTGGAGATGCTACTGAAATAGTTTTGTGATGAATAGTTCATTTGTATTCGCATATCATCAATTATAGATCAAAATGCATCATGCCAGGAGTTAATGTCAACAGATATATATATATAACTATATATATATATAGTATTCTATATGGTATTTTAGTATTATGCAACTATTGTAATATTTTCAGTTTCATTAATTTTATGTTAAGTTTTAGTAATTTTAGTAACATTTGTATCATTTTTGCTTTTATTAAATATTTATATTTAGCTCAATTTTTATTTCAGTTTTAATTTTAGTATTTTAGTACTTAAACTTCTTGTAATGTTCCACTAAAGAAAAAAATACATATGTTGGATTTTATTTCAGTCAGCTGCAAAAACAACTTTTTCCTCTTTCCTTTCCTTTATTTCTTTCTCTTTTTTCTTTCCTTTATTTCTTTCTCTTTATTTCTTTTTATTTCTCCCTTTTTTTTTCTTCTTTCCTTTTTAAATTTTAATTTTCAAGTAGCTTAAGTTTTTCATCAAATATATTTTATTTCAAGTTTTTTTTTATTACCAAAAAATATATATGTAAGAGTTGTAGAAAACAATAGCAACACTGCATTACATAAATCAAATAAATTAATCACATATATATATATATATATATATATATATATATATATGTATATATATATCACAATATTTTAATTGCTATCAACTTGCACATTTTGCTTCACACCACACTGTTTTCTTAGCGTTTCACACCATCAGCACAATAAATATTACTTATGAATACAATTGCATTAAAGTGAAACAACAAATATAGTCTTTTCTATTGTGACATATTATGACATTTATCCAGCTTCTTAAACAAGAAAAAAAATGTAGGGCGGGACTTGATTTTGTCCTTTGGGAATTGATTGGATGGTTGTGGTTTGCTATTGGTTGCCCCGCCCTCACAACAGAGATCTCTCTGCAAGAGTAAGGGGAAGTTCATTTAATTAAAGATTATGAGGGCACATGGATTAAAAAATATATGTGGATAAATAATTTATATATTCTTTAAATATTTGGAGTTTTTTGTATAATCAAACAGGACTTCCATTTGCCAGCTGAGTTTGTTCATCCCACTGTGCCATGCTTTGTTTCGGTGATCCCCTCCTCCCTAACATCTTACATAATCTTTCTGAGCTACCTTAATCTAAAGCCCTAAACTGGGTTCATTCTATTACTCAAGCTCAACTTGTTTTGGTGAAAAGGGTACCTCTGGGATGTGTTTATGTGTTTAGTCTTTGAAGCTCTGTCAAATGCTGATCTCCAAACCCCCTCAGACCAAACAAGTCAAGCAGACCTTATTAGCCGAGCGTCAGACTGGCTATAGCCGTGGCGTCAAACCACCAGAGAGGATATGACCTCTGACCCCAGCTTGTGCTTTTAATTAATGAATAGCACTTAACAATGGCCTTGAGCTGTCTACACACCCAGTGGCTGTATTTTACTCTCACAAGTCCAATCCATCACCCTCCCACCTGGTTGTAAAATATTAAGGACCAGTGTCCGATGCATAGATCTATTACAATAATGTAAGCTTTTTAGTAACATATAGCTTCAAATACACTATTCTCACGTCTAAATGTATTTAGTTAAGTCATTTACACATGCAATGACCCCAAAAAGAGAAGAAGGTGTTGACAGTCTGCGAGTAATGGCTGAGGGGTCACGTGCGTAAAAGCATTCATTTTCAACGTAATGCCCTCTACGGGTCACACTGAAACCGATTTATAACAGAGAGGGCACATATTTCTGAGACACACACACACTTCCCTCTGGCCTCTTTCAGACCAGCTCCCTGTAATTACGCAACTTCCACTGAATGACAGTTCGGCCCCTCACACTTCAAAGTACCGGACCCTTCACACATCCACAAGGCGGCTCCCAGTCAAAGAGGAGGTCCAGCTGGTGACACAAATATGTAAATTCTGCAAAAAAAAAAAAAAAATTGAAATCCTCAAAGTGCCTCATTTGTGAGTTTTATTTTTATTTGATCAGAGCTTTTAAGTTTTGAGCGACCATGAAATCAAAATGGACAATTCTTTATTTTTCATGGAATATTGCAGTATTTATTATCAAAAATGTATCAATTATTTTTCAATTCATGTGCACTCGTGATCTATAATCAAAATAACTTCCCCAAACTCTTGCAGTGACATCTCTTCTCTTCTATGATGACGTGTTGACTGGTGTGAGGGCGGGGCAACCTGTCGCTCACATGAGATCGACCAATAGCAAAGCACAAGCATCCAATCAATTCCTGATGGACACAAAACCACCCCTACATTTTTTATTGTTCAAGAAACCAGACCAGCTCCAATGTTATTATCTTCTGGTGAGCCATCAATCAGCATAATTTCAACTTCAAATCATATTTAAATGATCAAATTCCAGGTGTAAAACTACACTAATACCTGATAAATGTCCACGAAACAAGGATTCACAACAAACAAATCAGGGCAAAAGAAGCCAGCAGAGAACTACCATGAAACATTGCATATGATTTCATTGAACCAGTCAAATGACAAGCTCAAACTTTTTATATTTATATAAAAAGTCAACATATACTGGATGCTACCGTTCAAAAGTTTGGGGTCAGGAAGATATTAATGTTTTTGAAAGAAGTCTCTTCAAGGTTGATAAAAAAAAAGTAACATTGTCAAATATTATTATAATTTAAAAATACTTTCTATTTTAATATATTTTAAGATGTAATTTATTCCAGTGATGCAAAGCTGAATGTCACATGATCTGATATGATATGCTGATTTGCTCCTCAATAAAAGAACATTTCTCATTATTATCAATGTTGAAAATGGCTTCATATTTGTGGAAATTATGAGATTTTTTTTTACTATTCGTTAAATAGAAAGTGCAAAAGGAGAGCATTTACCTTAAATTTTGAATGCTTTTAATTTTTGTAAAAAAAAAATTCTTGCTGAATAAAAGTGTTCATTCATTCACAAACATATATATGCATGTGTGTGAGTATGCATATTCACAATTCACAAAATAATGACATTTAGTTCGAAGCTAAACAGTATTTTAACACTGGATAATGGAGATAGACACGCTGCAGTACCATTCAAAAGTTTGGGGTTCAGTTGGGAGAAAATGAAACTCACAGAACCAACACCACTGAAAGAATGGGCGGTCACTGTCGTTGGCTATTCACGTGATTGACACACATTGCAATCCAATCAGCTGATGTTCTCCTGAAGTTTCTATAATCACGAAGATGCTCTGAATGGAATAAATGGAATTAAAAAGCATTGCTACACTCTACAGCAATAAAAGATTTGTGAAATATTGAATATTCTTATAGTCCTTGCAAGCTGAGATCTCTAAGCGATGCATTGGAGTGCAGGCTCTGGTGAGGGTTTTTAACAGGTAACAGATGTGTTCTGGCTCAGTTTCCTCCAGTACCGTGTGTTTATTTGACTGTGTGCGTGGTGTGTCAGGACCCCTGGGTCTCCAGCAAACTCCCAGTCCTAATAAATTTTCATTTATTAAAGTTACACTGACATTACCCTAAACAGTCACACTGGCTTGTACTTCCGTTATTTGGAAATGTGCAGCATACACATTTACACATACACAATCACAAACAGACACACAGATTTTGCAGCACATTATGTTGGCGGCTATAAAACCTGACTTGCAATAAGGTGGAAAGAAATTAGGAACACTTGAGAGGTCACACCCTAAAATGACTGCCAAAGGGAAAATGTCCCTTTATTCCATTAAAAAAATGAACGTAACGTTGCTTTATTCTCTGAAAATCAATGCTAGAATTGAACAAAAGACAATAGGTGCAATAATTTCCATACACCATTACTGATCCATATGTAAATATGCTTATCCCATCCTCAAATTCATCTGATTGTTCTAAAAGTGAATCCTAATGACTACAACAAAACAATACTTGTTCTTTATTAGTATTTTAATTAGTTAATCATTTATTTACATATCCTTTCCTGGGAAGGAAATTTTTGGTCTTGGAAAATTGAATACACTAAATCTCACTCTTAGTGACTTTTTGCAGCGATGCCATAAAAACCATTTTGGGTTCTTAACCATTTAACCATTTTCTCTGTTTCAAATTGTGAAGAACATTTTAATAATCTGAATAACCTTTTTTGACTATAAAGAAAGTTTCCATGGATGTTACAAGTTCTTCATGGAACCATAGATAACAATAAAGAACCTTTACTTTTGAGAGTGTAGCATGTTTACATTGACCAACCATTAAAAACGTGCCATTCAAAGAACACTATGTCCTTTGAATGGGTGCTCAGAGAGCTTATTATTCATGGTGGTTTAAGTTGGAGTTGACTGGTTTGTGTCAGAAAAAAAGAGGAATGAGAGAAGACAGTTTTGACAGTGATCACATAACTCGCCCTTTCTACGTTGACCTCCGGCCTTTTGTCTTATAATGGTTAAAGAGTGGATTTGGGTAAGGAAGCTGATCGAAGATCAGAGTACAAGACAAACTTTAAATCAGATCATGCTTGCCTTAGCAAACGGTATGAGCAATAAAAATAGAAAAATCCTCATGTTACAATCCCTCTTGAGCTTCTTAAGATGTGTAGTTCAGTTCATAAAACAAGGGCAAAATAAGTGTGAAAGGAGAACTGTTATTGCCAAAGCTCTGAGTGGATATTAGAGAAGATGAATCAAAGAGAGAGAATGAGTTTTGACCATACAAGAATCCAAGAAATTCCTCTGAGGTTTTAAAGAACCTAAATCCTGCTCAGAGACATTGTTTTCTTTAGAGTATTGCAACAATATATTGCTTTATATCACCATTCTGAGAATTGAAAAATATTAGAGTTTGCCCCAGAAAACGGTTTATCGCGGCAATAAATTGAAGAGAGAGGCAAAAAGGGAAAGGCACTATTTAAGGAAACTTTCCTTGTGGAAACAGCAGTGAGAAAGCTCAAATGTCGAATGTACATATAAGGCAGAGAAAATGTTACTTTTGGGTTTCATTTACCCAAAAATCAAACACTATTGCTTTAAAGCGCTCCACTATGTGATTTTGAGGTCTCCAACAATATGGTTTACATGCATCCTAAGTCAAAAAAACACTTTAAATCTCTCAAAACCCACAGTGCAGCATCACCTCTTTTCTTACAGTGTCTGAAACTGTTCGATCAAGGATTCGCTCTCTCTAAACTCCTCCTTTCCGAGAGCCTTCTCTGCTCTGATTGGTCGGATGGCCCAGTCTGTTGTGATTGATCTACCGCTTACAGTACGTGTCGGAAACCAAATGGCCATTACTATATCTGAACTCCGGAGACATCCTCAGCGCTTATGATACAAACAATAATGATGGTCTGTTTTACGGTATCAGATTTGCTTCTGCAGTGCAGAAAACAGCATCGAATTTTCGACAATCTGAACCAAACTCTTCCAGGCCTCAGCTACAACTACAGTGTTTGGAGCAAAGATGACATTGTTCGCAGGCAGCCAATAAGACCATAAGCTGGCATTATGCACATCTGTCAAAAACCTGGAACTGATACTGGAATTACTGATGACTTATTTCAGGCAGTTCCGAATGAGTTCTTACTTTTGGGAGACAATAACTCCATTTATCATGCATTTTGATTTTTAAAGCTTTGCAGACTTTTTACATTCACAAACAGCTGGCCTATATTACAAACTACATGAAAGGTAATATCCAAAAAAGCATAATAAGGGCACTTTAAACTAACCATTGGGGTTAATTGGTGCTATTGACGTCAAACCTATAGCGCAGTACTAATGTGATTTGAGAGCTATAGGCTTTAATTCAATAATGCCTTTAAATACTGTCCGTGTGTCATATGGACAATTTTTATGGTATATTTGTGGTGCTTTTATCCTTTTTGGTCTTAGAAAGCCCCATATTCATTCATTGTACGTGAAAGAACATAATTTAAAACATCTCCTTTCGTGATCTACATTAGAAATAAAGTCATGAAGTTGAGTAAACGATAACAGGATTCATTCATTCTCTTTAATTCCATGTGGAGTGTGACCCATTACCCAAACGTTCCTAAACAACACGGTGCGAAAGAGTTAGTTTCAGTTTGTTGAAAGTTTCACCGTCTCTGGGCGTGTGTGTTATTCAGAAGACAGGAACGTCATCCCAGCGTCTCGGTTCATTGCTGCTGCTGCTACGAATATATTTTCATTCAGCCAAAAATATCTCCCTCCCCTCACTATTTAAAAACAGAGAGGCTTCCAAAACTCTCGGAAACATTTAAAAGGGAGGTTTGAATGCGTCTTCCCTCCACCTGTGCCTGGCTTCCACCAAAACAAAGTATCATGCGTTAAACCAAACATCTCTAAACACAAACACTCCCATATCAGAATTAATGTGCAGACGCTCAATGGTGCTTTGGCAGAAGAGGTGGAACAACAATTTACAAAGAGAGATAAGGAGTGAAAGAGGGGCTGGCAAAATGAAATAATGCCACAGGAGGAATAAACAATGCGTTGTACGGATCAGTGTTTGTTCCGATGCTGGTACGTCGCCCCACTTCAAGTTTAAGTAATTGTTTTACTGGAGTAATTTGATATGGCTGGTAAAACAGTGAATTGCAATTAACCTTACCCTTTTAATCTGTCCAATAGAGGAGCATTAGTGCGGCCCAAACGAATGAAAACCAGCTGGAAGGAAACAGGCTCACAGTCCAACAACAAAGCTTGAATCTGATTAGGATACAAGGACGAATAACAGAATTAAGCCTGAGGCATATAAATGAACGCTCAGCCCTTATGGAAAGTCTAACGCTTTATCCGAGGAGAGAGGAGGAAGGCATGTTGTTTGATTTAGTGGAGCTCCTGTCCGAAACAGCGGCCAACAAAGACTCAGCTAAACTGCTCTAAGAGTTGTTTTGAACAGGAGCCAGGTCAGGATGAGGGTTGTGTGGAGTAGAAAAATTAAACAATGGTGGCATGAAAGGTTTGGATGTGAACGCAGAACTGGGTTGCATTATGGGGCTAAACCTCAGAGACAGAATGATCCCGTAATCAATGTGGTGAGGATATTGTGCTCAGTAGAGATGAGCATACACATACACAAACACGTATGGACTTACGCTACCAGTCAAAAGTTTGAAATAATACAGTATTAAGCAGCAAAAACTGTTTTCAACAAGAAACATGAAGTGGACCTGTTCCTACAATTTGAATAAATGCATGGTAGCAAGTAAAAAAGTAATTTTATGGTATATTTGTGATGCTTTTATCCTTTTTGGGCTTAGAAAGCCCCATATTCATTCATTGTTTGTGAAAGAACATAATTCAAAACATCTCCTTTCGTGATCTACATCAGAAATAAAGTCATGAAGTTGAGTAAACGATAACATTCTCTTTAAGTCCATGTGGAGTGTGACCTATTACCCAAACGTTCCTAAACATTGTTAGTTGCAGACATTATTTTGTAGAGTTCTGTTGACATAATAACGTTGATCATAACCTCAACTTAAAATCGTCTGTAATTTCAACTCAAATTTCTGCATTAATTGGTGTTTAAAAAAAAATGGCTGTAGAAAACTTTATGTAATTGTCTTGATAACTTTGGAAATTAGGCAGGGGATTTCTAGTTGCTTTGCATAGAAATTTTGCAATTTATGTGTTTTTTAATGAAGGGAAAGACCTGTTAGTGTTTAATGCTGTTATGTTTGACATTTAAAAGAGTTTCTGTGATGTTGAAGTTGTTGTGGTTACTGTTGTGCTGGAGTAGATACATGAAGGTCAACAATGATTGCGATAATGCCGGTAATATCTTACTTGTTCATTAAATATACGTTTTGAACAAGTTATGTTAGCATGTGCTATGATAGCTGTTGATTTGAACTGAAATAGATAAGTTTAATTGGTTCCAGGGCTACAAATGATAGTTGGAGCGACTTCATTTTTTAAGCAATCAATTTAAAAATTTGTGTTCATGCTACAAATGATTAAGTTCCTCTAACTCAATGTAGCTTGTTGGTTGTACATAAATTCACTCGAAGTTGTCATAACTCAAAAAAATTGATGCAAACTGTTGTTTTTTTTTAAAAAATGTTTCTTGTGCGCCAAATCAGCATATTAGAAACATGTGACACTGAAGACTGGAGTAATGATGCTGAAAATTCAGCTTTACCATCACAAGAATAAATTACATTTTAAAATGTATCAAATTAGAACACATTTATTTTAAATTGTAATAATATTTCAGAATATTACTGTTTTTATTGTATTTTTTTTTTTAAATGCAGCCTCAGTGAGCATAATCAACTCTTCAAAAACATTAAAAAATCTAAATTATTTCAGACTTTTGAAATGAGTTAGCTTGTGTGTGGTGCATAAACATTTCAAATATATATTTTTTAATATATATGTGTTTGTTGTAATAAATAATATTAGTAATAACATACTGAAAAGTCAGATCCCAGATAAAGTGCATGACAGAAATATAGAGATAGCCATGAATCAGGAAGGGACATACCTGTGCATATGTGGTGCAGCTGCTAAAGATTAAAGTCTATGATAAAAATGCAGAGAAAGTCTGACCATTGTCGGGCTAAATGTCAGCAAGAATGAACTAAAGTGGACCACTTAAGGACAAATGCTAACTGATCAAACCTCACTCGTATCACTCATGTTTTTGTGTCCAGGCATATTGTGAGAACCAATTACATCCAATATGGTATCACTTGGTATCAATGATGGTTAGCCGTCACTCACTCATCACGGATTCAAATTCCTGTGATCAGAGGGGGATGTTCATTCCCTGTCTGTTTCCCTCCACGCTCTTGATCACCAACCAAAACAACAGCCCTCTGCGGTGGACCTACTCACGAATATTTTGGAATGCTCTGCATACGATGTGCAGAGCCCCAGATGGCTTGTGGTTATGCAACTGCTGTTGATGTGCGTGTATTTATGTGTTTTCATATGCATGTATGCATATTATGGGGTTATCGGTGTAGAACGAGGCCCTGGAGTGGGTTTTAGAACCTAAATACAATAGCGAGAAAATAAATACGATCCATTTAAGGAAACGGCTTAATTTTAAAAGCATGACTCCTTCCAAAATGACAAACACGATAAGCTTTAATTAATGACCAGTAAGTGACCCCTCTGATTACGTGGTCGTTTACCATAGGCTTATCTTATTTTAGTAGTATTGTAGATAAAGACGGGATTATTCATTTAATGATAAAAACGACAGTGGTTTAAGTGCGTCTCAGGTTTCAGTCATGTGAAGGGTCTCTGATGCAATGCCATTGCATGTCAGTCACTGCTCGATACAAATTCATTTCTATTGGGCTAGAATTTAAGACCGAGCGGTCTCTTCCATCATCTTGTGTGGCCGAAACCAAAGCCAAGACATCCAACCGTCAAGCCAAGACATCTGGCAAGAGGTCGTTTTCACTTTAAGATTAGATTTGTAACAATGGGAACAGCTGTACGTCAAAAGTCTCTGTGGATTGGTGCCATTTTCATTTCTTCTCTCGCTCACACACAAACATATGTATTGCCATTGGTTATGAAATATTTTTGGCTAATTTGGTCATGCCTGGCATATTTTCAGCTCATTTCCAATTATTACTATTAGATAATCAGCACCAAAACACACAGGGCATCTGGACCTTCTTATGAATGTTCTTATCAGTGAAATACAGGGCTTGTACAGGGTTTGACATTAACGTTTTTTGCTCACCAGCTACTGTGGCTACTGGTTTTCCAAAGTTACTAGCCACTCAGTATTTTCACAGTTTTGACATGGCTACCATGGGGGAAATCTGCGACATATATATTTCATTATCTCATAATTTGGCATAATTAGGTATATTAGGCACTTTAAGACCTGATACATGGATCCATTAAACTGTTACACATGCGTTTTCTTTCTCAACTGTTTATGTTCACTTGAAACATAACTGACTGTGTTTACGTGACTACTCACCAAGACTGGCATTTTGACATTATTTTGTGTCTGTTTGACTGTTTAAGCAGAGAAAAAGAACTCAATTTAATACTGAGAGGCAGATTTGTGTGCGCGCACTTTAGGTGCGAGCACAAAATCTGCGGGAATGAGTAAAATTATGCGCAATACATGCAATCCCACTGCAAAATTCAAGCCTCGTAACTCTAACCATATTCATCCAGAACAAATTAAACAAGTGAGTGAGGGGAGGCGGGTTTGTGTGTCAACTCGCTGTTGGAGAGATGAGAGAGAGAAAAAGCTCTGCTGGACATTTGAAAAATCGATAATTTTGACAACATTTCACTTAGTTTATTATTTCAGATGCCTTTTTAAAGACAACAATTGAAAAATGTATATACTATATATAAAGTTCAACCCGCCAAAGTTTCTAGGGTTGTAATATCAAGCCCTGTTTATGTATATTTCACATAAAGTCACACAAGAGAGTTTATGCAGATGATATATACAACAAGCTGCTTTGTGTCTGGGAGTGATTCTGCCCCCCTAAATTATGGCTAATTGACTAAAAAATGTGATATACAAACTCTTACAGACTTTGAGTCCAGGCATGATCACTTTTGGAATGGATTCAGGCCCTCAGGTTCTTCTGAGATCTAACGTCTAAAGGCATATTGAATCCACTGTGGGCAATTAGGCTTTATGTTTTGAACATACCTCACACAAACAATTAGCAAAGCTGTGGACCGTTGTGCGTGTTTTCCTATAGGGGCCCGTGAGAGTACTTAACCTCATGTTTGTGTTTAGGTCCCTGCCTCGCGTGTGTGTTGAAGTGCGTGTGCGCGAGCGGCTCTCTCCAGGGTCACGCGTGTTTACGGATTGGTCGTTCTTCTAATTACCAGCATGTCTGAGGTAAACTCTGATTGTCTCACTTCTCCCTCGAGATAAATCACATTAGTCAGCGATATCCCTCTCCCCTAATTTATCTTAATCTCACCCTTAATTTCTCCCTTTGGACGCAACCCGCTTTTTTCCTTTGTGCACCTTATCTCGCAGTCTTCAAAACCAAAAGAAAATTCGAAAAGAAACAATGTGTTTGGAAAGGAGTGCAGGTTACCATTTGTCTTTCCTTCGCTTTCACCCAGGCACGGCACTCCAGTGTCTCATTTTTCTCGCACGAGAAAGCATAAGCCTTCTGGGAAGAGCCTTTGTAGTGGTTGAGAGGTGAATAGGGGTATTTGAGTAAGATAGGACGATTTCTTGTCAGATGTGTCTACGGCTGTCAGGCAACTCTGCTCCACCCGTCTTTAGAGCTCAAGTCCAGATACGATCATTGCTATTAGTATCTCAAATCACATGATTTTCATAAGCAGACAATAAAACAAAAATCTGTAACATTTACATCAAATGACCAAAATGTCCAGATTCACAAACAAATGATTCTTTTGAGACGATTCTTCTTAGTGAATCAAAAACATACAATAAAGGTTATTTATTGGCATTGATTGTTCCGTGAAGAACCTTTAACATCCATCGAAACTTTCCATTGCACAAAAGGTTCTTCAGATTATTAAAATGTTCTTCACACTGAGAAAAAAAAAGGTTCTTTTAAGAACTGTTAACTTGGGTTCCCTGGCCAAAAATGATTCTTCTATCACTGTGAAACCTTTAGTTTTAAGAGTGTATTTCCGGAGTGATTAATTTCTGTGCTAAATAAGCATGCTTTTTAATCTCTGTGACTGTCACTGTCTACATGTTTTGTCTGTGTTTGACATTTCACAGCTAATCGATGTAAGTTATGGTCATTAGTCCATGTGGATTAGCTTCAGAGGATCTGGAGTGTGTCAGACCCTGATTAGTGTGGATTACAGCCCACCTGATTCAGGTACAGAACTAGTAGATTAATGGTCATCTAACTAAAGACCTTCACCTTATCAGCAGTGTGGGAAAGTGGAGAGAGACAGACAGGATCCTCCTACAGATTTCATCAAGTTTTGTGTAGAACGGTCTAGACCTTTTTATCTGAATGAAAGCAGACACAAAAATACTGTTAATGATAGGTAGTGTGTTTAAAAAATATGGCTTGGTGTTTTCCCTCAGAATAAAAGTCCACAGAATCCAGTGTTGTTTCAAACACAACTGATTTTCTTTGTATGAACAAAAACAGTTGCATAGAAATAAAGAAATGCATACGGGCTTGAAAAAACATGAGGGTGAGTAAATGATGACAGAATCTAGTAAATCTTCCTTTAAGCCACACTTAAAATTCTCTGAGTGTCATTGCATTTATTTTGAAGAAATATAGCACAAGCACATTTTAAGAAAAACATTTCTTGAAGCTAAATTATATGATTTACTACTCAACATTATGACTACACTAAAATACAGGGTTAAAAACAATCCAAGTTGTGCTGAAAATAGACAAACCCAGCAATTGGGTTGTTTTAACCCTGTGGCTGGGTTAAATGTTTGCCCTACCTGCTGGGTTGATTTATTTAACTCAGCTATTGCTTAAGAATTACTGTTTTACTTGCTTAAAATGAACCCAAAGTATGTTGGAAACTAACAGTATTTATTATGTTTATGAAATGAACATTTATTACTAAGTTCAATGAATAACAATTAAACAAACATTCATTAAATTACTTAATAAATGCTCGCCTTTTGATTATTATTGTTGTCTCTAGTAATTATGTATCTGATTTTTAATTTCCAACCTATTTTGTGTTCATTTTAAGCCAGCCATATAGCTATTTTTAAACAATAATTGGGTTAAATAAAACTCTTCAGCACATTGGGCAAACATTTAACCCAACCGCTGAGTTAAAACAACCCAAATGTTGGGTTTGTCTATTTTCAACCCAATTTGGGTTGTTTTTAACCCAGCATTTTTAGTGTAGATAAAGCAAAAAGCAAAAATGATGTGTATATGTGTCAGGCTTCTGTCACTTTGGTTGGGTTTTATTCTTGGGTTGGTGAACGAGCAATTTCGAGTTTGCTCAGGTTATGCCCTCTTCCGTCCACATGAGTCGCTTGGTGTTCTGATCCCGGCTCCAGTTTGGTCTCAGTGTTCGGACATTCATGCTCCATGTGTTTGTCTTCCGTTGTGAGCATTCGCTCTAAACCATAAGCTCACACAAAGACAAGACAATAGGAGTGTCAGAGCTCTGTCACAAACCCAAGAATAAAACCCAACCGAAGTGACAGAATCCTGATATATGTATTCATTAAGAGAAAAGAAAGACTCCCATAACAAAACAGCACATGATATGTGAGGCGCCATACACACCAAAACTAGTCCTAGAGATGCCACACATGCCTGACTAATACAAAGGCTTAAATGGCCCATTTTTTAACATAAACAGGATTGCCCTCCGCTCACGGCCCATCATTACTGCACATATGAGGTCATCTGTGTTTAGATTCGCTGCATGTATGAGCCTATCCCACTGAAGCAACACAAAGAAATCATACAACACCAAGAGAGCACTGTCAAACCTCACCCTATCTAATCACTTGGCCCTCCGCTTGAAGCAACAATGCTTATAGGACGCTGGTCTATTTAGGGGAAAGCACTCGGGGTCCCACCATTGCTCTTTTGTCCAATGGCAGGCGGAAAAGATAACCCTGACCTGATAAATCTAGCTGTGATTGAATCCAGAGGGAAGCCTTAGCTGTTGTTCCTAGAGGGAGGGAAGGAATATGTGTCCAGTTTCCCAGTATTACTGAGGATGTCCAGAAAACAACCCCATTATGAATTTGTCTGGTTAAACGGCATACGGATAATCTTTTATCAGCGCCCAATCTTTCATTGAGACACAACTCTTAACTCGAACCCCTCCACAGGATGGAAACATCAATGGAGATATCTGGCAGTTTTATGAGGTAATGCTCTTGCAATAGTAAAATCCCTTTCATACCAATTCGAACTGTCATGCTGGTAAATGTAGCCGTGTTCTCATCCCCTACTCAATGTCAGAGCCGTCGAAGCGGAGCGTCATGATGAATGAAGCCGGCAATGACCCAGAATTTCGTTTCCAGTTTAAATTACATTATGAAGAAACAACGCAACATGCCAGAAAAAGATCAGCGATCAGCCTTGGAAAAAAAGGTACTGCTTAGATCAGATTTTGATTTTAATCGTCCGGTGATGCGTGCAATGCCATCTGGCTGAATCGGGATGTAATGGAGATTCAGAAAGATCAGAGGTCACCCCTGTAGCCTTTCCATCTCTATGACCATCCAGTCAAGAAGAAAGAAAACAGCGCATTATCTGTCTCATCTTCATAATCAAATCAGTCTGTTTTGGTTCAACATGCGTGTGGGTTTGTTTAGCAATATGCTGTGGACAACACTCTCCACAGAACTTAGCTAAATGCCTTCAAAAGGTAAAAACAAACAAAAAAAACAAATGAAGATGTATGATTTTTTAAAATGTTAAAACTTTTTCTTTTCTTTAGTAAGCTGGATTTTAGAACCGCTTGACAAGACCAGATTTTATGCTTTGGGAATTGGATTATGTAAAAGTAGATGTTACATTCCATGATGGAGAAGGACTGAATCAAAGTATGCTAAAGTAACATTTATTTGGATATTGTTTATCATTATCTAATGAGAATTCTTGCATAAAACTGTCCAACACAACATATGTGTGTCACACATACAACAAACTATGTATAGTGCTTCTAAGCTGATGGTGAGAAAATGAAATGCTAAAGTGCTTTCTATAAAAACTAGCAATATGTCATTTAGTTTGCCATAAACTCCATTTATGCCATAAATTCCATTTAGTTTGTTCAGATAATGAGTAAAGCAATATTATGAAATCTTGTTTCCGCCACTAAATAAAAAAAATAATAGGTAATTGTGACGTTTTATCTCTCACTTCTGACTTTTTTCTCATAATTGCAAGATTAAAACTCGCAATTGTGAGTTATAAAGTTGTAAAAGCAGAATTGTAAGATATAAAGTTGCAATTCTGGCTTTTTTCTCACCATTGCTAGTTTTTAATCACGCAATTCTGACTTTATATTTCACAATTCTGACCTTTTTTCTCAGAATTGCATGATATAAACACAATTGTGAGTTATAAAGTCAGGATTGCATGATATAAACTTGTAATTGCGTCTTACAAAGTCAAAATTTTGAGATATAAACTTATACACAATTCTTACTTTTTTTTCAGGATTGCGAGTTTACATCTCACAATTCTGACTTCATAACATATAAACTCGCAATTCTCAGAAAAAAAAGTAATTTTTCCCTCACAATTGGACATGGCAATTGCGAGTTTATATCTCACATTTCATATCGAAAACAAGCGTCCATACAATATAGTAACATATTAGTTTTAAAAGCAATAATACTTGTGATTTTACCAACAGAAAACTATGGTACATATGCCAACACATTATCATGGTAATTCCTAACTATTCTAAGTTTTGGCCAGTTGGTGGCTAATTTGTGCGATCTGTTTACATGATGGTTATGTTTATGCGTAGGGTTAGGTGTGGAACTGTTTTCGTATGAATCACATTGTACGAATTCATTCGAAATCGGCACCTATAAATAGTTATGTTTTCCTGTGAGAACGGGTTGGTAAATACTCGTTTAAATAACTACAGCAGGAAACGTGTGTGTGTGTGTGTGTGTGTGTGTGTGTGTGTGTGTGTGTGTGTGTGTCGGACGAATAGTGATTCTGAATGGGTCTCTGGGATAAGGTTCCTGCAGTGGTGGGATGCCCATGAGGACATGGAGAAGGGTGGATCCTCGTCGGCTTGCTTATATTCTAGGCATTCCCAGAATGCCATGCTGGGAACGTGGTATAGGATCTCCTTTCTGGTTCACGCATCTGCCCCCAGCCCATCATCGCCCCAGAATCACGAGCTGCAGCTTTTAGACTCTGTAATAGAGGAATCAGAGGATACCCAGAAAGAGAGAACCACAGAAATAGAGTGAGCGGTCAGCAGGATAACTGGGTTCATATCACGGCTGGAGTGTGTGAGTATTTGTGTGTGTGTTATTCTGTCTGTGACAAGCGGCGTTCTGTCTGTAACAGGATAGAGTTGCACTACAACTTGTTGCGTGATGCTAAATAAATGCTGGCATGTGTGCCCAGAAACATGACGCTTTGGCTGAAAAGGGTCACTCACCTCATGTCCACAGTGCCTGCTGATGCACAAGTCTCTGCATTAATGACAACCCATGGATCGCAAGCAACCTTTATATTCCTCTGCCGTCCCATCAACACCATTATGCGACAGGGCAAAGCTTTGCTAACAAGGACATCAGTGAGATAATACAGGTCTTTAAAATCCCTCTCACTTCTCTATGGCTCCTCTCCAGGTCTAAGTATGCTGTCATGCTATCTACATAATCATCAACCTTAAAGCAGCATCCTAACTGGAATTAAACCTGGTAAGAGAAGAAAAATGTCAATTAAAAGCATATGAAACATATATAAGGCAACATAAAATATGCTTCTGAACTGCACAAGATCTGATCCAGACGTTAGCATGTCGCTAAGCTAATGGCACAGTAATATAGATCAAACTATTTTCTATCAATAACTTGTACATGTGCCATATAGTGTACATTATCTTTGTAAGTTTAATGTGCCAGACACACTGTTCAAATCCCCTTTTAATCCTCTCTTCCCCCACTTGCCCTCTGTTATTCCAAATGGATATATCGACCCACCTTCGGTCCATTAGCCCAGTAACACAAGGTCACAGAGATGCAGAATCACCCATGTGTTTTCGGCTCTAGCTTTGCCAGATCTCCCTCGTGTCATTAGGCCAAGTTCATTAGCTCTTGTGTTGTCTGTGATCAATAGCGCCTCTGTACCGAATCCCCCAAACTGTTCCGCAGGCTCTGTTATTGACTAGAACAAAGTGAATATATTATACAAACACAACTACGATCAATGACTCACGCTGACTATCAGATCGAACTAATGGAGGATACAAGCGCTTTTTTGCCGCTGGACTTAATTAGCAAGAATTTCCGATAAGCCCTGAGTGTGAAACTCTGCTGAAGCTCTGTGATAATGATGGACACATTCATTAGCATTTACTACACAAGATCTCATCGCTAGTTATGATATATGAGTGAATATCAAAGACAGATCAAACACTATGACTGGATTGACTGTGGTCAATTAAATATACATGATGAATATGTGGTGGTAATTTAAGACTATATTGTGTCAAATATTTAATAACAGTAGTAATATTAATAATACATCAATACAATAACCAAATTTTTTGTGATGGTAGCAAATCTAAAAAAAAAATTAAAACAGTTGTATTTATGAAGTATGTTAGAAGTATAAAAGTACTGTAAAATCAAAATGAACGCTACTTTCTTTAGAGTGATTCATTGTGCATGTGCATAAACAATTATTTTTATACTGTAATACATGTAATATGGTTTCCACAAACATAATAGCACAACTGTTTTCAACATTGATAATAAATCGATTTTGAGCATCAAATCATCATATTAGAATGATTTCTGAAGGATCATGTGACACTGAAGACAAGTAATGATGCTAAAAATTTAGCTTTGCATTAAAACAGTTATTTTTAAATGTATTTTCATAATATTGATGCTTTTACAGTATTTTTGATCAAACAAATGCAGTCTGAATGAGAGAAGAAAATCTACAGACCCGAAACATCCATATGCTGCAGTCTGTTCCAATATCACAAAGGAAACGGTGTCTTACTAGATGTTATGCTTGTACTAACGCCTTGTGGAAGGATGAGAAATGTCTACTCTGGCCTGAACAACCAAAAAACACCTGCTACCATAGTGTGAAGTTTGGCCTCGTTCTAAATCACTCCATAAACACACACATTAGACACAGAGCAGCTCAGGAAGACACTGTCATTGGCATGTAAGCAGGTGTATATGTGTGCGCTTCCTTCTAGGGCCACACATCAAACACAGCTGTACGCTTACAGCTGACGATCCTGAGACTGCAACTGTTCCTGCATCTGTCTGCACCTCTGTGTGTAAGTATTCCTGTGCTTGAGCAACTCTCAAAACCCCACATGGAAACAGCCAACATGCATATATCACTCGACAGACACCAGGAGACATGTAAATCCAGAATGTGTTCAAGTCATAACTTACTACTGTCTGCGTGTTATCCCTACTTTAATCATGACACGATTGTGTCTTTCACTCTGAGCTCAGCTTTTCCTTGTTTCTGACATGTAATACTTAGAGATAGATAGATCTAATGATTGATATAATAACAGAATGAACAATAGATAAAACATTAGAAAGACAGAATGACAAAACAAATGATAGAAAGAGAACAAACGATTTACAGAACGACAAGAATGAACAACAGTGAAAGAATGAACAAAGAAAACGATAGATCAACAGAACAACCTAACGAATGATATGTTGAACTAACGATAGATAGAATGACATAATGAATGATAGATGACAGAATGAACAATAGATCAACAGAACAAATGATAGATACTGTAGATAGATAGATACTGTAGATAGATACTATAGAGAGATAGATAGATACGATAGTTAGATAGATAGATACGATAGATACTATAGATAGATAGATACAATAGATAGATAGATAGATAGATACTATAGATACTATAGATAGATAGATACGATAGATACGATAGATACTATAGATATGATAGATAGATAGATAGATAGATAGATAGATACGATAGACAGACAGACAGACAGACAGACAGATAGATAGATAGATAGATAGATAGATAGATAGATAGATAGATACTATAGCTAGGATAGATAGATAGATAGATAGATAGATAGATAGATAGATAGATACTATAGCTAGGATAGATAGATAGATAGATAGATAGATAGATAGATAGATAGATGGATAGAATGATAGATGGATAGAATGATAGAATGATAGATAGATAGATAGATAGATAGATAGATAGATAGATAGATAGATAGATAGATAGATAGATAGATAGATAGATGGATAGAATGATAGATGGATAGAATGATAGAATGATAGATAGATAGATAGATAGATAGATAGATAGATAGATAGATAGATAGATAGATAGATAGATACTATAGATAGATACGATAGATACGATAGATACGATAGATAGATAGATAGATAGATACTATAGATACGATAGATACAGACAGACAGACAGACAGACAGACAGACAGACAGACAGACAGACAGATAGATAGATAGATAGATAGATAGATAGATAGATAGATAGATAGACAGATACGATAGATACTATAGCTAGGATAGATAGATAGATAGATAGATAGATAGATACTATAGATACTATAGATACTATAGATAGATACTATAGATACGATAGATAGATAGAGAGATGGATAGAATGATAGAATGATAGAACGATAGATAGATAGATAGATAGATAGATAGATGGATAGATGGATAGATGGATAGAACGATAGAACAATAGATAGATAGATAGATAGATAGATAGATAGATAGATAGATAGATAGATAGATAGATAGATAGATAGATACTATAGATACTATAGATAGATACTATAGATACGATAGATAGATAGAGAGATGGATAGAATGATAGAATGATAGAACGATAGATAGATAGATAGATAGATAGATAGATAGATAGATAGATAGATAGATAGATAGATAGATAGATGGATAGAACGATAGAACGATATATAGATAGATAGATAGAACGATAGATAGATAGACAGACTTTTTTGATGTATGACAGTAACTTAATTTTAATGTAATGCATTTAGCTAGATGCTAAGATGTTAACACAAGTATGCTAAAATTATACTTTTTCTACTCACTTAAAAAGATACGTACATTCCCATCAGGAGTAAAGTTTGAGGGTGTAGCCACACACTGGACAATTATCAAAATGTAAACTCTTAGTCAACATGGCTTTAAAAAAATGTACACTGACAACTAAAGGAAAAAGCATGCAACAATTTTAAGGTGAGTACAGAGTCTGGAAAATATGCATCCATCATTGTTGAGGGAATTTCATGGAAGTCTTAACAGATCCACTCCCAAACGCTTTGAGATCTTACTTAGTTTAACAGTGACTCTGCTAATCTGACAGAGTGAAACCGTCATGCTAAAGGATAAAGAAGCATTTCATAAAAGCACAGAATGACAGCTAAAGTATCTGAGGAAGAACCGGTGAAATATGGGAACAATTAATTTTTCCCATCATGTGCTGCTTCAAGCTGTCTATACAGGCCAAACCAAACCATTATATAGGAAAACTGTGGTTTTAAATGATCCTCTTCTGACCGGAGAAAATACAGAGTTTTTCAGTAGCATTCACCCAAATGTTTTAGTCATAGGATACATAATACTTTCTCCCCACCATTGAAAAATCACAGAACCCACATGATTGCTAACATAATATTTGGTTAACTCGAGGAGAAGAGCTTTGTAACAGAATGGAGAGATGGGCTCTTGTTTTCAATCATCCGCTTAATTAAGGCTTCATTTCTCTCAGGACAGCTGTAATTATTGATGTTTCCATAGCAATGAACTTGTGGGGCAACATTTATCATGTCCAAGCTATCATGCTAATTATTCGTTTTTGTGTGAGCTTAAACCCAGTTGACATTAAAAGAATGAAATAATGTATGTCTTCAGTTCTGTTCTCCTAGAGACTGACCAGGTCCAGCTGTAGTACAATTGTTTCCTTTCAGGCTTTTTTCATCAATGCTAATGCTTAAAATGCTTAAACCAAGCTTAAACCAGCCTAAGGTGGTTTGCTAGTCTTGGCTGGTCAACTAATCTTGCCAATACGGTGTTCCGCTGGTTTAGCTAACTGGCTAAAGTAGCTCACAATTGCCCAAAACCGCTGTAAAATCATCAAAACAGAGTGAACCTGCTAGATTATTTTTTAAACCAGAGCTTTCTAAATACGTATTATGGTAACACCATGTAAATAGTAGGCTAGCTTTACCATGGCACAGTATTTTTACTGTGGACACTGTAATTTTATGGACAATAGTCATATGACACACTCCGCGGCGTCTTTTCTCAAAACATAATTCAACATAGTACATTCAAATGTAAAAATAACATCTCCTCCACATTACCACAATGCTACAATCCTGCAGTTAGCATTGTTAGCATTCTTTAGTTTGCAAAGTTAGCTTTCTTTTAATTGAGCTACTGATATAAATTTGCAGGACTAAGTTCACCAAACACAGTGTAATTCACATGACCCTAAGTTCCTTTCTTCCACATTTGCATGCGTATGAATAGAAGTCAGTGGAATGAAATGTATGGTGTGCCACTTTACCATTAAAAACAGAGATATTAGCGGAACTGATCTTGTTCCAATCAGTCTTTATCTTTTTAAACCGCCATGAAATACCTGGGCTTCCTCCACTCATCTGACGTCTTTAAGGGATAGTTCACCCAAAAATGATGTTGCCTACTGGTGTGGAACATAGTTATCTTTACAGTTTCATTCTTGGTGTAAACGGGCCTTTAGACTGCCCCTACCACCAAGGTCACACCAGGTCAAGACACTATAAGTATACTTACCCATATAATATTTGAGAACAAGGTCAAGAGATGCTATAACCAAGCCAGGTTTGAACGGGGTCCATTTTAATGACCAAATCAACTCAGGTTACAAATGAGAAGGGGCCTCTCGGGCCCCGGGTGCTCGCCACCTCATGCTCTCCTCAACAATGCCCCGTTAAAAACCCCACCACGGCCTGACGACAACTACTCTTTCCCACGGTGAAGAGCGCCTGGCCTCATGCCCCCCTCCATAGCATATAAAACAGCCAAGCTTGAGAGGAGGCCAGCTTTGGAGAAAGATGGGGCGCCATGCTGCAGCGTACATCATAAATTATGGGCTCCCCAACACACACACATACAGCTACAAGAAGTGTGCCCTCTTGTAGCTGCCCTGCCTGCCATACTTTTACGGTCTGTGGTCGTGACACCGTGCTCTCATTCCAGCCATAATGAAGGATTTCTCGTCATAATTAATGGCTCAGGTAAGGGTGGGAGCATTTCGTCTTAATTAGGAGACGGGAGAGCGCAAGTTGCAGGTTTATTAAACTTATTAATAGTGAAATATAGCTGTGTCCGGGCTTGGATGGATTATTAGGGCGCCAATACCCTAGAGTTTACGCTGTGTCAGAGAACACAGCGAATTGATCTTATTAGGGATGGCGTCCACAAGAGTTTGCACATGCAAGTAAAATCAAAACTTTTGCTGTAATATACTCCGCATAGGCATTTGTTGACCAATGAAACTTCAGAGAGGTGAGGACAGTGCTGTTTGCAGTTTTCCAAATTGATTTCAAAGTGTGTGTCTAATCTCTCAAAATCAATCTTTTGAATTCCTATCAGTTCACTATTGCTTAAGCACCCTTACTCTTATACATACATTTAGATTTATATAACAATTAATTAAAGGGGACCTATAAGGCCCCTTTTACAAGATGTAATATAGGTCTCTGGTGTCCCCAAAATGTGTCTGAAGTTTCAGCTCAAAATACCCCACAGATCATTTATTATACCTTGTCAAATTTACCCCTATTTGGGGGTGAGCAAAAACACACCACTTTTGTGTGTGTCCCTTAAAATGCAAATGAGCTGCTGCTCCCCGCCCCCTTTCCAGAAAAGGCCAGAGCTTTAACATCTCACGCTTCAGTTGCTCAACAACAACAAAGCTGGAGAATCTCACGTAGAATCTCCATCAGACACTAATGGAAAGACTCAGGAAGAAGTTACAACTTTTAGAATGAAACTGGATGTTTCTGACCGGTTAGTGGATAAATTTATCTAGTTGCTGTGGAGTTGATTCAACTCATCGACTAGCATGTGCCGTCATGTTAAACTTTTGTGCAAATCCTGTGTTGAATTTTCCCTCGTTTGTGAAGCAGTCCGGTGTAAAATGACGGCATTCTACTACAACAACACTTCCTCTTCTCTAAAGCAGCCCAACATGGCCTCACCCCCTTTGTTGCATGTTATCTCAGGGGCAGGGTTTGTATCAATTTTGGGGTTTGTAATGTCACCAACCCGAGAAGAAGCTACCCTACCAGCCGTTTGTTGTAGTCCTTAAAAAGCGATTTCTGTAAAAGAAAATTTCACTTTGCATTGAACTTCCTAACTTTGCAACTTTTCGTATGATGCTCAAACAGCTACATAACACTAACTAAAGTTACTGAAATCATAATCAAGGACCCCTTTTAAAAATATAAAAAATATATAAATTAGAAAATTCTTTGACAACTTCCAAGTTCATTTTCTGCTGTACAGTCACACGAATATAACGTATCACACGAACAAATTGAACTGACGTGACTCTAATAACAAATAATTGTTTATTAGCCGTTCAATGTATAAAAGTCATTGTTAGCATGCGCTGGTGTGTATCGTACATGCACTTTGGGAGGGAACTGAGGAAATGCATATACTCAACTGTCAGCCAACACAAACTTTTGCTTTATAGCTAGCTGGGACTTATATTGTCCTCTGCTTCTATAAAAACCACACAAGCATGGCAAAAAATTCTCAAAAGACTGATTCAGGTTACATGCCTCCAATTGAAAGTTGTCTTTCTACGCTGTAACCAATTACATATATTTAAACTGCCCAGTTCCACACACACAAAAAACCTAGCTGCACTATTTTTTTAATGTAATTGAAGACCATTAGTGATACTACAACAACAAATGACTTCAGATAAAGCTGACTCAGGCCAAATGGGTTCAACCACAAATGCAATTCAATAGACTTTTAATTACTCAACTTACTGTTTCAGCGAATTCCCCATTATGAGTTAAACATTTTTTTGCTGGGTTGTTTTGCTTTGTGAACAATATCAATGAAAATTTGACTGTTGGAAAAATCGCCAAATCTGAATCCCCAAGCACTTCAGAAGGTCCAGATGTTGAAAAGCAATGTTTGTTTAACCTGCCTGTACAGTGACTACAACCAGGGGTTGTTTACTTGCGCCTAAAGGTTCATTTGCTTGATTATGTATGTATATTTCTCATTCCTGCGGCTTGTATATCCCACAGCAATCTTGATTCTGTCAATGTTGACTCTGTGAATGTGGAAAATCAGTCAATAGTGTGGTGCACTGGGAATTTTCAGTGTCAAGCATCAGGAAAACTTCTCAATGACAGACACCAGCTCTCTAAGCTAAACCACATCACTCGACATCATTGCAAAGGACGTTTGCTTTGTCAGCGTCCACAGTTGGGACTTTTTTTTGGGAAGGGTAAGGGATCTTTAAACTGAACCTGCTTGAATAATGTGAGAGGTAGAAGGGTGGAGGTCTTCGAAAGGGTTGTGCCCCTTTTCCTCGCTTATTTCCTGTCTCCTGATCTCTCTTGGCCTTTCATGCCTCTTACACTAACTCCTTATGCAGGCTGACAGGGAACAGGGTTTGGTCGAGACCTAGAGCGTTGACATAGAACGGCATTGATCCATCACCAACCTTTCACTCTTTCTAGCACTAATAAAAATGAGCTGAAAACATTTAAAAAAAGATAATTCACAATTTGTTCACACTTTAGATTAGGGTCCATTTCTCACGATTAGCTAACTTTAAACTACTTTTGCCTCAGTAAGCTCCTAATTACTGCTTATTAATAGTTAGTAAGGTAGGATATTGGTAGGGTTATGGGATGTAGAATATGCAGAGTAAGGCATTAATATGTGCTTTAAGCACTAATAAACAGCCAATATCCCAGTAATATGCATGCTAATGAGCAAAATTTTAATAAAAAGTTAATATTGGTGAGTTATCAAACACAAGAACCTCAAGTATTGCCTTCATTACCGTATCAGATTTTCTTGTTCAGTAACTCTACTCTTGGGTTCTACTTCCTGTAACGAGAGCTTGATTTGGTTGATTTTTATCATGGAAGACGATGGATATTCTGTCAACTTTTGTACAAAGACACCCTCTTTTCCACCCTCACATCCCCCATAACTATCCCTCCTCCTATTTCTTCCTCTTTTGTAGCTCTCGTTCTATGTCTTCCTGTTCTCTTGTTAGACGTTGAGAGAAAAGGTACGATGTAGAATCTGAAAGCAGGTATTTGTTTGGGGGTCAAGGGGATGGGTTGACCACGTGGTGAGACAGGTGGGTCTGGTGAAGTGAATCATTTGACCCATGGAAAACCAGTCAACCTGTTGAGATTGTTAATCTAACATTCCCCAATTTCATAGTATTCCTTCTACAGTAGTCTCAGCTTGATAAACTGTATAAACCAATAGTCAAAAAGTTGATTAAAAAATACAGACAGCTCGCCAGAATTAAAAAAAGAGACAATGAAAATAACGATCTGCACAAAAATGGGGGGTGAGAGAGTTCATTTCTCCTCTTCCCACAAGACGCTAGTCACTCAGTCAAGCAGAAAACAAGCTCATCTTCTGATAAAGACAGATCCTCTGAATAAGCGTACAGAATAGGTACTTCATTTGAATTTACTTTGCGATCGTTAAAAAGTATGTTCTATAAAGTATGAATGTTGGTTGTATGAATGAAATTCGGATGTTCTACATCAGCAATTCCACCATGTAGTTACTGTCACATGAATTACCAGTGTCAGTTGCGTCACTTCACTTCCATTCATAAATGGCCTCATGGGATAGAAAAGTGTCCATCGAATGCGCATTTCAGAATCTCGCCGGAAGTAGTAGGTCACCCTGGTACTTTTTGTCTACCGTTGAATATTTTGGCATACTGTTTTTCACATAATATATAGTAGGGAAGTATTTGGTTTCGGACGCATCTAGAGAGATATTCACTCTGGTTACCTGCTCTCATCCAATACATAAAGTTCCATTTATTCTGATGCCATGTCTCAGTTCAATGTTCAATATTTAGTGTCGAATCTATAGCATTTATAATGTTTAGAACCTTTAGCATAAGAATATTTACCATTTAGAATCTTTAGAACATAGAACTCATTTAGAAATGAGAATCTTAACCATTTACAATCTACAGAATAACATATTTGTCTTTGTGATGTAAACAAAGCATGCATCATATCCATTTATTAGCCCTCATCACCTTCAGATGCTCATCTCATCCAAAGCCCTCAATTCTTTCTAGATCAGCCGTGCACCGGCTACACCAACAGGGGCTCCACTGCGAGTATCCCACAGGCATCAGTCTAGTCAGTTTCCCACTGTTTCCCGAGCCTCCAGCAGCCAAACCCTGAAACGAACTCCCAGCAAGACAGAAAACAACAACCTTTGCTTTCTTCACATGCATGACACATGCTTGCATGGGCCCGTGATGAAAGGCTGCAGCATCTATAGATCTCCTCTCTCTGTAGTTTGATTTTTCGTTATTTTATTTCTCTTTTTGATAGCAGGACAGAGCTGAAAAGCCAAGATTCTCTGAGGACTGCGTAAGAGATCAGAAGTGTGTTCTTAAGAGTCGAAGTGCATTCATGTTGCAAGAGACATCCGACTTTTCCACAAAACGAGTATCTTGGGTAATAAGATCAAAACACTCTGCCCAGTGTGATGTGGAGAGTTTAAGAGGTTAGTTGTCTGGTTTCCCAAAATAAAGTGACTGACAATGGTTAGAAATATATAAGAAATACAATATCTCCTCTTTTTACTTTCTTTATATCTTTATCCATCTTCATCATGCTAACCCTGTAGCACCTCTTTCACAATGACCCACACGACTTATGTCACTGAAACTGTGGCTGTGTTCTAAACCCTAGTGGACTGCCTCATAGGATAGGCTACTAACTGAAATGGAACCTCCTGACTAAATTTAAATCATGTACATTGGCAGCAACTCGGTTCACAAACATGTACCACACAAATACTGTAGCACAAAAATAGACACTGATTTTAGCATGCTGCTAAGCTAACAGCTCAATGGTCTAACAAGCACAAAACACATTATAAATGTAGGTTGTAATAGCTGATTGTTACTTAGTTTGCAACTAAATAGTATTTTTAAATATTTAGCATTACGAATCTTTAGATCCTCATTCATAATCTTTAGAATTTTTATCATGGATTCTTTTAGAATCGTTAGCATTCGGGATTCTAAAGACTGTGTTAAAGATTGTTGTCTAAAGATTTTGAATGCTAAAGATTGTGTTTGAATGATTCTAAATGTTTAAGATTGTATGTTAAAGGTTTAAAAAAGATGTTGAAGATTCGAAATATCTCAAATGTGAAAGATATTTTGAGATAAGCGTTAGCATTCAGAATTTCTGGAATCTTTAAACGAATATTTAGCATTATGAATATTTGGAATCTTTAACATCTTTAGCATTCAGAATCTTTACCATAGAATCTTAAGCAATCAGAATCATCAATATTTAGAATCTTCAGAATCTTTAACATATCTTAAACATTCTGATTCATCAATCTTTAGCATTGAGGATCTTTAGAATCATTCGCATTCAGAAACATTAGAATCCTTAGCATTCAAATCTTTCAAACTGAGAATCTTTAGCATTTAAAATTTATAAAATACACAATATTATATCCAACATTTCCCATACACTGAACATGTTGCAATGCATTATGGGATTGCCTTGTCCTTGCATGATACAAACAAAGCTGCTTTTACAATAATAATAAAAAATTTAAAAAAAGGTATCTTATAAGACAGTATATATTTGCTACCAACATTTTGGAATAGCATTTGTGTTAGGAACATGCCTATGGCGTCCAACAATGCTGTCTAAGTACATATACTGTATTTCCATCTCTGTTGCACAGGCTTAAGTCAAACTGAGGGAACTGCCCCACAGCTGCCCCTCAGAGGTACTTACAACATGACCACAAGCACAACCACAGCTCATACAAGGCACTACTTGAAACCAAGCAAGACAAGCGGACATGGAAAACAGTGACGTGAGGTATCTGGCACCAACCACAAGTCTTAATTCAGAAGATGAGGTTGGCAGAAGTAAAGAAAGAACAAGAGAGAGAAAATCGAGAAATTATTGCTTAAGATTACTGGCAGATGAAGATTCTCAAATACTTGGAAAGAAAGTGTCCTGCAGTTTGAGTTTGTACACAAAGTGTGCTCATCAAAACTCCATCTGCCGACCTCGGTCAGCGCAAAGGAACGCTCAGAGCCATTAATAAGGGGTCATTGTTGAGATCTTCTCTCATCATTTCCCAGAGATATACTGAGAAATGGGACACAAGGAAAGGTGTTTTTATATGGGTTTTTGAGGCATCCACCCTTGAGTACACACACGTGCCGGGCCACACCAGCCCTGCGCCGCATCTGGATCACACATGTAAAGTTGGGCGTGTAACCACAGTAACCTGGTGTAGACCACTCTGGGAAAGTTTAGGTTAGTCACGTCTGTGGTGTTTGACACATAACACAGGCCTTGTGGAGTTGATTATCTGGGAGGTGTCATTTTTAAGATTAAATGTATTATTTTATCACTTTCAAAAGACCTGCACAATAAACACTATTTTATCTGACATACGTAATCTCTAAAAGGACTGCATTTGATTACTTTAATCACTTAAAGTCAACATGAAATGGCATTCACAACCCATCATACTTCCAGTATGTGACTTACTGTCAGTGAAAAAGGATATTCAACTAGAAAAAAAAAAAATTAGAGACTTGATTTCACCCATTGAGAATTGATTGGATTGTATAAGTGTCTGTTTCATATCAGAATGAGGTATGCAGTCACAATTGCAGCAGTAGAAAACAAATCCTATAACATCACCAGCTCTTCTAAAGAGGCTTTTAGAGTGAGATGGGGAACGTTGAACATTGTATCTCAATGGTAACAAATCATTCATAATTTGCTACTATTACTGTAATCTTTATTGCACTAACCTTAACCATAAGTTACTGCAATAACTGCTAGCAAGATTTTAGAAAGTCTGCAAAAGCAGCCTAAAATAATAAATTGTGGTCTACCGGTTAATATTAAGTTGATTGGTTAATATTAATAAATAACCCCTGCAGCTTAGATGAGGTCAACTACAAAGGAAAGTCGTTTCAGATCAACTTAATTCATCTTGATGAACAATTTGAAAGACAAAAATATAATTTGTAACAATATGGACCAGGAATTTATATTAAGTAAATGGGGTCAATTTTAATTTCATGTTGATTTTAAGTTAAAGTTCCCCTATTATGCGTTCTTGAAAATTCCTAGTTTTGTTTTGGAGGTCTCCTACAACAGGTTTACATGCATCTAAGGTTAAAAAACACTTTAATTTTCTCATAACACACAGTGCAGCATCACCTCTTTTCTTGTCTGAAACTATTCGATCAAGGATTCGCTTTCTCTAAACTCCTCCTTTCTAAGAGCCTACTCCGCTCTGATTGGTCAGATGGCCCAGTCTGTTGTGATTGATCTAGCACTTACAGTGCGTGTCAGAAACGAAACACTCATTACCATATCTGAATTTCAGCTCTGAAGGCTTCCTCAGCACTTTGATACATAGTGATACGAACAGTAACAAGTTGGCAGAGCCCTGCTTTAAAAGATCACAAAGTTTTAGTCCACCTTTTAATAAACAACAATACAATAGACTAAAACGCCAGCAACTCAACACATGTGTTTGATAGTAAACCCTCTAGATCTCTTTGTGATCTCTTAAAACCCTTTCATGACTGATCCGCACACCAAACATCTTTCATATACGCCTTGTTCAGCACATGACCTCTGAGAAGAAGCTCACAGTGATGGATGACCTGTGTGAATTGTGTGTGGCGACACCACCCCAAAAAACTGATAATGGTCTTACCTCTCCAACAAGCTGTAAAGACTTAAACGCCTCGCTACAGTATTTTACTATGACATAAGTCCCTTTGTGAGCAAGCCACGGTGAGGTAACCAGATAATTTCACGGCACCTTCGGGATGCAGCTGCTCCTGCCAACCCTGGAATTACAATTCTCTCTTTTTTCTCTTTCATTCTCTCCTCTGTCTAAGGATGTCCAACAGCGTCAGACGTTTCTCAGGGAACAGTGTTCCTGGAACATTTCAGCTTTCTAAATTAGCCATGAATGTGTCAATAAACCACCTTGGCTAACAGTTGAGAGGAGTAATTAAAAATGTATTTTTATGGTAAGCAGTGCCTTTGACAATCACAATACATTTTTACTAATTACAGTCTCATATGCTATAATCAAAAGTGACAGTGAAGGCAAATGTAGGCTACTTCATGTGAACAATTAATCACTTCTGAAATGACAAACTTTTACTATTAATTTTCCATGTTTGCTCAATCAATTGACCTTCTGTACCTGAATTGACAAACCGAGCACAATTTGAGCTCATGACGAGAGCTCTTCGGAAACTCAAGAGAAAAGGAAGGTGAGATTGTATGAGTATATTTTTCTCAGGACAAAAATAAGAAGCAGGAGACAAAAAACAAATGTCACCAACTGCAATTTCTCTCCAAATAATTTAACTATCTTCACTTGCTCAGAGAAAAGGTTGAGATGTTATAACAGATACACTGTAAATGACCGTGATTTTAACGGTAAAAGACTGTAAAAACGCTACTGTGAAAAACAGTTAATTGGTTTACAGAAAGTTTCTGTAAATGAATAACTGTAATGATTTAATGGTACATTGAATGTAATTTTAACGGTAAAATACCGTAAAGTCTTTGGAAGTGAAAAATAACAAGCAATTTTTCAGTGTGGAAACCGTGTTTATGTTACATCTAATGTTGTTAAATTAATTTTAAATTAATGTTGATTGCATTTTTCAAATTTCATGTGTGTTACCATGATGGACTTTAGTGTTGTGTCAATGACACTGTATATATTAATATTGTGATTCATCACGTGACTCTCATCACCACTGTGGTTGGTGGTTGTTAGTGTATTACAAAGGTATAAAATATAGATATTAGTACTTCAATAAGTAAGGTAAATTAACATATATCAGTTAATGAAATTTAACAGAATTATTTACAGTTTTGAACTGTAATTAATACAATATAAACCTTTAAAGGTACAATATATAATATTTTTATATTAAAATATCCAAAAACCACTTGTACAGTGTCATATATTTCGTTCAGCTGTGTACTTGCATTATCCTAAATGTTTCCAAGAATTTGTAAATTCAGAGAAAATCACAATTTTAAATAGTGTCCGTGCCTCTCTTGTCACTTGGCGCCTGTCAGTGATGTAATATCTGCGTTATCCCTGGTTTCCACTTGTGCTGCACAGTAACCATGGCAACAGACTAACAGACAGTCTAGCGGCATGCTGCTGTTGTTTCGTCCAAACATTATGGACCATGGCAAGCAAACTTTGGGACATTAGGAGAAATAAAACGAGGATCAATATCCGCGTGGTGTTTCTGAGATGGCGACATTTCAACCAAATTAGAATGATTTCTGAAGGATCATGTGACATTGAAGATTGGAGGAATGATGCTGAAAATTCAGCTTTGACCACAGGAATAAATTACATTTTAAAATATATTCTAATAGAAAACAGATATCTTAAATTGTAATAATATTTCACAATATTACTGTTTTTACTGTATTTTTGAAAAATTCTTTCTGACTCCAAACTTTGCGCATTGTAACGTTTACGGAATATTTTTATGGGATATTTAT
Source organism: Zacco platypus (assembly GCA_038088235.1). NCBI lineage: Eukaryota > Metazoa > Chordata > Actinopteri > Cypriniformes > Xenocyprididae > Zacco > Zacco platypus. The sequence goes on along the minus strand of CM076064.1, from coordinate 5,231,698 downwards.
CTGAGAACAATGTGTACCTTTAGCAAAAAAGGACCTCTTAGAAGGCCAAGACGAATGCACAGAAGTATTTTTCAGGAAAGTTTGTATGATAGAAGACTTTTTGCAATAGATTACTGTCAGAGGGACACATGGAACAACTTACCACCAACCCCAGCGGCCAAAACCTGTGAGCACACACACAGTAAACGCTTGCAAGAAACTCTCACATTTAGAGTTAAAATCTATGACAAATCCACAAAATATTGCACATTTTGTTTTTATTGTTTTTCCAGACCTCTCTGATATTATTTGTGAGCTGTACTGTCACAGAGTACAGTATATTTACAGTAGCGCTCAAATTTACCACCCCTCTCACATTTTTCTGTGTATGTGTCAGCACAATCGTGGGATCTCTTTACAAGCTCAATTGACTCATGCTTGGCACAAATTGTTCAGAAAAGGAGATACCTGATACTTTTGCTTTTCCCAAGTCTTAATAAAGGAAAATTGCAGCACTCTTGAAGGAAAAGGTCTTTTTAAAGTCTTTACATTAAAAACACCCATTCAAAGATCAAGTCAAATCATATCAAATACTACACAGATGTAGGTTTGTGGGGTTAGAGTAAGACAGGAAGTGGAATCCTTGTAAAAAGGGAGGCCAGTTGTACACAAGTTATGAAACTTGAACTCTCGAGGTCAGTCACGATTGGCCAAAGTTCTACTACACTTGACCTCCCATAAGACTGTAATACACACTGAGTAAACAGAGAGAAGACACAGATTATTTACACTCTTACATACACACAAATGTACAGTCTGATAAAACACACCTGAAAGCACAATACAAAAGAATAAAATAGAAAATAGCCAAAAATAAATCACTAAAATAAATAAAATAAAATCATACCTTTAAGTCTCTATGAGTCTATATCTTTCAAACTAAGTTCATGGGACAAGTTACACTCTTAAGTTTAATATTCAGGGTTGGGGGGTTGTTCAAATCCAACACTAAGCATATGTAATAGTGATAGTATACTAAATATACAATGCCATGTGTTAGCATTCTATAGAGAATTATCACACACATAATGTGGGTGGGCTTTCAAACCTCTGGAGGTTTTCAGATGTGTGAATGTGAATATGACGTGGTGAGAACATGAATTTGTGCCCAACGTACAAAGAGAGAGAAAAAGAGCGTCAGAGTCAGTCACTGACCCGGTCAGGATATGAACATCAATGAGTAAAAGCTGATCATGTTACGGAGTTTGATTTATGAACAAGCAGCTGCAGTAAAAGTATGAGACCACAAACAAAGAGAAACTCACACGCGGACGCTGAACTGTAACACTGCACACTGCAAACTAAGTACTTGATATGCTATCTGTATCTTTACACTGTAAATCAACGCAGGCCGGTATGTGACTCAAAACACAGGGATGACTAAGGCTGGAAATAGACTCGTCTTTGGTTTTAAAGGGATCCGATCTGTCTCATACACACGTATAGATTGAAATGAATACGGTAATGTCTGGTGTCTGGACTTCAAAGAGCTTCATTATTTACCGTGTCTCTTTTCTTACATCAGTACTTATCATTATCATTACACATCTCCTTATCTATATGTAAAGTCACGTTTACAAAATGATTGTAGGGTGAAATCAGGTTGATTGGGTGACTTTTTCCTACATGCACAACAACAACATCACTTCCTGTTGACAAAAATTTGTGGGTGGAAGCAAACTTCACAGGTAAGTATGTTTAAAAAAAAAAAAAAAAAAAAGTACACACACTTGCAGACAAAAAAATAAATACATAATGAATTTAAATTAAAATAAAAAGAAATACTGTATATATATATATTTACATTATTATATTTATATTTAGAGATATATACTGTATATATATATATATATATATATATATATATATATATATATATAAAGTTAAAAAGACAAATAATTAAAATAAAAAAATAAAATATGGGTCTGGAATGAGTTGAGGTGAGTAAATGTCTTATGCGGACTTTAAAATAAAATAAAAAAAAATAAAAAATAAAATAAAATAAAATAAAATAAAACAAAATTAATTAAAATAAAATAAAATAAAATAAAATAAAATATATGGGTCTGGAATGACATGAGGTGAGTAAATGTCTTATCCGGACTTTAAAATAAAATAAAATAAAATAAAATGAAATAAAAAAATAAATAAAATAAAATAAAAAACAAAATAAATGCATACAGACTGCATAAGTCAAGCCAACTTGCTATACTAAATATACAATGTTTCAATGGGAATAAACTCAACAAGTAGTTTTTACTGTAATACTCACTCTTGTTATGATCGTACTCTGCATTTCATATGCTTTACAGGCAGATCAAAGTATCTGAAAGCCTTTATGTGACACAGAGCCACATAAATCTCTCCATCATGTGTGTCTGTATCAGTCCACTGGCTCTTTTCCAACAGGACTGAGAACAGCGAGCACGAACAGTCCTGGCAAAATCTCTTTTGTCTAAAAGTACTTAACTAGATTTACTAACCTGCTCATTGCGAGCCGTTTTACAAGAGCTAAATAAAAGTCCGAGAGGCATGCCAGTGTGTTACAACGACTGATCATGTCACTATAAAGGCCTGTGAAAAAATCTTAACATGTGCTAAAGACTTTGATTAATCTACACATAAACCAGTCCCATGTTCATGAGATCCTTCTAATGACACACCACACATTCCACGTCCCATACAAGCGGCAAAGGGCGAGCAACTGCACTACTTAACATTATAAATACACCCTTTGGCCCCCAAGGGGGCACTTACTCTCACTTCTGCCTGGCTCTGGTTTCACACAACCCCGTGGAGAGCTCCACAGCTCTGGGGCTATTGTTGCTTGAGCTTCCCTGATGCCTGGTTCTCAAACAGGCCTCAATGGACTTCCTCATCCAGACGTGCTCATCCGTAACGACCTTAACTGAAAGCGAGGCTGGCGATGTGGGTGTAGGAGCCTGGTGTTGACCCCTGGGTAATTTACTGCTAGCAGTGATGGGAGAACGTGTGGCTGTTTGGTGCTAACCGCAGACAAGGCCAAAAGGGTTTAGTGGGAATATAAAGTATTCTGGACACCGTACTGCCAAAACAGTTCGTAAAATATCACCATCTCTGTAACTGATACAAGAAAAGTCAGCGGGTGACGACGCTCTGTATTGCTAGGATTGCTAATAAAATGTAATTGTGCAGTTGTAGGCCTCAGTGGTACACAAACAGCACTGGATAACTGCAAATGTCTTCATTCCACAGAAGAGCAGTGAAAGACCTTGGAAATCATTGCGGCTTTTAAAATAATAAGAGAAATGTTCATAAACCTCAGTAGTTGAGAAAACAGGGAGTTGAGAATGACTAGTGCACCTCCAAATTTTAACATTACACTTCTGAAAATGAATGTTACACAAAAAATTGGTACTGACAACGTAAAAAAAAAAATCAAGACAAAATACACTGATATTCAACATTCAAAGGATTAATATACTTAATATCTTGTTTTAAGGATGATTTTACAGTCAAAGTCTGTGCAATTAATTGATAAAGGATGAATATTGTCACTATCTTTCTGTATATTAACAAATTATTCCTCACTATTATTTGCTCCGGAACTGTAGGAGAAAAGGTACATTCACACCATGTCGTCATTACTGTAATTACGAGATCCCAACTGGTACATGCTTTCACGTCCATTTAGAACTTGTAATTACAATTGGTAAACTGGGAATTTTCTGATAGCTCCCACTTGTACAATGCGGCAATGCCGTAACCATGTCTTGAACATTGGGGTGGGGGGGGAATTTAAGTCTAATTGTAGTTGAGAAATAATTTGTAAATAAAATTTGCATTAAAATATGCACACATGTACTTTTAATTATATGCCTAATATGTAGAAAATGTAATGAATAATATGAATCACATAAATGCAAAACGGCCATATTTGGTTAAAAGTCATGTTTCCATCATTTTTTTTTAACATTTCTATTGCTTGTCTCAATGTCTGTGGTTAAGGCCCTGGCATGTGACCATCTGACTGGTGCAGATTCATTTCACCGTTGAAAGAGTTGCCAAAGAAATGCATAAACAAAGAGAACAGCTCAGAGTAGAACATCACGTGTTATCATCATGAAATTACGGTAATTTCGTCATGGTGTGAACGCAGCGACACAGCTGATGCTTTGATTCTTCTGAGCATTGTAAGAGCAACCTCTGAGTGATTCAACTTGTATTGTTATGCATAAGTTATTAAACTGTTACCTTAGCAACATGCTAATGTCAAACTCTATGAAAATCAATTACAATGTAGAGTTCTTTTACCTTCGTCTTCATGAGATACCGCAGAGCTGATTTTGTAGAACCACTAACTCATATCTCTTCAAAGAGGCCATGGGACAGTTGAGAATAACTGCTGTTCTAACACCATTATCACAGTGCAGACAGAAGGCTGCTCCTCCACAGAAACACCTCCCTCTCTCCTCATTGTGCTTTAAGTGCTGGGGAGTCTTGGCATCTGCCTAAGAGTGATGAAAGACAAATGAGAGAGAGAAACTACAGATGAAGGACAAACTCAGGGAGGTCAACGCAGTATAGAGGTCTTCTGCTGCACTGGGTTTGCTAATGACTCTTCAATTAACTGTATTTTTGTCACTCTGTGCAAATGGAAGACGTGCAAAGTGGATTAGAAAGCATAGTGTCATGTGGCCATGAAAAAGTACAGTACACACACACAGACATGTGACCAAATTATTTGTTTAATGTAAACTAATATACACACTCATACATATATATATATATATATATATATATATATATATATATAAGCTGATTTATGAAAAAAGATTATCACATTTCACAGGACTTCTTTGTGTTTGTGTAAACGCACTTTCTTGACCATTGATTCAGAATCAAATGTGTTGAAAGGGTCAATCGAAATACTAATACTTTCTGTGATCTTACTGCGAATGTTACTTATAAGGACACTATGAAAAACAAGGTTTCCAACAAGCTCAAAAAGGCAACTTCTACACGAATGCTTGATTTAGCCCCTGCGTCCAGCCATATGGGCAGGCATAAACAGACCTGATATTTTCATAACCCGGCGTCTGTGAGGTAAGGGGCTATAAGCGACAGACACTAACATAGAGATACAAGTTCTCGACAGCTGCCTCTGATATGACATCTTTCCTGGACCTTGATCTTGTAACAGCAGGACGATTCCCAAAATAGAGCCAGCAGCCTTCCAACACCAGCGTTCAAAAAGGTGAAGAGCACCAACTTGCGAATGTACAAGGCGTTGTTTATATTGAGCAAATCCTGAGCTGGGAACTTCAGTGTTGTAATTGTAGTTCAACATCCTTTGGTTTTAGACAGTCAGTGAAGGTAATAGACTGTCCACACTACTGATCTGGGGCCGTATTCACAAAACATCTTAAGGCTAAAATAAGCTCCTAACTTGCCGATTTAGGGGAAACTCTTAAAAAATAATGGGCGTGTCAGTCCTAAATTTTTTCTCTAAGAGTATTTTAGCATTAAAACTAGCTCCTAAATCTGTGAAACGTTAAGAGTAGCCAAGAGGACTCCTAAGTCACTAAGACCAAATCACAAACAATCCTAATGACCAATCAACAAGCCACCCAAAGACACTGTACACCATTGAGGCAATAGCGATAGAGCCTTGGGTGCTGGACCTTTTCTTCATAAATGCTATAAATATTTTGATTTATAGATGTGAGACTACGATAAAAAGCCAAAAATAAATCTTTAAGTAATAAATAAATAATGTACGATTACCTGTGGCAGTTGTTTTCATGAGTTCACACTTACAAATGACTGAATTGAGTAAAAAAAATATACATATAATAAGCGTATTTGGCATGCTTTGCAAGGGGATCGAGCGCGCCGAGCTTGGAATTTATCCCAAACCCAAAGTTCTCCCCATATCCCCAGCCAAGGGTGAGGAACGGAGTGGCGGAGGGATGCAGAAAACTGTCGAGGTAACTATAGGTGAGTGTATATACGCCTCCACTCGAGCCGAACACACTCCACCCAAACCTGGTTTATAAAACATTATTTGTCACTTGAATTCTGGATTCTCTCGAGACAGACATGTAACAGGCTGACAACTAGCTGAACATATACTAAATAAAGTGACTCATTAGTGACGCTTCGCCTATATTTTAAAACCTTTATTTGAATATTGGAAATTGATATCTCATTCTACAATATTTCTATGATTAAAATCGCTGACAGAGATTCTCCCCCATCAGCCAATCATAGTTAGTGTTTGACATCATCCATAGCAACGAAATTAACCCCGCCCTTACTCTTAACTTTAGAGTTCTCTCTAGTCCTTAGTAAAAGTTCGTCTCAGCAGCTTTGTGAAGAGATTTTAAGAGAAAACTCTTAACTAAGAGCTTTTACTGTCATTCAGGAGAACTCTTAGTGGTAAGGTAAAATGTTTAAGAGGAATGATCTCCCTACTTTCATCAGGAACGCAGAATCCCTGGCGATATTCAAGAGACACACTTAATCCCTTCATAAAAATAATAATAATAATAATAAAAAAATAATCTATCCTTTCCTTTTTCCCTTCCTACTCTAGCTTATGTTACTGAGCAATGTATGAAACTTGTATTGCGAGCACTTCCTGTGTCTATTTGCCAATTCATGAAGAATCGCTTGTTTGTTTCCTCACTTGTAAGTCGATTTGGATAAAAGCGTCTGCTAAATGATTAAATGTAAATGTAAATGTTTTGTGAATGCGGCCCCAGATGTCTGACCAGCGGTCAGTGTACAAATGGTGTGTTTGATTGCCAGACTTTTCTCAACTAAGAAACAAATTCTTTGCTGATTAAATATCAGCTTTTGCCATCAGATCAATTAGTCATTAAGACAGCAAATGACTTTAAATTACTCTTGTACAAAGTCAAGGGAAACATAATGAAAGCACTATTTTGTTCAAATCCCTATTAAAAAGTATTAAACTTTGTGCTACGGACATGAATGATACCTCAAATCATGTAGCAAATGTACCTTTACTTTTTTAGGCAATCAGATTTACAGTTACGGAAAATAAAAATCCCACAGACTTACAATGAAGGATTTGAGGGGCTTGAGCCAAATTTGTAGACATACAAACTTGGATACAGGCTCTTTTTGACTTGAGCCATATATACACACTCCCACTCACCAGCCACTCTATTAGTTACACCTGATCAATTGGTCATTAACATAAATATCTAATCAGCCAATCACATGTCAGCAACTCAATGCATTTGGTCATTTAGACATGATCAAAACGACCTACTGAAGTTCAAACTGAGTATCAGAATGGGGAAGAAAGGTGATTTAATTGACTTTGGATGTGGCATGGTTGTTGGTGCAAGATGGGCTAGTCTGAGTATTTCAGAAACTACTGATCTACTGGGACTTTCACACTCACAACCATCTTTAGAGTAATGATCCAAAAGAGAGCAAATATCCAGTGAGCGGCAGTTCTGTGGGTGAAAATGCCTCGTTGATGCCAAAGGCCTGAGGAGAATGACCAAACTGGGTCGAGCTGATAGAAAGGCAACACTAACTTAAATAATCACTTGTTAAAAACGAGGTCTGCAAAAGAGCACCACAAGTCGAACCTTGAAGCATGATGTCACACCGGTGCCACTCCTGTCAGCTAAGAACCGAAAACTTAGACTACAATTCGTACTGGCTCTCCAAAATTTGACAATTAAAAGATTGGAAAAATGTCGCCTGGTCTGCTGTGTCTCAATTTCTGCTGCAATATTCAGATGGTAGGGTCCGAATTTGCCGTAAACAACATGAAAGAATGGATCCATCCTGCCTTCAACGGTTCAGGTTGGTGGTGTAATGGTGAGTAACTGAGCATCGTTTAAACACCACAGTCTACCTGAGTATTGTAGCTGACCATATCCATCCCTTTATGACCACAGTGAACTCATCTTCTGATGGTTGTTTCAAGCAAGATAACACCATGTCACAAAGCTCAAATAATCTCAAACTGTTCTTGAACATGACAATGAGTTCACTCAAATGCCCTCAACAGTCACCAGGGGCCGGTTGCACCAGCTGGACGTAAAAAAGTCAGATGTAAGCTCTACGCTGGACTTAGTTACGTCCAGCTTTCCGATGAATATTTACACCTGTTGCACTATCGAAAACTATGACTAGGTGCAGACGATAGACGATGCGCGTGCACGCTAATATGTTCTACAGCACTGTTAGTTGAGATGCCGTTCGTGTTTCTATGGTTACAAATGTGAATTTATTGGCTCCAACGAACAGACAAATAGATGAAAAATTACTATTGGGCTAAAAAAATAAAATTATTAGATTGTAAAACAAGAGAAATTATGGAGCAATTCAGTAAGTATAAGCATATTTTGGTATGCAAGCAAAACAATTCAGTAACAAATAAAAAAAAAAGATTTTTATGTGGCAAAAGATAAGCTGTTTACACGAAGTACAAATTTATGGAGCAAGTTATAGGCTAGACCTGTTTACACGGTGTGCAGAGGAGCCTACACAAATTTATAGAGCAAGTTATATTTTAATAACGCGTTCAAATTTAGCAGATAATCCCAAACCGCCTTTAGTACCGAGATCAGCTCTGAAAAACACGACGATATGATCAGCCTGTATACCAGACGCGCCATCATCTCAACGTTTTTATTTGTCTTTATTTTCATCATGGAAACAAGTCAAGACTTCTCACTTTACACCTACCTTTGGCTGGGCAGTTGGTAGTCGTGGCCTAATGGTGAGGGAGTTGGGCTTGTAACCTGAAGGTTGTTGGTTCGATTCCCACACCGGAAGGAATTGAAGGTGGGGATTGTGAATAAACGACACTCTGTCCACCTTCGATACCATGACTAAGGTGCCCTTGAGCGAGGCGTCTAATCTGTAATTGCTCCCCTTGTAAGTCGCTTTGGATAAAAGCGTCTGCCAAATGAATAAAATGTTAAATGTTAGGTGTAAGATTTAGTCTCAGACGTGCGCTACGCTCAGATGGTGCAACAGGTATTAATTCTACGCCGGACTTAAAACGCATTTTACGCTAAGCCTAGTCTTACGACCGGGTGTACGTCCAGCTGGTGCAACCGGCCCCTAATCTCAATCCAATAGTGTACATTTGGGATGTGGAGGAACAGGAGATTTCCATTATGAGTTACCGTATATATATGAAGACTCCTTTGCTATAATATAGCACTGTGTGCATAGCTGTAATAATCAAATGCAGGGATAATGTTTATCCCACAGTAGAAACAGGTGCTCATGCCAGTGTTCTGCTGGGGCACCGCGGCTCTGCCAGTCTGCCCAGCGGGCAAGGTGCAAACACATTTACCACTCCCGTGGGCTACATTAGCCCTGCAAGAGGGAGACGTGTCAAAGCCTGTGGTGACAGTTAACCTTGGTAGAGACAAGGCATTCTGCCAAACGGCACACAGCAGACCCGCAGACAGACACAAGAGGACTTAATGAGGTCTGTCTCAAAGCCAGCGGGGGAACAGAGTCAGGTGTCTGCCGTTTTGGAAACTGGACACATAGCTCACAAATAACTACATCCGTGGGATCAAGAATATCACCCAGATGAGATATAAACTCACATTGAAGTTCATAACAGCAGGTAAATACATTTTGCATTGTGTTTATGTTGTAAATGCATGAAGTTGCTACAAATTACTCAGAAACATCAATCTTATGCAAATCACTTTCCGAGTCAGAGTCCCGCCATCCTTGCTAACAATTAAGTTGTAATCCTATGAAGCATAAGCATATAACATCACTTAACCACCTCTAAGCTCATTGTAGAGCCGTTTTGAGAGGTTTATATGTTATTATTAAAAATAATACATCAAATTTCTAAGGAGAAATCCTACTGTTACGCTCTATACAGGTTGTTTGGGTGTCAGCCTTTTACTTGCCCTGAAGCCTCACCACACAGTACAGAACATGCTGATCAGATTTCCTTTTCTCTGTGTAGATAACATGCCCACGATGTTCACAATGACGCTGAAACGGTTCTTCACTACTGAACCAGGAACATGACACCAGTCTTTTAAAGCCGCTATTGTAATTTTATCTGGATTCTCAACTTTTCTACACCCTGATATCAGAATCCTTTTCATGGTGGATATGAGGTGTTCAAAGCTTACTATGTGCAGTGAATCATTTTTTAAAATGGATTGATAAACTTGTCACAAAAACTTCCAACTAAATATTTAAGTTAGTTTTTACATTAGGAAAAAAAACACTTGAGCTTAACATGTTTTCCATTTTCTTTTGTCATCCCCCACAACTGTAGGCGGGACGCACTCAAAAATCAGTGAGTCGAAAAACTTAGCACTTAGCATGCACTGATGACAGATAAAAAGGTGATGATCCCTCATGTTTTGGCAGTTTTGTGAGGAACGGTGGTGACATTTCTTTACTGTCAGCATAGGAAGCTGCTATTATCTTATAGTTAATGGAGGAAAGAGAGGGATGTGCTCTCATCTGCACATAGTGAGAGGGCTGTGTACTTCAGATGGGTGAGAGTGCAGCATTTGGCCTACCTGAGATGATTTAAAAAGTAGAGAAAAGCTTTTAACATAGTCAAAGGGTCTAAGGTCACAATGATCAACTGCAGCATATGGTGTAAACTGTCAAGTGCATTTGTATTTTATGAAAGCTCGTTTCCGCCACTGAATAAAAAATAAAAAAGGTTACTTTTTAATCTCACAATTCGGACTTTTCGCAATTGTGAGTTAAAATCACTCTCGCAAAACCCGTTGCTATGCCCGACAAGCCATGCGCTCTCACGCCACTCATCATGTTCTCACGAGGTGAAAAATACATCGCGGAGCAAAGAGGACACTGACAACGAATGAAACAGTTTCATATTTAAAATATTGTAATTTTTTAAAGAAGTTTAAACAATAAATAGCGTATTGTGTCTCTTTAATGTGTCGCTCCTTCAAGCTCCTCGTGAACCGATCATCTCTTCATACTAGTTCATTTATAGCATCAAATAAACATGAATGAACATCAGAAGGAATGTTGTTTCAACCGCGGAAAAACGTGAGTACACACAATTTTTCAAGTTCAAATTCACCAACATTAATCTACTAACTCCCCTGACTGCTTTGTCGGACAAAATGGCGGATTCAGGGTTATGATTGGTCAGATTGCCTGTCAATCAAACCGTTTGTGAAGGATCAATTGCGGGATGTAGTCAGAATAGTGAGAAAAAAAAAACTCTGAATTCCGAGATCAAGTTTATATCCCGCAATTCTTACTTTCTTACTCGCAATTGCGAGTTTATATCTCGCAATTCTGAGAACAGGTCAGAATTGTGAGATGTAAACTGGGGGAAACTATGAGAAAAAAGTCATATTTGTGAGATAAAAAGTCGCAATTACCTTCTAAATTGTTTTATTTTGTGGTAGAAACAAGCGTCCATAGTATTTGGATAATGAAGTCACACTTTAAAATGTCTGGATGTAGCATTAGCATTAGATAGTAAAATATCAAACCAACTGAAATAGCATCTGAAATAATTGAGTTTACACAGATTAAGTTCAACTTTTTGATGCCAAGGCCTCCAAATATGATGATCTCCTTGTCCTTCCACTCTTTTGTAACACACAACTTAAAAGCTTAAAGGTAAAGTATGCTCTATAGTATGTATTTGATGCAAAAAAAAAAAAACTTTACAAACCAAAGCACTCTAGCGATCAACACATCAAAGACTCTAAGTTAAGATATTTCATCACATCAATGCACATCTGTCTACTTTCAGCCCATAATTACTTCCTACTGAGTGAGACCTGGATTCTTTAAAAATCTATCACAATCCACACTGTATCTACAGCACGTTCAAGCAGAAAACCTGATGATAGATATTATATATCAGCAACGTGTATTAGCTATTAATAAGGTTCGCACACGTGTGCGGTTGCCAGGTTTCATTTAGTGCAGTGTTCCGTTCCACTTAATCCGTATGGTAATGATATCGTATTCACATCAGTACAATACCCCTATTGAGTGCGTCTAAACAGGCGCTGACGCTGTGCCAAGCTATCCACATCTGTTCTCTGTTTTCACCTGTGGAGGCATAACTGAGCCCAGCCCAGGCCCCATATGTTGAAATGACTCAAGGGACAAGTGCTGATTTTGGACCAGCTTCCCTGTCTTCGTATTGTCTTAATCAACGAGGACACGGGAGGTATATTGGCCCTTTTGTGCATGCTGCTGTAGTGTCATGTGACCTCTGAGTGGATTACAGGGATGATGGCCGGCTCAGGTTTATGGCAACACTCACAGACACAGCAGGGAAAAGGGTTATGGGACGGATAGTGCCTGTTACTGATGAGGTGAGTGGTGAAGAGGAAGAGAGAAAAGAGAAAATGGATAAAGGATGATGAAAAAAAAGAAATAGCCGAAAAAGAGAAAGGAATTTTTAAAAAATCCTAAAAAAGAACTTTTAAAATCCTAAAAAAGAAATAAAATACAATATAATATAATATAATATAATATAATATAATATGCTAAAAGAAGAAAAAGTCGAAAGAAAAATACCAAACTATTCTGAGAACTTTTAAAATCTTAAAAGAAAATAATATAAAGGAATTAACATTATAATATAATATAATAAATTACTAATTTAACTTACTTTATTTATTTAAATGATTATAATATTAAATTATTTTAATGATACATACATTTTGCACAGGGTGCTTGATACCTTAAAATCCTCGAAAATAAAAGGCTCGAGCTATTTGTAATATGACTATTCTACCCCACAGCACAAGACAATATTACAAGCTTTAATTTAATTTCACAGTGTCTACTATATTGTTTTTGTTTCTAAATAAATAAATGTTATGTTGCATGTAGTGTCCCTTGGCACCAAAATTAACCAAGCAAAAAAGACCAACATTACACAAATCAAACAAGAACAAAAAGTAAAGAGAAATCAGAGGAGAGGATGGGGGTTTAAGTGGAGCAAAAAGAATAAGAGGGCGTACAGGAACCCCCAAGGGACGTCCTGTATGTATATCAAACTAAACCCTGAATGAAACCAGCCTCAGTCGCCACAAATTAATTCGGGACTTTGGGAATACACCTTTGGGTCTACAGAAGAAACATGAACAACCAAGTTTTTCATAGTCAAACAATATTAGTTTTATACTAATATAGAAAGCTGTTGAAAAAGACTCTCATGAATGCTGGGTAAGTCTATTAAAAATTCCTCTGTTGTAATAGAGTATGTTTTGGCAGAGGTTTCCATTGACCAGAGCCAATACAGAGAGCTGGCCGCCACACCATCCCAAAGAGAATACAGAAGTCAATAGCGCAGGCCATAAACATTTACAGCTGGAGCTGATCCTGAGAGCTCCTTATGATGATCTTCATGCCAGAAAAACAGCAGTTCTGCCATTATGGGATTCAAATATTCTATAAATAAAGTTTCTTTGTTTTTATTGATAAGCTTCATTATTGTCAGTATGCAGTGCTCTAAATGGGAGCTGCATTAAAGTTAACATGAGCATTCAAAATCACAATCTCATATATATTACATAAGTGGAGACAATATGACAACTTAAAATTTCAATTGCAACCAATTTTAATGGCTATGAAAATCACTGCGAATGCTGATTTGAATAGCTGAGAATAACAACGGGTTCAGCGCTGGAACGACCGGGTCAGAATACAGGGCGTTCCCGACTGTTTGGCAAAGACTATAAAGGAAACTGCATTCCACTTTCGGCATTTATTCATATAAGGACAAAGCACATTCCATGACAACTGCAAATACCAGATGCAATTATTTCTTGTTTGATCCGGATGCAACACTCCACAAAGTATGTTTTGGAAAATGGAAACACTATTTTCCCTTCACCCTAAAGGAAGTTCAAGAAATGAGCTGCCACCTGAGGTGTGGCTGAGATTAATTATAACCAGGAAAAAATATTTTCAGAAGAAAATAAATAGTAAGGCATGTCTATAACCAACAAGAACAAGAGTTTCCCCTCAGGCAACTTCCCATCCGTAGCACTGCTCGAAAGCATCGGATACAATAGAGCGTTTATTAATCCTTGCCATTATACAAGATGTCAAACAACCAAAACAAAAGATACATGATACAAACACACAGCATCCTGTGTGTGGTTTCCATGGTGTTAAATAAATATTGTCACACGAAATCAACATTGAACTGCAATGTTTGATCAGATTTGTATTTGATCGGATTGACTGCAGAATTTATTTGCATTGGATCCACAAATTACATACTTTCTGACAGATGTAATTCTGCATGTAAACTAGATGTACATTGTTTTCAACACATCTACCATATGTAATACTCAGTCTGACAGCTCTCAAGTTAATAGTAATGTCAAAATACAGACTCATTGAATTGGAGTCTTAAGCTAATAAAAATCAGCACTAAAAAAAAACCACTAAGAGCAACTAAGGACAAGGTTTCCTCACTTAAATATCGACATTTTCATGTGAAGAACTGCCCAAGCAGAAAAAGCCAAGGTCTATTTGTTGGGAACTTGAGACTTAGATAAATGACAGCTCAATAAGTCCGACTGCAAGAAAACCAGAGGAGGGGACGCTGCATGAAAAACCAGAATAGACTCTATCCTGTCCAGATTACTACGACAGGCCATCCATCAGGACCGAGAGACCGACCTGAATGGACAGCCACTCCAAGAATGCTGCTTGTGAAGAGCCAGTTAGTGTGGAGACAGAGGGACCGGGGTGAGGGGTCGACAGGGGGCATGAGTGGGTGAAGAGGGGGGACCGGACACGAACAATGAGGGGAAAAGGGAGGTCTTAAGTGTGAAGGACAAGGATGAGGAGAGACAATGAAGGAGAGGAGGTATAATCGGACCACCGAGGACGTGGCTATCATAGTGACATTCCACAGTGACACCCACAAGGGTGAGTGGAGGTCCGGCCTAACGTGGCACATTTTTTCAGTTTGCACAACCTGATGCAGGAATTTTCATTTGCATCTCTGTCAATGCCTGAGTGAGCATTCCTTGAATTTCTTTCTACAAAAGTGACGAGTCATTTCTATTCAGTCAGATTATCTCGAAAAGTCTGTTGAATTTGCGTTCATAATTTTCATGCAAATCAATCAAAACTATTTCTAAAGCATTTTACTCATACTCACAGTTATATTTATTTATTTGTTTATTTACAGACAGGGTTTTACAAATATGCAATAATTCACAAATAGCACAGAATAACAGAATAGAATATTACAGGGTTTGTTCACCCAAAAATGAAAATTCTGTCATGAATTACTCGCCCTCATGTTGTTCTACACCCATAAGTTCATGTGAGTGCAGTGGTTCAACCTTAATATTATAAAGCGACAAGAATACTTTTTGTGTGCCCAAAAAAATAAAATACCGACTTTTCACCAATATCTAGTGATGGCTGATTTCATGAATCTTTTGTTTCGAATCAGTGGTTCAGAGCACCAAAGTCACTTGATTTCCGTAAACGAGGGTTCGTTACATCATAAGTGATTCGCTATTTCAATAATTCACGTGATTTTGGCAGTTTGATATGCAAACTGAACCACTGATTCGAAACAAAAGATTCGTAAAGCTTCAAAGCAGCGTTTTGAAATCGGCCATCTCTAGACATTGTTGTTATTTCGCTTTTTTGCCGCACAAAAAGTATTCTCGTCACTTTATAATATCAAGGTTGAACCACTGTACTCACATGAACTGTTTTAAATACGATTTAGTACCTTCTGGGCATCTGAAAGGGTTAATTGTCTTGCTGGCAATAGAGGAATCACTGAACCATCGGATTTCATCAAAATATCTTAATTTGTGTTCTGAAGATGAACAGAATGGGTGTAGACAACATGAGGGTGAGTGATTCATGATAGAATTTTCAGTTTTGGGTGAACTAACTCTTTAATAGAACTGTTGTGAGACTGTGCTGAAGTTAATGTGAACAGACACGCACACCACAAACACGTCTCCCACTTTTACTGCCGTTACACGCCCAGCATTATATTGGGACGGCTACAGTACAACCACACTTCCTTGGATTCATCAATCATCACAATCTCATTTCATTATTAATATCATTTTTGTGTCTTATGGAAAGCTTCAGGGAAATATTTAAAGGACTGTGAACTTCTTTTAACAAGACACAAACACTCTCTGCAGTTTTTCTTTGAATTTTTCTTAAAGGAATAGTTCACCCAAAAATGAAAATTCTGAAAAATGACTCACCGTTTTGTCGTTCCAAACCCATAAGGCTTTTGTTCATCTTCGGAAAGCAAATTAATATCCTTTTGCTTGAAGCATGCGAGGGCCAATGAGGTTCATTCTCTTGTGTTTCAAAAGAAGTTTGTTCTCGCGCATCAAGCAGGTTCCGTTGCACTTCTGTTTATGTTTCCTGATCAATGTTTACATGTGAATATGTATATATTAACATAGTCTATATTATAGTCTCTTCCGGATTTTGGACTAAACCACTCAATTCATATGGATTAGTTTTACGATCTCTTTATGAACATTTTAAAGTGCTTTATGGCGGTCTATGTGTAACTAGTAGTTGCTGTGTGGGTAAACCTCACTCCTCTGACCTCAAGACAAACGACAAACACTAGGAGTTGCAGCCTTTAGCCTCCTTGTTAGACCGTCCGACTCCCATGCCGGAAAACCTGGGTTTGAGGCCCGCTCGGGTTGAGGGGTTACATTGGTGCCGTGACCCGGGTGGGAGTGAGGTTTAGGGGGTGAGTGTTACGGGGAGGCCAGCTAATAGTTGCTGTGTGAGTAACATATGGAGGGACAGAAAGCGCTGAAATTTCATCAAAAAGATCTTCATTTGCGCTCCGAAGATGAACAAAAGTCTTACAGGTTTGGAACGACATGAGGGTGAGTAATTAATGACAGAATTTTCATTTTTAGGTGAACTATCCCTTTAAATGCCTTTGATTTTCCATTTATGGTCAAATTCAAATGCTAATTATATAGCCAACAAGGTTATCTTTCATTCAGTGGTCTTTAACAGAAATGACGGCATAAAGCGTAATTTGAAAAAGGCCCAACTCCTGTCAGAGAGAATTGGCCTGGTGGAAACCTGTACAATTAATCTCCTGAAACTAATGAACGGTCCATTAAACACTCTCCGAATTTGACATGGAAACCAGGAGTATTAACAAAGGGAAAAAAGTGCATCATGCATTATTAACTCTGATAACGATGAATATGGCTTTATTCATTCAACACATATACGTTTCCCTCCCTCTCATTCTCTTCTCTGTCAAAACAGTGTGTCATGTTGAACAGTAAATGTTGAACAGCAGTCAGGTGGCTGCAATGCAGGGCAAATGTATATTTTCTTTCTTCACTGTGGTCTCAAGGACCAGGGACTTTGCGGTGACTGCTGCATCTGTTACCAATCAATATAATTAACCATTATTTCAGTTTGCAAAAGCGCTTTTATGCCACACGGCTGCAGAAAAGCAACAGAACCGAAGCAGCGCCGAGGTATTTACTGAAAAAGCAGAAAGCTGTCCTGGGTAATGTTTGATCAACGGAGCGCAGCACTTTTGAGGGAAAGCTTGCCAACTGTAACAACAGACGAACGAGCGCTCGATCTACATTTAATTGTTTAACAGGCCCTAAACAAACAACTTGTGTTTCAGTGTTGATAATTATTACAGAATGTCTAGAGAACGTCATACAGAAAATTCCTTCATACGGATAATGAGTTTTCAAGTATTTATTAATTAGAAAACTAGGATTTTGAGAATTATTTTGAAAATGACGGTTCTCTAACACAAATATACCATGGAAAGTAAGGTTCTATCTCTGACGTATCTTGGTATTTGCCACCACTGTTGAGTAAAAATGACTAAAGCTTCTAAAGCTTTTGGAGTGAATCTTTTATTTTACCCGAAAGGGGGGAAATAAGGAATTACATCTTGCTTGAAGAACACAGGGGTTGGACAATGAAACTGAAACACTTGCCGATATATTGTTAGAGGATTCACATCTATCCAGGGTTATGCTAGCATACCTCCATGTAGGACGAACCACATCCAACAGGAGTAACTGTCAAGGCAAGAGGAAGGCATCTAAAATGGATGTCCAGGTACTAACCTGAAAAAACCTCAAAAACCACAGCTGCCCAACTCAATGCAGAATTAAATCCGGGCCTCATTTCTCATGTTTCCATCAAAACTGTTCATTGGGAGCTCCACGAAGTCCACCTTCAGTGTCTTTCTAACATCCTTGGGAGTTACGGTCCCCAAGAGTCTTAACACCTGGACTGGGGGTGGATCAGTGATGGTTTGGGCTGCAGTATCATGACATTCCCTACTGAACCATTCTCGAGGACCATGTGCACATAATGCTTCTAATATTGTACCATGAAGGGGGTGTCATGTATCAGCATGATAACGCATCAAGATTATGCAGCAAGACATGTGACAGAATGGCCTGATGAACATGAAAGTGAAGTTGAACATCTCCCATGGCCTGCACAGTCACCAGATCTAAATATTTTTCAGCCACTTTGGGGTGTTTGGGAGAAACATTTTCCTCCATCCACATCACAGTGAACTGCCCACTGTCCTGGAAGAGGAATGGCTCAAAATCCATCAAAAGCTAACAGGACTTGTATCTGTCATTCCCAAGACGAATTGATGCTGTGTTGGCCGCAAAAGTAGCCCCCTAGACCATGCAAATACATTTTTGTGGAAAATCCATAAAACCAGATGTTTTGGTTTCATTGTCAAACCCCTCCTTATAAAATAAAAAATAATATTTCAAAAAGTAAAAATAAAAAGTAATAAACAATTGTATATCTGTACATCACCCTATTAATTGTTGTACTGATAATTCATGAGGACATGTTTTATCATTATATTATCATTTTGTTCTATATCAGGAGTTTAAAAAAACTCATTGTAAAAGAAAAATGACAAAAGAAAGGACGAAAGAAAGAGAGAAAGAAAAAGAAGGAAAGGAAAGAAAGAAAGAAAGAAAGAAAGAACGAACGAAAAAAAGAAAGAAGAAGAATGAAAGAAAGAAAGAAAGATAGAAAGAAAGAAAGAAAGAAAGAAAGAAAAAGAATGAAAGAAAGAAAGAGAGAAAAAGAATGAAAGGAAAGAAATAAAGAAAGAACGATAGAATGAAAAAAGAGAAAAAGAAAGAAAGAAAGAGTAAAAGAATGAAAGGAAAGAAAGAAAGAAAGAAAGAAAAAGAAAGAAAGAGGGAACTTTTTCAAATTCTCTGGATGCTTCAAACACCTGATAAATCACCAAAACAAAGACTAAAGAATTGCAGAACAGAACCACACACAGTTCTATTGTCCTTATTTTCTAAAACTCAGCAAACATGGGGCTCATTTATTCACAAACACACTCTCTAAAAACAGCTCCTTATGACCCAGTATCGGTTTAGAGAGAGCAGAGCATTGATCAATGCAGTCAGCTGACTGTACAGGACTGAACGCAGAAATGGAAGACATGAAGGTGAACACTGGAGAAGGAAGGAGGGGGAAAATGAGGGAAATATGGGGGAATGGGGTACTTGAATCATAATAAAAAGTCCTGCTAATGGCTTTGCTGTTAAATGGATAACAAATTTGTCATTCACAAACTTTAAACAGACAAAAAGCAAACGCACACATGCTTACATGATGTTCATCCTCTGCTTCGTGACAGAAAAGTTCAAACTCCCATAACCGCATGCTTTGTTACGATTTCAAATAATGTAGACATCCTGTTCAAATAATTACAACTGCTCACCCTACATCTTCAACCCATAAAAAAAATACATAAATCCAACAAGGCCTTAGAAAATGAACTACAAGAGAATCTGCCCTCACCACTGCTTTCCTGATAAATACTCAATCTATATGTAAATATAAGGTACTTTTGAAATATCTGGACGGAATGAAAATGTATTTCCTTTTCCCATTTGATCAGTGCCCCCAGAGCTAAACCTATGACTTTTAATGAAAAGTGTTGGGCAGATAGAAAGAGTGAAGCAGGAGCGATAGAAAGGCATGAACGCACACGCTACAGAACGAACACCTTCAGGTCACTAAACGACCTTGAACATAAAAAAAATTATCAATTCTAAGCCCAAATGGGTTTGTTGAATGTGAAAGGCTCAGCAGCTTTCCAACAAAACTTGGAACAAAAAAATGAACCGTTTGGTGAACGCCGTCATGCGTCTAAACGTTAAGCAAACAGATCACACATAGACGTAAGCGATAAAATGTGATAAATGTTTCGCTTAAAGTTCTCACAGTAACAAAAGTCCTTCAAAACTCGCAAACAAGTCTTAAATCCATAAGAAAAGCTACGCAATCTGAATAAAAATAACGCATATATTCATCTAAACTGTTATAGTTCTCACATTCACACTATGCTGTAAGTCTGGACTCAGCTGGAAAGCGAGTTTTCCCATTGCCTTCGCTCCAGGCCAGATGTTTCTTAATGACACTCACAGCGGCAAGATGAACACTGACACGCTATCGAGTCCCAAATCAACTCCTGCTCCAGACCTAACAAGTTATTTACTGATGCCTGTCGGGAATGAAACTCAAGCCTGCAGTCCTAAAACTATATCGACGCGATGCAACAACTTTCTGTAAAGAAGCAAAGAGTAGATTTGACACAAATTTGTACACAAATTAGTGTAGTTAATGAGATGTTCTCTGATCTCAGATGGGACGCGAAACTCCAAAAAGTACCGATTAAAAATCTCAGGGCAAGTGACACCATCAACTTGCTCTTAAAGTCGACTGTACTATTGTATTGTGATTACTAAGTCAAAATAAAATAAAATAACAAATGAAATTAAATTAATCATTCACGCTGAGACCAATAACAAGCTTCAAAAAAAAAAAAAAATCAGATTATGAGGTTCTAAAAAAATAAATTAATTAATTTTATAACAAAACTTGTGCATTAAGAAAATAAAGAGGTCCAAATTTGTTGACTTTTTTAATAAAATCATTTTATAATTAAATTTTGTGCATTAAAACAATAAATAGCTCCATTTTGATTTCATGCTGACTTTAAACAAAGCATCCTCGTACAAACCACTAATGTGATCCGATCCATTTCCCTGACGTCTCCCTTATGTAATTTCCCTATAAAATTAGCCTCTTTAATTTGTAATGTACATGTTAAAGTACACAATGTCACTGCCCTAATGTTCTTAAGACAAGAAGTTTAGAGTTTATTCCAAAACAACAGTGCAAAAACCCATCACTAATGCTTTCATGCCATTCCATTTAGTGTATTTCACTAGGTTAAACAGTTTACTCTGTACTCATGGAATGGTCTGAGAAATAAAACAAAGCTTCACACACAAACCAAACCAGCAACACACAAATAGCATTGCCATTTCCACATAAACCTGTGATCTGCTCAGCTCTCTGTACTGCAACACAGCCAGTCGAGATGTTAAAACACTTAAGGAACAGCCTTCGTTCTCAATTATTGTGTAAGCCAGCAAGTTTTAAAATACTCATTAGCCATTAGTTATCACTTAATCTTATTGACTGATCAATCCAAGTAGCTAGAATCATAATCATTTTACTTTCCTGCGCAAATACACCAATAACACTAGTTTTTCAAAGGTCGACAACAAACTAACCAGGCTAACATGGTAACAAAAGTTTCAGGACAGATGCTTACGTTTGTCAATCATCAATCTCTGCTCTTGGAGTGTTAGTAAAGGTGACTCAACACTCTGTCAAACAATAAACACAGTTCACTTGGCAGCCATCTTGGAAACACCCCAGTCATTTTCTAGGCATGCAAAACAACTTATTTGCTTCAATGGGAAAAGATCAGAATGTCAAACTGTTTGTCAAGATTACACTTCAGTAACATCATTACGTTTTAAATTAATACTTCAAAGCATGTCTCAAACTGAGAGCCGCTGCCTCTGCTGGCCGTTTACTGTAATTGCAGGAATTGTATTCTCAAATGAGGGAGTGAGAGGGATTTAAATGACCCTTAATAACTCTTAATCGACTAAATAAAGGTTCTTTATTGCCATTGATCGTTCCATGAATAACATTTAACATCCATGGAACCTTTCCATTGCACAAAAGGTTCTTTAAAAAGGGTTCTTTAGATTATTAAGAAGCTCTTCACACTAGAAGAAAACGGTTCTTTTGAGAGCTGTTCACTGAAAGGTTCTTTGGTTGTTCTATGGCATTTCTGCAAAAAAAAAAAAAAAAAACTTTTGGAACTTTTATTTTTAAGAGTGTACTCCCACACTCCCATGCATTAAAATTGTAATGTTAATAAAAGTTGTAATGTTCAGGAATTGTGTTGCAAACACGTTTAGCAAAAATCTATTTTCTGAGTAAGCACAAAACAAAGAAATATTATGGCATATAAATAGTTGTATAATGGGTCAAAACATGCTGTAGTTCCAAAGTGTCAGAGAAGAGCGCAGGACTCTATCTCAGCTCCTGTCGGATGAATAAGAACATATCACAGCTCCATTTGGAGTGCTCTGAAGAGGAACATCGTGTCCGTGTTAACAGGCGACGAGAGATCTGGGGGCTTTTCTCCCTGAGCAGATAAACGAGAGGATGAGAGACAATTTGCAGGGACTCTGAGCACTTCAAGTTCTGGCAGCAGAGGTGAGAGCTTTCAGCTCCGCCACGCTGCTCAGGCAAAGAGTGAGAAATAAAAAGGTGTGATTCATTCGCTCATTGCGTTGTCTGGAGGTTAAAGTGAAATCATTTTTCTCAGAGAGAGAGAGGGATGAGCATGCACAAGTTGCAAAGATAAAATAACACTCAATACTTGCACAAAGTTTGACGTGGTGCCATTGTAAACTGCAGCACATTTTATTCAAAGAGTGAAAACCCAAACAACACTCATTTGAAACTAATAAATGAATAAAGAACTTGGGTTAGTTCACCCAAAAATTATGTCATTCATGACTCGCCCTCATGTCGTTCCACACCCGTAAGACCTTCGTTCTTCTTCGGAACACAAATTAAGATATTTTTGATAAAGTCTGATGGTTCAGTGAGGCCTGCATCGCCGGCAAGAACACTCTTTTTCAATGCCCAGAAAGCTACTAAAAACATATTTAAAACAGTTCATGTGAGTACAGTGGTTCAACCTTAATATTATAAAGCTACAACAATACTTTTTGTGCGCCAAAAAAAAAAACACTTTTCAACAGTGATGGCCGATTTTAAAACACAGCTTCATGAAGCTTCAAAGTTTTACGAATCTTTTGTTTTGAATCAGTGGTTCAGAGTGCCAAAATCATGTGATTTCAGAAAACGAGGGTTCGTCACGTCATAAGTGTTTTGTTCAATAGTTCACGAGACTTTGGCAGTTTGATACTTGAACCGAACCACTGATTCAAAACAAAAGAAGCTTCGTAAAGCTTCGATGCGTCATGAAGCAGGGTTTTGAAATCGCCCATCACTAGATATTGTTGAATAAAGTCGCTATTTTGTTATTTTTGGCACACAAAAAGTATTCTCGTCGCTTTATAATATTAAGGTTGAACCACTTTACTCAAATGAACCGTTTTAAATATGTTGGTTGCAATTGATTTTACAGTACGTGCACTTATATGTATTTACATGTACTAACCTAAGAAAGTACTGGATAACATAAGGTAACTACATGGGTTAAGGTCAGGTGTAGGGGTAGGTTCAGGGTTAGTACCAAGTTGTTAACCAGTTGCAATTGCTATAATAAGTACATAGTATTTACATTGGGAACAGGACTGTAAAATAAAGTGCTAGCAATGTTTTTAGTACCTTCTGGGCATTGCAAAAGGGAGTGTTCTTGCTCTTACTGAACCATCAGACTTTATCAAAAATATCTTAATTTGTTTTCCGAAGATGAACGAAGGTCTTACGGGTATAGAACGACATGAAGGTGAGTCATAAATTACATAATTTATGGCTGAACTAACCCTTTAATTACAGAGCTCCTGCACATGACATGTGGATAAAAATGTATATATATCATGGCCTTGAAATAGGTCGCACATGTGCATTTAATTTTTCTTGCAGTAATTAGTTTATCCACAAGGAGGCAACCATGCCCTGGGGGCAACAATTCAAAGGTAGCTGAAGAAAAACTGCGCAAACAGAACAGACCGGATCGCATGCAAGCTACAGCCTACATAGATGAGAGATTGTGCAACAAGTTTAGAAAACTTTTGCACCAAGTTTAGAAAACCCTCATTTGTACAACTCTAGCATGAAAGAACACAAAGATGTTTACATTAGTTTTAAATCGTGACGAGAGATTGCTCAAAACTGTGCGTCGAATGCCTGTGTATGTATTTAAGTCAAAAAAAGTATACTTTCCAAGGCTGTGCGTTCGACTGTGTGCATACACTATTGTACGCATAAAAAAAATGAAGTATACCCAGGGCTTAAGCCTGCTCCAACACACATACCTATAATTTTCAAATGAGCCTGAGGAACTTAATTAGCTTGATTAGTTGTGTTTAATTAGGGTTGAAGCTAAACTCTGCAGTTTTGCATCCCTGAACTAAAACAAGGGAACTCATTATTACAACATGGCCACGATTGAATTAAAACGAAGGAATGAATTAGCAAATCAAGGGAATGAATTCTTAATTCGTCGCCACAATATGTGGGGTTCCATACTTAACTCTTTCCCCGCCATTGATGTAAATTTATATAAATTTATGATGACGGTTCCCCGCCATTGACGGAATTTTACGGCAATCCATGTTTTCATTGTTATACAGTAAGGGGTGCTATTAAGCAACATCTTAAAGAGTACAGAATCCCCGGATCAAAACACAGATGAAGAAAAAGCAGAAACAAGCATGTGATTTTTTTTCCCAAACGGTTCAGCGGAAATCCCCGCCCTGCAACCAATTTCATTGGCTGAAGATACAGTAACGGGTAGGTTTAGGGATCAGGGTTGGGTGTCGGCAATCGTTACTGTGATTGACATGACCAATGAAATGTTTAGAATCGGCTCCAGGGCGGGATTTTCGCTGAACTGGTTTGGGGGAAAAAAATCACACGAAACAAGCACTGCTTACACATGTGTACAATAACACAATCATCACATTAAACAGCATATAAATAAATCCTAATGTTACCGAATAAAATGTCGACCCAGGACGAGGGATAGGAGTGCGCAAACAAGGAAGTGTTGATGGTCTACTCCATCTATTTTTTGATTATCGTTCTGAATCCAATCCAGACGTAACCTTTCACAAAAACATGTTTTTCTCAGCTTTTTGTTCAAAATGTTGTTTTTATGAAACTTACCCACATTCAAATGTTGATAAAAAAGAATGCATGAAGCTAGAATAATTTTTAAAGCTGATGTTCAATATATCTTGCATGTTCAGATGTTCATACAATAAAATATTCTGAAAGTTTTGTGAAAATGATCAAAAAACGCTGGCAGTGGTTGACAACCTTTAAAAAAAAAAAAAAAAGAAAGAAAAGAAAACACCAGCGGGGAAAGAGTTAATAAATTAAGATTTTTACATTTTTTGAGGAACGCAGTTCTTGTCCATGAAAAACTCACGGCTATGCGGTGGTGTTAAGACTCAGATAAGACTCCTGTGGTATTCTGGTTTTCTGTGCACTTAAACTTTACCATACTCTCTTTAAAAAAGACCTGCAGGACTGATGCTTTTAATTGCACAGGCCACATAATCTCTCCATAGTCCAATTCCGGGGGAAATGCCTCATAATCTCTTACCCTGTGCGGGCAGAGCTGTCTTATTATGACAGGCCGCAGGCATGGTGACACGCCTGGGGCATGAGAGCACCTCTCCCATTTATTCCTATCACCGTCAACTTCCTGTCAGGGAGCTGTCAGTCTTCCTCCAGAGTCCTGCTCCAGTGCTGATAAACTCCACTTGTATGTTTAAGTGTGTGTGATTATGGGTTGCTTCTTGTACACGATGAGTCAGAACTTTCTACACAAATGATTTATTTTAGCGGTTGTGAGAATCTGACTGCACAGCTATCAGAGATTAATATCAGCCAATAAGTGTTTTTGGTGAGCGGAACAGCTTGGCAGAAGATCACACATTAATTGAATGGCTATGTTTGGAATATAATTGTCACATATTATGTACTGCGTACTGCATAGTAAACATTGATACTCTTTCACATGACCTCATTACACTGTGTGTATCAGAAATAATAATAATAAAAAAATCTTTTATATTTATAATCCAATTTTGAATGAACTCTTAACTTTTGGAAATCTGATAAAATAGAGAGATAGTAATACTAGAATGCTAGAATAATTTTTTTTATATATATATATATATATATATATATATATATAGATAGATAGATAGATAGATAGATATAGATATATACTAGAGTAAAAATAAGAAATATATTAAACTAGAATACTAGAATAAAATAAAAAAAAATAAAAAAATAAAATAGAAAACTAGAATACTGTAATAAAAAAGATATTAAAATTAGAATAAATAAAAATAGAAAATATATTAAAACACCAGAATACTAGAATAAAAAGATATTAAAATTATAATACTAGAATAAAAATGGTAAATATATTAAAACTAAATACTAGAATCAAATAAAAAAGACATTAAAACTGGAATACTAGAAAAAAAAACAATATAACTAGAATCAAATAAAATATTAAATCTACTAGAATAAAAAAAAATTAAAACAAAATACTAGGATAAAATGAACAAAGATGTTATAACTAGAATACTAGATTTAAATAAAATATATATTAAAACTACAATAAAAATTAAAATAAATGCTTCAATAAAATAAAATATTAAAGCTATACTAGAATAAATATAAAAATTCTAGAATAAAAAAACAAAGATTTTTAAACTAGAATACTAAAATAGAAAATATATTAGAATAAAAATAGATAGAAATATTATAATATAAGAATCAAAATAGTAAAAAACTAGAATGTGCAAAATCAAGCTGAGAAACACAGAGAAGTGTGTTTGGTTAAATATTGCACATTACGATAAATTTAGCATAACATACAGCTGTAAGTAACAGAATTTGCATATTCTACAACATGTCCTTTTGTCATTTTACAATATATATATAAAAAAACAACGAAACAACGACTGACTGAAAATCACCAAGTGACTAAATAAACAGCAAATCTGTCTACAGCAGCAAATCTGGCATGAATTCAGTCAATTCAAATCATGCAACTCAAGATATTAATGCTGAAAATAAATGGCTGTCAATGTTGACAATAGGAACTGATTTTTCATGACAACCCTGTGCATCTGTTTCTGACTAAAGGCCAAACACATGACCCTGTATAAACTCATACAGGACTGAACCTGTAATCATTCCACTTACACACACCTCATCAACAAACATCTGGGTCCATCCACAGCTTCACTCCAGCCACCACAACAGAAACCCCAGCAGCTGTTCATTAGTACTCAACTAAATGGGATTAATCAGTGTAGGTTTTATTTGAATGTTCCTTGTTGCTCTCCCGGGGTTGGTAAAACTCCAGCTGTGTGCAAAAACAGGCTTGTCCGGAGAGTAAGTCTGTTTTACCTGTTTTAGGTTAAACCTGTCTATCTTACGATTCACCACAGAAGTCAAAATCACTTATCATATACAGATTACATCAGCCATAATTTACTCTCAAAACACATCACAAACAACTGCCACTCTTAAAGGTTATTTCTTTTGTGACACTGAAGAACCTATGAAACATTTCCATTCCACGAAAAGGTTTTTTGGGTGGACATTTTTTGCCATTGAGATGACTTGGAAAAATGGCATGGCATCACTGTAAACCCCATTTTTGGAGTGTTTTTAAGTCTGTTTCTCCACAAAATCATTAACAAATCCAGTACTTTGTTTTAAAGAACCTCAGGGGTTTGTGATGTTGAACATGGTCTGCAGAAGGTGTCTGTATTTGACCTTCATAAGTTTTGACATAATGAGTGAATAAAATATCTTGTTTGGTGTCAGGAGACCGGTGTCTGAGGCCGTGCTAATGCCTCCGGACCGAAAACAACCTCTCAAAACACCTTCTTGATTTATTAGTCTTGACGCATAAAATTCAAATGTTCCTTCAAATATTTTATTGTGTTGAATGAAATGCAGAAATTGGTTTGGCAGGGCTCATGTGAAATCCTGTTGTTTTATATTGCTACACTAAAGTCTGGCAATATATAGAGAGGCGGTTTTAAATAAGACCAGCTGTAGTTTTGATCTGAGTTATGCACGTCAATGTGACACATTCACTCTTATTCTAATGACTAATGTACTGAAAAGGGAATGGGACGACCTGTCACTCACCTGAGATCACAGGGATATCAGACAACACACAGTATCATACAACATATCAACAGTACAGTCTTACAGTATACTTGCAATGCTCAGTGTTGAATGAAGCTGCAGTAGTAAAGTTCTATGGAGTCCTTTAAGTGCTACAAAGATCACGAGATGATATATATTTAAATAAACTAATAGTAACTTGTTAAATGTGATCAGATACTTCTCTGTGCAATGCTTTTAAGATTAGAACAGGATTTCAAAGCAGACCTGGTTTGAAACGAACCTCTACATGGCTCTCTGTTGTCACCATGTGGCCACTTGACGAACTGCAAGAACCTATTGACCACCAGATAATACAAAAAGTTTTTTCAAGTCTTTTCAAGACTATTAATAATAATGATCGATTGTGATCTTTAAAACACACGTATATCTTTAAAATTAGTTTTGTTGTAATATGTAAATTGCATATATGTATGGAACATGGAACTTACATGTTGTTCGCCTGCTTCTAGTCAAAAAAAAATCATACATAGATACAATTTACATATTTCAATAGTACACGTATTTTTATTACATGAAGTTCTTGACAAAGAATGGCAACTTTTCACCATGAAATCTTTTATGGAACATCTTTTTAATATATATGTGCCCCCCTTGTAATCTTTAATCAAATTAACTTCTCCTTCCTCTTGCGGAGACATCTCTTCTCTGAAAGTGTTTACTGGAGCGACCTGGCACTCGCTTTACATCACAGCAATAGCCAGGGTTGGGGAGTAACGAAATACAAGCAACTTAGTTACATATTTAAAATACAAAATTTGAGTAACTGTATTTCATTACAGTTACATTTTAAATGGGTGGTAATCAGATTACAGTTACATCTGAAAAGTATTTTAGATTACCAAAGTGATTACTTTGAATTTTAATGTCATTTAAACAGCGATTGGTGATTCTCTGACTCTGACAGTCTGAAAAAGTGGAGTTAAGTTTCATGTTTTCGACTGTTTTCATGTTTTGTGATAGTTGTTTGTGAGTCATTTTATAATTCACTCGTCACTGCAACTTTTTCTCACAATTAGTTTTTTCCCCTCACAATTGTGAGTTTGCATTTCACAATTCTGACTTCTTTTTCTCAGAATTGTGAGATTTAAACTCACAATTGCAAGTTATAAAGTCAGAATCTGGAGATATAAATTTGCAATACTGACTTTTTTTCTTGCAATTGTGAATTTAGTATGTGAGTTAAATGTCATAATTCTGACTTTTCTCAATATTGTGAGTTTATCACAATTTTGACTTTTCTCAATGTTGCGAGGTTATATCTCATAATTCTGACTTTATAACTCGCAATTGCAACTTTATATCACGCAATTCTGAGGGAAAAAGTCAGAAAAACTCAATTACCTTTTTTGTGTTTGTTCCACACTTATTAGCATTCCAAAGTATTCTAAAGTATTTAGATTAAGTTACCAAACTTGAGTAATGTAACGAAATACGTTACAAATTACTTTTTAAAGCATGTATTTTGTAATATGTAGTGAAATACATTTTAAAAGTAACCTACCCAGCCCTGGCAATAGCAAACCACATCCATCCAATCAATTACTAATGGACAAAATTAAATCCCATCCCACATTTTTTCTTGTTCGAGAAGCGTTTCACTCCGCTACGCAATAAAACCAATTCAGAGCAGACGTGACGTCACTTGCAGATGCGCGCGCATAATGGCGGCAGAAAAATAGTGATAGCAAGTAGAGGAAAATGTGCAAAATCTACAGAATAAGAGAAAAACGTTTTGTCTTTAGATGTCAGTTTCGGAATGCAAAAAAATATAGACTCCATTTCTATAAAATAACGCCCTTTGAAGCTAAACGGAGATGTTTATGTTGCAAGTCATTGACTGGATTGATGAAACCGGCGATGATTAGCCTAACATTAAAACATGACTTTGATATAAACAGTAAGTCTACTTAATATCCAAAGTAACAGTTACAGTATGAAATTATTTTTAAACCTATAACACTTTACATTTAACTTTTAAATATAGCCTATAACATTTTTATTTAAATTTTATTTTCTTGCATTTGCATGTTTATATCTCTCAGTTCGGACTTTATAATTCGCAGTTGTGAGTTTATATCACAATTCTGATGGGAGTAAAGTCAGAATTGCGGAATATAAACTTGCAATTGTGTTGAAAATAGACAGAATAACGAGTTTATCTGTTTCTCCTTCTAAGAAATGTGAGATATAAACTCGGATTTGCGAAAAAATAGTCAGAATTGTGATATATAAACCCGAAATTATTTTTTTCTTTCTTTTATTCCATGACTTCTCTAGACTGCTAGCCTACTGCAGAACGGTCATTTCCTGCAACCAGGTAAGCTCCGCCCACAAAAACGTCATCCCTGTTTGCAAACACATAATTGGAAAGAAAAGACTATCGCAACTTCCGAGAAAAGAAATTCAAACACAATGTGTCTGTTTAGATTTGTTCAGTATTAACTCAATTACCATACTTCCTCTTGTGTAATTTAAGCTTTAATGACATAACAACTGCTGTAAAAATATGAGGGAAAAGTGGAGAGAGTAAAGAATGAGTTTGCATGTTTTGCATGATTACATTTTGTCTGTAAACATAATAAATGCTGATTACATCACTTTAGAACACCAAAAGCCAAATTATGCTCAACTATCACATCAAATGTAACAGTACAAAAAAAAAAATATTGAGAACACAAAACAAAATAATGCAGGAGACACAATTAAGAGCACTCTGCCAAACAAAACAAGTTTTACATTTGCTTATATACAAAGTCAGCAACAGATCATGTGTGGATAGTCAAGAAGAAAAGGAGACTCCATCCATAGTGTTTAAAGGCTGCACAGAGACAATCACATGACTGAACAAGCTTTGCCCACACACCTGCGGATTTGCGAAACAACAGCACACATCATGTCTGAATGAATGAATGAAGGAAGAAAGAGAGAGATGTGAACGCTGAAAGTGTGACCTCCGTTCATCTCGGCTGCAGGAATGTCTCAGCAATCGTTAATATGTACTTCAAGAATTCAAACATAATTAATAACAAAATGGGATTTCGTGCGAGAGCAGATTTGAAAAGAGAAAAAATAAATTAATTAAAAGAAGAAAAAAAAACATATCATAAACATAAAAATGTCCATTCCGACTCAGCCTTGCCTATTCTATAAAAGCCCAAAAACACATAAAAAATGACTCTGGCTTCAGCGCACATCATTTGAATTATTCCTCCCAAAACATAATCATAGAAAAATCTCAGAAAATCATTAAAGCTTATTTGGGTAAAGATTATATATATATGTGTATGTGTGTGTCAACTAGTATTTGGATAAACAATATTGGTATTTAATGCTATTATCAGGCATTTTTATGGCAGCACAATTAAAGCTTCTCAATTCAACAAAAGCCTTTGTTCTCATAGTTGAATTTTAGATTTTTCTTGGCAGATTCATCAATTATGAAAAACCAACTAACATACAAAGAAATCTTAAGACTTGCTTCATAAAACACCACATGCATATGTTGAAGTATTCAGACTTGAGATCTCTCTCATCACGGTACAGTCATGGAAAATCGTTTCTAGCATGGCATAAAACATAAATAGTCAATTGTGGCTTTTTATCTCACATTTCTGTTTGCATCTTCCAATTCGGACATTATAACATTCAATAGTGTGTGTTTATATCTCACGACTCTGAGAGTCAGCATGGCGGGATATAAACTCGCAATTACAAGAAAGAAGTCAGAATTGTGAGTCAAAAAGATGTTATTCTGAGCTCTCTGAACGTTCGCTGTGGCTCATGACACCTCTGAGGTAGATTAGAGACGCAAGAACAGTCTGAAAGCTAGAGCAGAAAGTCTATTCATCTCAGTCTTCAAGCAACATCTTGGTGGAAAACTACTGAACCATGCAGCTAATAGTCAGCGAGTCAGTAATAAGTCATAAATAATAACATTATATAGCAGAAGACAACTGCGATGTTGTTTTAGCTCTAAAACTAATATTTGGAAGAATTCACAGCATTTAGGGGCTTGACAAGAGAAATAAAAGATTTGACACTGTGTGAAAAGCTGGATTACTTCTTTCAGTTTGGATAGTCTCACCCAGAACATAAACACAAGACTCTCCACTTCCAGTCCGTGAATCATGTCCTAAAATAACTAAACATTCGTTTTGTATGTTAAATGGGTTGGCATTCACTGTAGCAGTCAGATAGTTATGTAAAGATTGGCGTCCTAACGTGTATATGCATAGACAATGAAGAGGAATAATTAAATTAATACAATAATCAGTGCTAAATTGGTAATAATGGCACCTACAGGGAGTTTAGACTTGCTGTTTGTCGATATGTAACACTATATCCATACTGGGCATTCAAAAATGTGTGTATTTGCAGAAGGCACTTAACTTAATGCTCACTAATTAATGTAAATGCCAAGATGACCGTCGGCGGTTCACTTTATCCTATTAGAATTGAGATGTTTCACGCTCAAGGCTACACTATGTGGTCATGAATATTAATGAGCTGAGCTTTGTTATTGTAATGAGTCTCAAATAGGAAAAGATTTAGACAGAGAGAGCCATAGAGACGATCTGACACATGGGGAGTTACATTATAATACTTATCATCTTGACTCATGAATATTAATTATGTGATGAGCAGACAGTAGAACTTCCTGATTTGCTGAAAGGCAGATGTTGGGAAATGTCGAGCCATGCAACAAGTCAACCGGCTCTTTCTTTGAACTTTGAATTTGCCAAACAATTATAAAATGTGATAATTTCCCCAAAATAATATTTGCTCCGCAAATGGAAAATCATCAGATGAATGTAGACAACCGTTCGAAAGCTTCGGAGTTGGGAAGAATTTGTTTTTGAGTCTCTTATGCTCACCTTGGCTGCATTTATTTGATCCAAAATACAGTAAAAACAGTAATTAAAAATAAGCATTTTCTATTTTAATATATTTTTCATGCTGGATTTTCAGCATCATTATTCTTAGAATCATTTCTGATGGAGACTAGACTAATATGCTGGGTAACATTATCAATGTTGAAAACAGTTAATATTTCTGTGGAAGGCACTTTTTTTTCAGGATTGTTTAATGAATAGAAAGTTGAAACAGCATTTATTTGAAATATAAATCTTTTGTAACACCACAAATGTTTTTACTGTCACTTTTGATCAATTTAATGCATCCTTGGTGAAGTGTTAACTTTCTTAGTTCCGCAAACTTCCCTTTTCAGTTCATTTCAACTCAATTAATGAGTCGAAATGAACCGAGTCGCTCCAAACTTTTGAATGGTAATGTATTGAAGCTCTAAATGCACAATACTAGCTACACATATGTTCATTCCAACCACTCTTTGACTTCAATTCGGGGACTAAAATGCTTTAGAGCTTTATATTATACCAAATAATACAAGAATTAAGCTAAGCAGACCAAATGATCCCTCAAAACAGTGACACAGACCTCAAAACCTATTTCATGAAAGGAGGCAAATTCCAAAGCGGATATCAACCATGTCGCTTTGTCAATGGTCAAAAGAAGTATCCATTTAGCCAACAAAACAGGCCGGATGGTAGTAAATCATGAGTAGAGTGGCGTCTGAGGCCCACCGGTGAAGATGTATTACTGACAGTCTGTGTGTAATAGAGAACGAATGAGACGGGCAGCTACTGGACAGACAGATGCGGCTGAGAGGGACTTGGATCTCAACTTCTCCGAGATTTTGAATGCTGGATCAACCACTGCAATGTGATATCTGCAGGAAGAACATGGAGAGGGGAAGAGACTATTAAGACAATTATATAATATCTTCTGATGCACTTCACATCTTCTCCCTGAAGTATTCGCACGATGATCTCCAGAAGAGTGTAAACACTCACACTGTAATGCTTTACATTACAAAGTAACATTGCTTGCAAAAAATGTCTTATAATATAACAACAATATAATATCACACACTGCCACTTTATAAATGGGAGCAATTTTTGTAGTTTTCCTGCTCAAATTTCATCAAAAACATTTCTGTAGGCCAATCTAGATGTCAGCATCACCCTGGTTAATATTTACATAACTTTTATGAAATTTGAAACAACTGCCAGATATAAAAAGCTAAAGTTAGGCAGTAAACTAACTAGATTTCAGCTGCAGCACCACTATGCTTCTCTTTCAGTGTTTATTTAAAATCTACACTTAAAGTTTGAGTTAGAACAGTTTGAACACAACAAAGCTTTAAAAGTAGATTAGTGAATTGAGTTTTCCTGTTTGGCGTGATGATGTTTAATGTCCCCAACAACCTCTGTAGTCCCATTTAGCTACTAGTTAGCAACCGTCCTTTTAAAGATACATATGAGCTTGAAAAAAAAAGAAAAAAAATCAAGAGTGGTGCATTACTGATGTATTTTATGTCATAGAATAAAATGCGAATATATCTTGAGATTGTATTAACTCGCCTTATTTCAGGCATTTATCCAAAAACCATTTAGAAACCCACTGACTTTGGGACGATGGAACTAGAAGTTAGCAAAAACGCACCACAGACGTTGTAAATATCTCACAAAAATCGTTTGACCTAAGTTGCGTCCCTATGCACTTATACACTATATACTTATGCACTACGCTCACTTTGTGTATGTGTCATAGTTTGGGAACTGCTGCTTAGTTCACAGGAAAACATTTTCTTGTCGTTGCCAATTAGCTATTTGTAAAGCTGATAAAAACTGAGTAATGTAGTGTAATGAATACAAATGGATGGATCCTCAGATTACCGGAAATGATGATGAAATCACAACCACAACTGAACTGTTTGATGGGAAAAAAAAAAAAACTAAAAGGAACAAAACAGCTCTCAATCGCTGACACGTGAATGAGTCACAGTGAGGTGGTTCATGAGTCATCTGAACTCCACCAGGCCTTTCTCTTTTCTTTTTTTTCCCAGTTCTAAAAACACAATGTTCTCCACGCCTTTCTCACTCTCACTTTTTCCAAATTAACCCGGTAAAGCCTGACATATGAAATAATATTCAGAAAAATTTAACCTTTGGACATTATCTAAAAAGAAATGTTTGAGAAGAAATTGACCAGTTATCAATTTATATTTGCATGTGTATACAATGCAGTACCTCTCACCTATATTGTCTTTCTCTTTGCATGAAATGGAGTAGCAGCAGATCTCTCTGTCTTGAATGGCAGACAGGTTCCTGCAGAAAAGGAAATATCATTTGCTTTTTTTGAGAGTAGCCTCACATTAACTTTTTCTATTGTCACCTTACTGTGGAAATGTCAGAAAATCCCCGAAAAAAAACCCCAAAGGGATCTTCCAATGAGGACAGGTTTGGTGCTAGCAGAAGCACAGAACTGCCACAGCGCA
The DNA here is from genome assembly GCA_038088235.1 of Zacco platypus. Lineage (NCBI taxonomy): Eukaryota > Metazoa > Chordata > Actinopteri > Cypriniformes > Xenocyprididae > Zacco > Zacco platypus. Next base: position 5,195,946 of record CM076064.1, on the reverse strand, counting down.
TATGAGACTTGAAATAACCCAAAAAAGAAGAAGTCTAAAAAGAGGAAGGTGACGCGGTGATGTTAATGTTAAAAAATTCATTAAATCAAAAGCATCCAGAGATCATACGGTCATCCTATGACAGCAACAGAGTTTAACAGTGCCTACCCCTTTTTCAGTGGAAAATATTTTTTTTCCATTCATTTTTGCCATCGAAAAATTTCTTTATTTACGACAATCAGCTGCAAGGTGAATCCCAACACTACAAACTTTGATTTGAAGCAAAAAAGTATTTGAAATTCAGACAAAAAGACAAAAGTACAAGACTGTGTACTTAACGGCTTTAGTGAGGGAAAGAACTACAATCCCCATGAATATTTGCAAACAGCATAATTGAATAAAAAACAATGGAGTAACATAAAACTACTTATTTACAAATGCTATATATATATATATATATATATATATATATATATATATATACACACATTTAAAATATTTTGCAAGCAAATATAGAGATTCACTCAATTGTGTCATTCGCAGTGCTTCATGAGAGTGGGCGGAGCTAAAGAGTTATTTTGGCATGTTGCCATTTTTGACTCTCTGATTGGTGTAATTTTCTGTACAGAATCGTGGGTAATGTAGTTCTTCACCAGGAATAACACTGTTAAACAATTATATAAAAAATAAGCAAAAATGTGGGCTGACAGCTTCAGCAGAAGCAAACCTCATCAATTCACAACCTTGTAACTCACAGTAAGTCTATCTTTAAAGGTTTATTATCATTCAAAATCACGTTCCCTATGGAGAATGAATGAATGGAATTTTTACTTCTGGAACCCGACTATTGCACTCTATATGGGTCTGCATAAAGCAGGAAACACTAAATGAATCACTCTCATGGCCAAAAGCTTCTTAGTCAAGGAATAGCTTGAAAACATCAAGTAATGCAAATAAATTAAAAAGTCTTACATCTTTTCAATGAGTTGTTTCTCGTCTAGTGCAATAGGGAGGTCTCTTTTGTTGCCAAGGACAAGTACCTGTGGAGAACAAAGTAACAATAAATCACCCACAACGCACCTCCTAAATTGTCTTTAGATTTAAACAGCACGTTTCAAATTGGCACTTTTGCCTTCAGTGCTTAAAGATTTATGTATTTGGGTGTTGGTCCTACATCAGATCGTGCTAAAGCTGTCTCTTTAAATGGGTGGCTTTAGCAAACAGTGGCTGGCACAGCCAAAAATCCCATCACTCCCTACAGACAGAAAATCAATGAGCGAATGGTTTCCTCTGTGCTGATTTCTCTGCTGAAGATAAGACCTAGTGAGGACATCTCGGACCACAGGAGCTGACGATGCTTAGTCATGCTCCTTAAATATCGCACAGCGGCTCTGGAAAGATCTGGAAAAGGTGCGGTGCAATGGCTAGGCTTGTTTTCCAGTCTTTTTGGTAAGTTCAGCAGTACTAAAACAGCAGGAAGTATTAATAAGACAAACAGTCCTCCATTAACACCACAGGGGAAATGATCGGCTACAATAATAAAACAGAATTCCTCTTACAGGAATGCCTTGCAGCTGTGGTTTGTCTAACAAGTTGTGCAGCTCGTTTCTTGAGGCTTCCACCTTTTCACGATCTGCAGCATCCACCATGTACCTGAAAACATCAGCAGTTCTTTATGAGACCTTGATAATAACACTCTAATGTAAACACTAACACTTTATAAGGGATAATATACAGTTATTGCTAAATAAACAGCAGTCTCGGTCACCCTGAAGGGATTTATTTTGCGATAATGACAAGCTAACTGTACATTATCCCGCTTATTACACAGCTACTTAACAAATAAATACATTAGCAGACATTTAGTGGTCATTAAACAACCTATCTAATTACTCAACGCCAATGACAATCAGAATCAAGTATCGTACAGGGTAGTAGAATAAACCATTTTAAAAGTGTCTGAGGAGATTATACTCACACTATTGCATTGACGCCTCGACAGTATCGCTCCCACATGCTCCTGAACCGCGGCTGCCCGCCTATATCCCAAATCTATGTGAGAACAACACATATTTGCTACAGGGTTTGACATGATGGCAGGCATTGGTGATGTAAAGTGATGTGACTATATAATTTATATTGTGTCTAAAAAGAGTAGATGAGACTTACTTTTATGGTTACGTTGCCTTTGGTGACTTTCCTCATGTTGAAGCCGACTGTAGGGATCATGTCTTCATTAAACTGACCAGACTAGTGGAAAAGAAACACATGGGAGATCATTTAAATTAGTCTGATGTTTCACAAAATAACAACACACACAAGGGGAAGTCAATATTACAATTCAGAAACCCGAGCCTGTGTCATGGGTATTTTTAGTAACATGGGAATTTTTGGTAAAACAGGTCAGAAATGTCACATGCTTTAGCAAATTGTGCAAGAGTAAAATGATTGAATTGATTCTATTGACCATGTGGATTTCAAAATAAGTCTCAGGAGATTTCATGTCTCACAAATGGATCACTTTTGGGTGAAAAGGGAAAGATCTTTCCTTGAAAATATGATCCTAATATTTTGGATGGAGCAAGAGATTGCAAAAACCTCATACTGAGCGTAGCTTGATGGTCGTATTACAAACATTTTAGAGGTGCTATTATGCATTTGAAGACCTTCAGAGCTTCAATTAGGAACATTTCTTCTATATTTCTTGTGGTTTACGATACAAGTAGGGCTGACGCGATTTCTCGATTAAATTCGAGTACTCAATTTAAAAAAAAATCCATGATTACAATTTAGACATGTCGAGTAACCGCATAAATGCCTGAGGTAGCGCATTCCATAGACGAGAATCCATGAACCGCATTATTAGACCAGTTTCTAAGGCCGCACAGTATATTAAAACCATTTAAAAATCATCGTATAGTGCTATTGTGAAATCACAAAGGCTGCGATTGATTTTAACAAATGCATATATATATTATTATATTTATATATTCTAAATATGCTAACTGTTCATTGAGATTTCAAAATAAAAAAGTTTAAACCTTCACTCTGAGTTTGAAGGTTTTGATGTCCACGTGTTCTTGTTCAAGAAATTACTGTGGCTTTAGCATTGATATGGTAAAGAAGAGGCCAAATATTAAAGATTAAGTAAACATTTAAATTAAATGTCATTTAGCCAATATTAAACAAGGATTTTGATCTGTTGTAATGTGTAACGTTGTTGCGTTGACACCCTCTGCAGGCATTTATTATTATAGGCTAAGTAATGTATATAAGATGATTGTTTATATTATGTATATTATATATTTTAAAAGTGCTGTTCTACAAAAATTATATGATTACTTGCTTTTCATACTTTATTTGCCACTGTCCTGCACAGTTTAGCTCCAACCCTAATTAAACACACCTGAACCAGCTAAGGTGTATCCGTCTCCACTCCAGGGGGTGGAGATGGGAAGGTTTAGGGATATGTAAAGTGGGAGGAGTTGGATCCAGATCCAGATCCATGGGGTGGAGACGGACAGGTTTAGAGATTTGTAAATTAGGAGGAGTTGGATCTAGATCCAGGGGGTGGAGACGGACAGGTTTAAGGATTTGTAAAGTGGGAGGAGTTGGATCCAGATCCAGATCCAGGGGGTGGAGACGGACAGGTTAGGGATTTGTAAAATGGGAGGAGTTGGATCTAGATCCAGGGGGTGGAGACAGGTAGGTTTAGGGATATGTAAAGTGGGAGGAGTTGGATCCAGGGGTGAAGACGGACAGGTTTAGGGATTTGTAAAGTGGGAGGAGTTGGATCCAGATCCAGGGGGTGGAGACGGATAGGTTTAGGGATTTGTAGAGTGGGAGGAGTTGGATCTAGATCCAGATCCAGGGGGTGGAGACGGACAGGTTAGGGATTTGTAAAATGGGAGGAGTTGGATCTAGATCCAGATCCAGGGGGTGGAGACAGGTAGGTTTAGGGATATGTAAAGTGGGAGGAGTCGGATTCAGATCCAGGGGTGGAGAAGGACAGGTTTAGGGATTTGTAGAGTGGGAGGAGTAGGATCTAGATCCAGGGGGTGGAGACAGGTAGGTTTAGGGATATGTAAAGTGGGAGGAGTTGGATCCAGGGGTGGAGACGGACAGGTTTAGGGATTTGTAGAGTGGGAGGAGTTGGATCTAGATCCGGATCCAGGGGGTGGAGACAGGTAGGTTTAGGAATATGTAAAGTGGGAGGAGTCGGATTCAGATCCAGGGGTGGAGAAGGACAGGTTTAGGGATTTGTAGAGTGGGAGGAGTTGGATCTAGATCCAGGGGGTGGAGACAGGTAGGTTTAGGGATATGTAAAGTGGGAGGAGTTGGATCCAGATCCCCCTGGATCTTGTGTTCTGCAGAGAGAACCATCTCGAGTTTGGACACCCCTGGCTTAGATCTTTTTATTACCACAAAAATGATCAGATTACTCGATTAATTGTCAAAATAATCGTTAGTGGCAGCCCAAGATACAAGCAAATAGCAATACATTTACTTCTTTTCTCCTCAGCAAATTGAAACTTAATTGGTTCACATTTACAAGTGAAGAAATACTGACTGAGCATTGTTTAGCAAGGCACAAATACAGAACAAAACAAATAATGGGCTTACTAAAAAAACATAAATCATTCCCTGAAACTAGAATGACACCTGCGAGTGCGAGATACAGAAACCGAAAGAGATGTTTCTCCTTTCCTCTTTGAATTCAAACCTATCATGTAGAGTTGTGCAAGCCAAGTGACCTTTGTAAACTCATTGTGCTGCATTGCAGAAGCATCGAAAAAGGGCAACTTTTCGCAATCACCTCACCTAAGTGGACAAGAACACACAGTGGGACAGCCACTCGCATTTAAGCATGTTGCCTAATATCAGATTCAGGCTGCTGTGCTCAGAGACCTTTCAAAATACAGGCTGCACCAGGGGTGTTCACAGGTTTATCTGTGTAAATAAGATGCAATGCTCTTAAAATAAATTAAAAAAAATTGTGTCACAAACTTATAGATGGTAAACGCATCCAGAGCTTCTGGAAAAACAAGTTGTTTTCAGCAATTATCACATTATTGTCTATGAAGGAAGTCAAGAAGATGGAAGCAAAGCCATAATTACAAACTTACATGACTCACTTTGTGGTAAGTAGATATTATTAATAATAAAAGTCCTCAAACCTGGAGAAACTAGAACAGGTTAATAATGCATATTTTACATCTAAAACGTCAAGTAAACCATGAAAAACAAAACGCGCCCATTTTCACATAAAATGGTATTACAGCATCTGTTCTCCGCCCCCTGCCAGGGAATGACATGACAACAATAACAAACAGCTCAGTCAGGCTTCAGTGTTCTGAGGAATTAAACTACACTTACAGCAATCACGTTGACAAAAGTGGTTTTTCCAGAATACTGCAGTCCCACTAGCGTCAGCTCCATCTCCTCCTTCCAGAAGAGCGACCTGAGCCAGTCCAGGAGCCGGTGGATGAGGGTCAACATCTCTGCGCTGCTGGATGAACTCTGATGGTCTGGATGAGGCAGGGCAGATTCTGTTCCTGCTGGAGGAATCGAGGAGAAAGAGGAAGCGGCTGAGGTCGTGTGACAACGAATGACGCACAATAGACGCGCCGCTCTCGATATGTCCATAGCGGAAGTTTTTCAAAATAAAAGTCCACCGGAATTTGCGTCACACTGCTGTGTGTAAGAAATAATAAGGAAACTTAGCGTAACAAGAAAAACAGTTAATGTATTTGTTAGAAAGCAAGTAATATTTGCTTTATATTGTCATCTATACAATCTAAAATCCAAATAAACAAAAAGTATGTATTTATTTGTCAACAAACAAATAAATACATACATACATATGAAATAAATGCATTGCATACAATTTTTCGGTTTGATTTAGTTTCATGCAAATGCATTTTTATATATAAAAATTAAAATTAAAAATAAAAATGTAAGATTTAAATGAACACGTCGAGCATTCAGCTATTATGTAAAGTAAGTAGCTGTACAAGAGATCACGAGCATGTATTGAGACGCGGAAGTCTTCTGACAGCCGTTTCCTAAGTGAGGACCGTAAACACTGTGAATAAATACAGTGAATAAATGAATAAAAAGAATATAAATAAATATACAACGCGTCTTTTGGATAATATATGTATGCGCTTTAAGCTTTGTTGCAGTTCATCGTTATTCCACCAGATGGCGCTAAAAGCTTTATAATAGAAGGGTGAGACTTGCAATGTCCCCATATTTGCCATAAATATATACAGTAAATAACAGTAACAGTAAATATATATATTTACTGTTGCACCGTTAACTATTGTGTTAGTTTTATTTTTTAACACTATGATTTTTTTTAATACACTCTTGTTTGTTTTAGTAACGAATCACATTGTTTGCTTTTTTGATTTTTTTACCTTAAAATTATGACAGTCATTATCAATGTTGTCACTTTGTTTGTTGTATTTTGTTCAGAGCTCTACACCAGTCAAGCCTCAAAACTCTTTCTATATTAATTTTATCATCCTGTTTTGGTATGGGGTTATTATTCAGTATTTACATGAATTAATCAAAAAAAAAAAATCTTTGCTTTCATTAAAACCTATAGGTTAGTTGAGTGAAATCATTAAATTTGCATTCATAGTGCTGATATTGTGACATAACTTTAATTAAAATACAGGCAATTATATAAGTAAATATTCATATACCTGTATATAAGTCATAAAATAATTTTACCTTTCAGATGAATCTCTGGTATTCTGCTTTGTCTGTCATCGGTTATTAAATTATTATTAACTAGATTGTCAAAATAAAGTTTGAAATTTACTATTTTACACAAATTACACTTTAAATATAAATATATATATATATATATATATATATATATATATATATATATATATATATATATATATATATATATCAAATATATATTAATAAGAATTATATCAAAGTCGTTTATTTACTATTTTACACAAATTACACTTTAAATATATATATATATATATTATATATCAAATATATATATATATATATATATATCAAATATATATTAATAAGAATTATATCAAAGTCGTTTATTTACTATTTTACAAAAATTACACTTCAAATATATATATATATATATATATATATATATATATATCTTACACATATATATTTAAGTGTAATTAATATAAAATAGTAAATAAACGACTTTGATATAATTCTTATTAATATATATTTGATATACATATATATATATATATATATATATATATATATATATATTAATAAGAATCATATCAAAAGTCATTTATATATTCAGACATTTATATATATTTATAAAGTCAACTCAACCCTCTTTTAACATGTGACATTTTGTGTGAAAAAACAACTAAATTAACAAATACTTCCATTTATTTCCTAAAATAACACATTGGCTGATACATCATCAACCTACACATGCTGAACATATATTAAAACATGTTACAATTTAAAAGTAAATCTACATTGTTCTTAAAGGGGCCATCTTCCCCTATCCTACCCTAACAGCTCATTTTACAAACAAACAGACTAAAGATAAAAACAGGCTACTTTATATCTCTAAAAACATATTACCTTATTGATTAATTTGATCAATTATATCACTTACAGACCATATTAATCATTTACAGACATCATATTATACTATTATTATCGCTGTCCCCAAATCATAAATTGTGTTATGTTGGCCTGACTGTGCTGGATGGGTGGCATGTGTCTGCTCATGCTTCAGCGCGGAGACTGTGGCTTACCGTGTGGCTCTACATGTGAGCAGCAGGTCCGGTGTGATTACGCGGCTGACTGTTCACATCCCAGCGGGGCGGAGGAGGAGTGAAACCGCGCTGGATCGAGCACACAGCCAGACACGCGGGAAGACTTAACCTCATTCAACAGCTAACGAGCATTAGGAAAGAACGTGTTTCATTTAAGTATGTAAATAGGTTGCAAAGACTAATAATATTAAATAAACAATTGCGTTCATTTCTCATTTTGTTTGGGTTAGTCTTCCTGTGCGCCAGACATTTTACTATCGACAAATTCGTGGACTTTAGTTAGGAGCTGTGAGGCTGGAATATTTGTAACCTGACTCTTATCATATTGTGTGTCTAAAGGATTTGCATAGACAGAGCAAGTTTGCGGGTTATGTAAGTCTTATATAAAGACGAACTGTGATGATGGGGAAAACAGCGAGGTTGTTTTTGCAGCTAAACATGTTCAACAGACTCAAGACACATGATTTTTTTCCACAGGAAAAAAAAACTTTATTAATACTTTTTCTTTACTGTATGTCAACAATACTTTAGACAAAATATATACATCAAACAACCTTCTCTTAGGTCCCAAAATAAAAAGTAAGTACCTCTTCCTATACAAAACTAATATATTGTTTTAAACATTACATTCACTTCCTTTTGCTTCTATGTAGAATCCAGGATTAAAAATGTAGATATCCGCCATCATGTTTACTGCTTTAAACAGGTAAAGGCAACAGCATGAACAAAGATGTCCTAATTTGACCAGAAATGAACACAGAACATGATGCAGATCGAGTCTAGGTCCAAAGCTATGTACACAATCTCATGGCATACAGCGCTCGGCTGTCTAAAACTCGAGAACATAAATGTGTGGGTCACGTATCAAAAATACAGATGTACAAGTAGTATAAACAAAATAATTACACAATGCGGTTACCTCACAACAACTTCACCTACGTGCACGAATGGATGACAAACTCAAAAGCTACAGCGGAGCCGTGATTACGTCACTCCCGTATTTACACGAGCGTCACGTCTCGGGAGTCGATGGCGTCCTCGTTTATGCAAGAAAACTCAGGTGAGCGCGAGATGGGAGCCGTGCACGCGCCTGTGCGCCCCTCAGCCAAAGAAAAGACGTTTGTTTGGTAGCATTCTAGTCTAAAAGGACGGTTCTTATCGGTTAAAGCAGTCACAGAAGCAGAAGAGAGTGGAGCTTCCTGATCAGGCGTCCACGGCACAGAGAAATGTCCAAAAAGCAGCATCTACAGGGGTGATGTTTTATTAAAAAAAATGACTTTTTGTTTACATTCAACAAATGAAAAGGTGCTTGTGCAAAGGGCAAAGTCCTTATCATTGGGGGACCGTCTGCACGTCACATTCTGGGTTTTGTATTGTTTTCGACTGAAACATTCGGCATAAGTGCAGAGAGCAGCCGTTCACCCGCCCCAGGTCCTTTTTCTCGGAGGACAGTGCTCACTGTCCTCGTTTTGACCTTCTTCACAGTGTCTCACAGTGCTTTGCACGGGACCTCCTTTACCCGTCTTGCGTCCTACGTGGACCGTTCCATGTCTGGGTATGTGTCTGCTGGTTGTGGAGGGAGCTGATAAGAGTGTGTGCGAGTGTGTGGAGGCTGTCGTACGTCTGAGAGGAATCAGAACAGCTGTTTGCCGTGCGTGAGGGCGCTTTGAGCTTTGTCTTCGCGCCCTCTTCAACAGAACCCTCTTCGGGAGCTTACTCAGCAGGGAAGTCCACTCTCGAGACCAAAACATTCAGAGAGCGGGCTGTTGGTGGACCCCAGAGCGAGTCCTCAGTCTTTGGTTTCCAGGTTTAACGGGGGGACTTGTTTCAGGGCCTGCAGGAGAGCAGGAGAGTCCATGGAGGTCTGAGTGGTGGCGGGGGAGCCCACTCTTGAGGACATGGCCAAGGACGAGGGGAGTTTTTCAGGAGACAAGCCCGCCGGGGAGCCGCTGAGGCCTGGGTACAATACCGGCATGGCCCCCGGGTACCAACACTTCTCCAGCATGGGCAAGTACGCGGCGGCCGCGCCAGGCGGAAAGAGGTAGAAGGGCATGCACAGGGGCTGGTGCGGGGAAAAGCTCATGTAGGGGCTGTGGCCGCCCACTATTTCGTGCCCCGACAGAGACTCGTCTTCCGAAGAGTCGGACCTCTGGCGCTTGGCCTGCGGCTCATCCAGCTCCTCTTTAATGCTGCCGCCGTACTTGAGATCCCCAGTGTCTTTGACGTAGTAGACCGGCCGCTGGGCTTTCGGGTCACGCTTCTCGAGCTCGCCTCCGTAGCCGCTGTCGGTATCCGTATCGCTCCCGCTCTGCTCGCTGCTGTGGGGATAAGTCCTTTGAATGACGGGCACGCAGTTTTTAGCGTGGCCCTCTGCTGCTTTTGGCTGGAGGCCTGCCGGTTTCTCCCGGCTTTCTTGAGGTTTGGGAGCGGGCTCGTCCAGACGAGGGCTCGGCGGACTCTGAATGAGCTCGGACGCCACTTTTTGAAGGTGGTCGATTATGTGAGCGGGCGTCAGGTCGCGCACCGTCTCCTGGTTGGCCAGGAACTGGAGAACCTCCTTGGCGCACAAGTGGAACCCGGAACGGAACATCTCCTCGCTGTTTTCTGAGTGCCCATTGCCCTGTTCACCTGCAACAGAACCACAAGGGTTAGAGAGCATGCCAATGTTTTCCTTCGCAACAGTCTTGAAGGATAGATCATTTGCTGCATTGCGCAAGCATGTCTCAATTTCTTTATTTTGTAATGTGCTCGAAAACAAACACAAGGGGAGGGGAGGTGAAAAGTTCAGCAGGGCTGCTTCCTGCGACACGGGTGTGCCGTGCCTTTAGCATTATCGAAAAACTCACCGATTTGCATTCCGTTCTGCAAGGAAATGATCTTCTGTTGCTGCTGCTCCAGCAGGTTGTTAAGAGCTTTCACATGCTTGAGCGTGAGCTCCAGCACAACAGCCTTCTCCAAGTGTCCCAGAGTCTAAAACAGGAAGAACCCAGATAAGCATGTTGATCTTTCTTATGTAACTCTCTCCGCAGCGGCACAGAGAGGACAAACCTGCGTCTAGCAGGAATGAAGACACTCCTCTCCGCTCACCAGTGCGTGCACATGTGCGTGAAAGCAATACTCCAAAAGACTATCTACCACTCCTTGCTGACATATGAATGATTAACTAGCGGCAGATTCATGATTTGTTAAATTGGGATGTTTACAAGTTGTATATATTAAAAATGTACATTGAGCACATTATAGGAGGGTGACTAATCCAAAAGCGGGACAACATGATTTATTCATGATCAACAAGCAGGTGGCGCTTTACACTACAACATAGTGAGGTGAGCCCATCCACTCCCATATTACTTACAGTGAGTTTAAGGTGTTCGGGCAGCAAATCCTTCAACTGCGCGATGCACTCGTTTATTCGGTCTCTCCTTTTCTTCTCGATCAATCGATGAGGCAATTTGTACGTATCCTAAGGGTCATGATTTAAAAAAAAAATTAATTTACATGCGTAAAAATGATTAAAAACATAAAAAATATATAAATCGATAAATTGTGCTAGTTAAAAACAGTAAAATACATTTACACAAAGTTCGCAAGTAAAAGTGCGCAAATTATAAATGTGCATTACTGCGCGTAATTGCGCATTTCGTACCTTACTGTCCTCACTGCGCTTCATTCCCCGCCGGGGTTTGTACACATACATCGGAAAGTCCATTCTATAAAATAAAATGACATAAAACACAGTCAATAAGAGATATAACTCTCTAGAAAGCTTTCAGCCGCGTCTGGACTCTGGCTTACCTTTCCATCTCAGAGATATCCAGCGAGGCGTGTTTGGCCATACATGGTGGAGGCTGAGCACTGGTAATCCGCTCCATTTCACCCTTTCAATATGTCTTACTGGTGTAAGAATAGGGTTGTTTAAAAATATTTATGTAATATATATAAAAAATAAAACCCAGATCCTTTACTCTCTCGTCAAAGTCCACAGGTATTTCCCTCGAATAAAGCAGTTTTCGTTCCAGATATGGTGTCTCAAAAGTAGGACGCAAAACTGATGTTGTTGTGAGGTGGAGATGCAGGAGGCGTTTGTCGGCTCCGGTGCTGGTTAAATGAGTGTATGTGGGAGGATTTGAAGTACGTGTTAAATAAACCCTGTGACTGCAGACACGTCTCGAGCTCCAGTCACATGAGCCTCACGTGTGTGACGGCGCTTGCAGAGCTCAACCCATTTACAGCAGACCGTCCGCCCTCCCGTGTCCCGTGTCCCACCATGCTGCTGCGCGCGCGCTCTCTCTCTTTCTCTCTCCGAGTGCACAATAACAGCTCGTGTCAGGGACGTGTTTTTATGAGCGCTTTATCCTGGAGTGACTTCAAAGCATGATATACACAAAGATTATATAAAGTGGTTCTATTAGTGGTTTTATCAAGCCAAACAATTCCTTATTTTTTAAAAAACAAATCGCAATTCGACTTATTTGCCAATGTACTTACGACATACTACAGAACCTCAGAATGTCTGTAGTCACAAAATGTCTATTTAAATGTGTATAGAATATGTATATATATATATATATATATATATATATATATATATATGTGTGTATATATATATATATATATATATATATATATATATATCCATACTGAGATATATACATTTATATATCTTTAACTACATATTTTATACGTATATAATAATTACAATGTCTATTTAAATTTCTATTGAATATATATATATATATATATATATATATTCAATATAGATATTTATATTTAATAATAATAATAATAATTTAATTTATATTCAATATATATATTTTGAGGTGTATATACTACTTGAAATATAAAAAAAAAAAAAATATATATATATATATATATATAAAACTGTTTAATTCATATTTATAAATATTCATATTTAATAATTATGAGAATGTATAATTAGTTATTAATTAAAATGAAACATACATAAAATACTTTAGTTTTTCATCACTCGAACTCAGATAATTTTACACACACACACACACACACACACACACAGCCCTCTCGAGCGCTCTGTGTTTGCATAAGTATATTACTTTACAAAGCAGCAGCACATATTCTGTTTCACACACGCATGTGGGCCTGAAAGTGTGCGTGCAGCAGAAGCTTCTAGAAAAAAAAAACGGATGTCAAATGAATAATGTTCAGAGCACCTGTTGCTCCATCAATATAAAGCAAGTATTCATTAACGAAATTCCCCTGGCACGATGCTGGCACATGAGCGAGCACGGCACCGTTGTCATGGTTACACAATAGTAACAGATGCGCGGGAACTAACGCGCCGATTTTTTTTTTTTTCACACCGGGACCATTTGGCGCTCCACGTGCAGCCGCTCATGGCTCTCTCGTGCTGCGGCTCGGTTTGTTGTGGCCGGTTGTACTCGGCGGCGGTCACGTTGAACTCCTCATGGCGGCGCAGGGTAAGGGCGGAGGCGGAGGACCGACTGAATCCCTGAGACTGACGTCACCCGCTTATTTTAGTACAGAGCAGCAGCTCGAGCTCATCCCAGCCAGGCGCGCACGCTCTAACGAGAAAGGTGCGCTCACGCGCTGTTTTAACAGTAAATAATGCGCAGAACGACTCATAAATATGGAAAAATCTGGCAATATTTGCTCTAAAAAGTTTGATATGCTGGTAGAATAACAGAGGTGTGAAAGTCCACGTCACATACAGTAAATGCATGACTGAATTCATATTACATTTATTTATTTATTTATTTTTTTACAATGTAGGTTTTAGAGCTGGTAGCTTCATAGAGGTTTTGAGGTCTGTTCATAAAATCCAGTTCATTTAAAGCACTTAAACTTTGGTGTTTTTTATGGCGAACTGCAGCAACAGGATGACACAGCATCCCTCTTCACAGCAGAGGATGACACTCACTCACTTCATACATGCATCGCCTATTTAGGTTGCACATGAAATGCAACAGATTTGTGATGTGTCCTCGAGGCTTGGTGTGTAATATATCGTGGCAACGCTTTAGTGTTCATGTGACAGTCTAATAATGTCAGATACTGAATCATGCTTTAAGTTTTAAGTGGTTAATTTCACAGTTGGACCTTATATTAATCACTTTTATTATATAACAAGTGGAACAAGAATTTTAAAAGATCATGTGATAACTGAACTGTTCGGTTGTTTTAGTCCTAAACAGCCTGCTGTCCCAATGCCAATTCAGTTTCATGCCATGTTATGTGTCTTTCTTGATGGTTGTTTTCTTCTTTCAAGGGAAGTCCCTGTACTTGACCCCAAATATGTTACAATTAGGACTGTTATTTGATTTAAGAGAAGGAATGCTGCAATCATCGGGGGTTAAAACGTAACATTAGTGTCCATTATATACATATACAAGTACTTAAAAAGGAAACAATATTATAGCTAAGCATAGTTAGATATAGTACAAAAAGTATTACTCAGAAACACATTTTTGTTGTCAAAAATTGTTGGTAATTTTTTTTTTTTTTTTGGTTATTGGTTTCACTGATATTGTGGAATGTACGTATGAAATTTCTATTACAGTTGTGACAGTTTCATGGTTTAAAGACCCAAAATAAAATACATTGAGATATTTTTGTCAAAAATACCCTCTGACGGTATTAACTTTCACATTTATGCATTTGGCAGACTTTCATTTGTCTTTATTAAGACTGGCAGGGTTTTTTTCACTGCATTGAACACTGTAAAAAATCATTTTCATAATTGATCAAATTTTTTTTTGTCAAATCAACTTAATGTGGTTCAGATAACCAAAAATCGCCTTCATTGTATTAACTCAAATTTTTAATTTCTATGAACTCAATTTTAAGGCAACCATGAAACTAACTTTTTTAAGCACACACACAGACAAAATATACATTTAAAATACTGTACAGTAATATTTAAATTGTGTGGAAAACTACTGTTTAATAAATACAGGTTTAAAAAAAAAAAAAAAAACGTTCTCATGTTTACTTTTTGTAATGTGTGAGTTATCAATTTTAAACAGCTATTGTTTTTTTGTTTTTTTTTTCAAGTGATTTTTTTTTCCCAAACGAAACAATTTGACACCAAACATACCCGGAATTTCAACATCATATAATTACGGGATGACCTTTTTCTTGTAAGTGTTTTCTATAAACAGGACACGCCAAGACATTTGAACAAAACGTTACGAACATACAGTACCTCTCTCGGCACATTTAAATATAAAAATGACTAATGGATCATCGTGCTCGTGCACCTCGACTGTTAAATGAGAAGCTTGCACCGTGTCCTGAGGCTCACTGTTGAAATAGCTCTCATATTAACTTTATAATAAGGTTAATATAAGCCCAGAACGAAAGTGACATTCACAGACCCACTCTGGACATATTAAAGCATCATGAGTTCCCCATTTTTTACTAATGGTTTCAAGTCATATTTTCCTCCCTCTCTGCCTTTTGCGCAGCTTCTTTTTATTTCACAAATGTCACTTAACTGGTGGAAGGTTTCAGTCTGATGCTGCACTTCACACAGGGGGATTTTAGAGCAATGCTTCTGATAACGCTGACAAGTGTCAATAATTAAGCGTATGAGGTCTGTCTGTCACTTTGGTCGCACTTTTGCTCTCTTTACGGACAAGTGCAAAGTTATACCTCAGAGTTACACCCTCAAATCGATTTGGGACTCTCCAGTCTGATCTGTCAGAACATATAAAGTTGCACCGTGGGCTACGCGCAAAACACACGGCGCATAAATACGAGTATGCGGAAAACAGTTTTTTTTTACTTCTTTTGCAGATCAACATGAGAGGTCATGGAAAGTGCATTTCCTTAGTGAAGCATGGGCCGCCGGCTCCTATACAGCTTGAATTTTTAATAAGCTCGACTTCCTTTGCATTGAAACGGGTGAATAAAATGTCATGTCATGAGAAAATTGCAAAATGATGCAGTCATGTACATATAAACTCACGTATGGGCAATGAAAAACCTTTTTTTTCTGTGGTCACACTGTTTTTGTACTTAAATAACCACTGAAATTAACACGTTTGTGTGTGGGTACGTACTGTTCTGTAAGATGGCAGCCAAAAAATGTAAAATAAAGAGCAGAAATACTGATATTTAAAATTTTTGATTTCACATTTTCCACATCGGTGGTCAAAATACCACTT